>JAKXYG010001066.1:0-600000 GCA_025895645.1 Cardicola forsteri | reverse complement strand
TTTAAAATGCGGAGTTGGCTAAAAAAGCATATTTTAAAAACAACGCCTATATAAATGGAATAACTAAACACATAACACTTTTTTCATAATAATTAATAAAATTTTAATTAATGTGCTTAAAATCATTATTCAAAAATACATTTTAATACCTTAAGTTTACGTTTCTACAACCACAAACTTTACGTTGCTATTACCTCATAAGAAAAATTAAAATTAATAAAATTAATTTATATTAAAAAATTATTGATTAATTATTTTTTACTATTTCAATATTAAATAAGTAATTTTTAAAGTTATCATAGTAACTAAAAATTTGAAATAATTTAAAAACCGATTTTTTGTGTAATGTTACTTCAAAAACGTTGTTTCGGTTTTTACTTTAAAATATTGATTTGTTGTTAAATTTAAGCTAAAAATTAATATTTACATACAAATTAAAATTAGAAATAAAGTCTATCTTATTAAAACGATTTAAACATTATAATAATGTTTTTAATAATATTTTGAGTATTGTCTTAAAGATGTTAAAAATTTATTTTTTGTGTTTAAAAAAATTATTATTTAACTTAAAAACAATAAAATACACTATTTTGTTAAATTGTAAAATATAATTAACACAAATTTAGTTATTTGCTACTTAGAAGCAAAAAATATAATATGCTATAATCTTGTTTATCACAGGAAGTTTAGTTAATTTTTTTATTACAAAATAAAAACATCAAAATTATGTTTTGTAATAGTAAAATAAAATTGTTTTTAATACTAATTACTTTTAATTGTAGCTAATAAAACACTGACTTAAAAGGATTAATGTGTTGGATAATAAAATAAGTTACTGTGTATAAACATTTTTGTACAAACTGAAAATTTTACAGTTGGAACAATATATATAAGCAACAAATATTAAATTGGTTTTATAAAAAGTATAAAATAACCCTTATGTAAAAATTATATTAACCAATTTAAACAGTGTTTTTTTTTCTAGTAAAATATATCAATATTTTTAAACTAAAATGTATTTTACTTATGCCAGGTTTACAATTGTTCATAAAAATAATAATTTGTATTGTAATTTTACAAAATTAATTGCAATTGTATTTAAATTTAGTTTGTTTAGATAAAAAACTTAAATTAACCATAACACGAGCTAAGATAAAAATAATTATATATTTGAAAATCGCGATTTAATGGTTCTAACACTAATGTTATTTATTTTATTTTTTGTATAATAAAACTTAACATGTATAAGCATATTTAAATCAAAAAGATATTTGTCTAAATAATTTTTTTGCTAATATTTAAATTACATAAAACTATATCAGCATTTTAACCAAAAGCATACCGAAACACCTAAGCCAAGTGGTTACAAACACAAGCCATCTCATTTATTATTTAATATTTTGTAGTAAATTATACATAAAACAATTTCTTAACCCTAAAAATTATATATATTTTTTAATTTAATTTTTATGTTTATTACTTTGAATGTTTTACAAAAAACATCTTTCAGCAGTAGACATTTTAGCGAAGCCGAACTTGGGCCCGCATTTTAGTGCTGGTGGTGGGGTTCGAACCCATGCCCACCGAGGTCCAAATCGAGCGCCGTACCGTTAAACCACCCCGGCATTAAATTTTTAAATATATTAGAAGCTATATTTTATGTTGATAATTTTACTCAATCTTAGATTATGAATCAGTTAATGTTTTATGTAATTTTTTTATTAGTTACAATATATATCTACAAAATTATACTTATATTTTAATTATCACATATTGTACGTTTTATGATTAAAGTGACGTCTTTATTGTGCTATGTGATTGCTACAACCGTTTTAGTTTAATAACTACGTTTTCAACACTAATTAGTTTAGGAGTTGTATGTATGTATGTATATATATATATATATATATATATATATAATGGTTAATGGCTTAGATACTTCAGTAGAAGTAGCTTTCAGCACACAAAAAATATGTACAATTATAAAAATACAATACAATTCAGTATGTAACATCAGTCCAAAAGTAAATAAATAAATAAGTAAAATAAGATTAAATTACATAGGCTAAAAAAACTGAAAGTCAACGTATATTCAAAAGTCATATTTAATATGGTATGCGTAAAGAGGCATGGTATTATTTAGGAGACGTACTATGGTTAATAGTGTGCAAATATAATAGTATACATGAAATGCGAATGACTTATGAGAGTATGACTAATAAAACAATACCCTGGGTGAAGGATAATTAATAGTCACAAATTAAAATAAGCAGATCACAAACAACGGTAATTAGTCAGACCAAAAAAAAGAAAAAAAAACATGCTCGTGATTTGGATAGGCTCATATCACTGAAGTTCATAAAAATGTAAAACTTACTTCAAATGTTTCAAATCAGTCATTACAGTATGATCGCCGAATTCATTTCGTAAAAGCCATTCCAGATTCTCGGACGAATACGGTCGTTTGCCGCAAAATACAATTTCGCTAAAGCGGAACATTATGCACTGGCAACAATGCAAACATTTGCCGCTCGCGACGAAAAGCGAAATCGAACCTCCGGTCGAAGTGCCTTAAAAATCAATACAAAGCAAGAATGGGTGTCAAAGTTTACAGTTGCCAAAATAAAACGTTGAAAAGTTAATCATTTCAAGTTGAAAATCAGTTATTTGAAGTTGCCCGAAACATTCCGTCCTAGACAGTCGCAAGCCCGTGGTGTTGAGAGGTCAGGCCTAGCAACTCTATCTTTACAAAAAATTATATTGTTAAAAAAACAACACGTTAAATAATTTACAAAATTATTATTTAGTAGAAAAATAGCCATTAAAAACTGCACGAATTGGAAATGCTTACTTATTATCATCTGGTGTTCTTGTACAGTCAAAGAAAACCCAACCGAAGTGAATTAAATAAAACCGAGATGTTTTACATCTATTTGTTTTTTGTTTATATGGAATTGAAATTACTGTTTATGCTCGTATAACAATTTATCCAATCTAAGAATTGCTTACAAATACAAAAGTAATTTTAATTGACGTTTGTATGCCATGATTCTCTGCTACATTAATGACGTGTCACGTGCTTAAACTAAACAAATCAGTAGCCAATTCTTTTGAAACTATAGGGTCATTGTTACTTATAATTAACAAAGATTTAAAAAAATCATCTGTCGTATGCGTGTTAATCAAAAATTGCAATAATAGGTTAACATTCAGCAAATTCTTCGTAAATGTTTGAAGATTAACGTATTTGCACATGCCAGCAATAGCAATTTTCCTTCAGACAACTAAACCGTTGCTCACGCTATCGAGATTCTCACATTGACAAGGATGCGAGTTTCACTATTAATGATCGATTATCTTGCTGAAAATGTATCTGAATTCAAACCCATATCCGCATCATCATAAATCAGTAGATCTGGGTACTATATTGACTGGTAACATTTGAACATTTAAAATCATTCCACCCACTCACCAATGATCCAATCAAAAAGTTCATTGACAGATCTTCCCGTAATCTTTTCCAAAGCGCGCAAAATCAGTACGATGACCAAACCACGAATTCCACCACCATCAAGTGACAAAACCCGATAGCCACATGGACCACAATTCCACTTGTGTCCCGTAGATCTCTTGGGGCGCAAACGTGTATTAAGACTTGACCTTGTATTAGTTATTACTACTTTGGGAACTTCATCATCGTTGTCACTCGAGTAGTCACCAACCGCACTGTCTTCGGTCCCAACGGTGGTAGAGTTATTTGTGTTAACCTTGGAATTTTTGTACAAACCAGGCTGACGCCGAACGTCTTCATCATCTTGACCTATTAATTTTTTCAAAAAGGACTTATTGCAGGAACATTGACTGGGAGCGAAAGACGTGGAAGTTTCGTTGGACTTGAACTTGTGTGTTGACTGCCTGTGATTCGAATCACCAAAAGGCTTAGGCTGTAAAAAATTAGAAATAAAAAACAAACGATGTAATTCAGAATAAAATAAATAACTAAATAATTTTTAACAATGGTTTTTTGGAGGGTCAGAATTGTCAGATTCACTTGAATAATAAATCCACCAGGTTTTTAAGTCAATCAGGAGCACTGTACAGCTGTTTCGTCCTTACTTAGAATCATCAATCGTGTGTACCTTTCTCGTCTCACACACAAACTTGAACCCACGCCCTGTTTAGTGATAGGCTAGTGTCTTAAACACTGAGTCACGAGTAGTTGAAACTGATCCTGTCAACTTATTATTTATAGTAAATTTGATCAATACTAATTGAATTAATCTAATTGTATTACATATATATATATATATATATATATATATATATATATATATATATATATATATATATATATTACCTCATTATCATGGTTTTCGTTAAGTTTATCACTGCTTGTATTAGTAGATTCCAAAATATTCAATTGTGATCCCAAATTTTCATCCGAATCTACAATAAATTTGTAAGGTTAGGAAGCATTTTTTACAAATGCAAAAAAATAACAAACAAATAAATCATTTGATTATATCAAAATACATATGTAAATTAAAAGTATAAATAAAAAGTATTTGGATACTATTTTAATTAACATTAAATATTGATAATATTAACACGACTACAAATATTAGTATTACGTAACAATTTGTAATATTTTAAAAGTTGATTGATTCCAAAGCGGAAATAAAATAAACACAATTCAGTCTAAATCACGTTTATACGACACGTAAAACCAGAAAAACCTTGATTGAAATTCGGTGCACAAATATTCCATTTAGTGTAACGCAAGCCTACTTACACGTTATTGCACCAAGTTGTCAGACAGTTCCTAAACTCACCTTAGTAGACAAGAATTCAATTTACGACCCCGTATACGGCTTAGCTCAATGCTTACTCGCTAAAAAATGTTTCTGGTATAAAACGACAGTTATTTTATGAAAATAATAAACGTTTTCATAAAAAAATAACTATTTATTATTATTGTTATAATTATTATTAGCTTAGTAAAAAATCAAAATGAATCAAAACAACCACCGATCACAATTCACCATTAAAAAGGCTATTATATATATATCTATATATATATATATATATATATATATATATATATTATATATAAGCAAAAGTATGTTTATTTTATTTATACAAAATTAAGCAAAACCTAAAAAATACATTTAGAGGTAGTAAACAAAGAAAATGTAAAAAATGGTGACGTTAGATTTTCAAAAAACGGATAAATTTTCTAAATTCGATTTGAAAAATGTTTGTAATACATGTTACATTAAGCTATAAACAAGGATTGAGATAAGTGGAGTTTTGAAAAAAGTCTGAAAGTTATCTTTTATGATTTTAGAAGTCGACAAATTGACAAATGTGTGTACTTAACAATGGGTTTTTAAGGGGTTATTTGTTTTTAGAAATGTTATATTAGTATTGTCAGATTCACTTGTATAATAAATTTACTAGGTTTTCAAGTCAACCAGGAGCACTGTATCTACATGGTAAAGTCCTAGTGAAAGGGTTCTCTCACTTGCTAAACCGGTAGTAACGTAGCAGCATTTGAGGACACTGGGCAATTAGAATTGATCAAATTCACTATAAATAATAAATTTACAGGTGGAAGGTCATCCACCCGTAGCTCAGTGGTTTAAGACGCTGGCCTGACACCATATAGGATGTGGGTTCAAGTTCATGTGTGTGTAAAACTTGAAAAGTATGCGCTGCTGATGATTCCAAACAAGGATGAAACAGCTGTACAGTGCTCAAGGTTGAATTGAAAACCTAGTAAATGTATTATACAAGTGAATCTGATAATACTAATATAACATTTCTAAGAATGTGTGTACTGTTTCTACGATCTTTGGCATAGCTTTTTTCAACTAAAGTGGTAAATTGAAAATATCCTTTGTTAGCTTGTAGCAAGTTCCATCTGTAAAACATTGAGAAAAACTTCACTTTCCATTTTTTAACATTTTACAGTCGTGACCACTTAATTAAGCATTATTGATCATTATTATCAATTTTTCCTTTAAGAAAACAAATACCACACTTTTGTAATTCATGGGTTGTATCCATTTGCTGGTGGTTAAATACTGTAGTCTGCATAAGTATGTTCAATTGATTACATTCTAAAGTGACTGCATAAACGAGGGGTTAGTTTGCTTGCTTTCTGTGGGCAAATGACTAAAAACTAAGTATAGCTAATATAACAAGTGTTGGATTCAATCAAAATACAACGTCCGCATACTTGTTAAAAGCTAATGAATTTAGTTCAGAGGAAAATTATATACAAATTGAACATTTAAAGATTAAAAAATATTGTTTTTAGTATCACTTGATGAATTCTAATTAAAAGCAAGTCACACTCACTTAGTAAAAATGTCGGTGTTTCGTCATCTGAATTTTGCAAATCCATAATTGGCAAATTGTTGGTAAGAGAAACGGAAAATTGGCGTTGTAATTTGGGCGTTTGGCTAAAATATTTCGCCTGATTGGAATAAACGGGAGGCCTCGACAAAACATTGGTAAAATCGGTCTTATTGTAGGTACAACCTTGCATGCTATAATTGCGTTCCTTGTTTCTCTTATATTTCTGATGTGACAAACGCACATTTTTCAAATTGAACGAAGTGGCCGAAAACAAAACGTCTTCAATAACTGCACAAGAACAAAAACAATTGCTCTCTTGATAATAAAAAATAGTACTAATAGTACATTGTACATAGTTTCCCGGTGTTTACAAAAACAAATTTGTGGCAAATAAACATTTAGCGAAGCTATAAAAACGGGCTGGCAATTAGTGTCAGTGGTAGAATTCAAATTCATGTACGCCAAACGTCTTAGTCACTTGTGCTGGAAAAATGCAAATTTTGGAGTCGAAAACAATGTTGATTGAATTTTGGATTTGATATAAAGTGACCTTTTAATGGGCTAGTGGTATAGCGCCGAGCTTGAAGGTGGGTAAGCATGGGTTCGATCCCCACCACAAGCACTAAATGCGGGTCCCGCTCGATTCCGCTAAATGTTTCCCATAATGCATTCAATTAGCAACAATAAAAAAGAAATAATTAAAATTCATATAAAATTGAATAAAGTAAGAAAATGACTATGCAACCATGATTTTCAACAAAATGATTGTTTCGTGATTTAAATGCGTATTTACACAAACAGACAAATAACTTTTATCTATATAGAATCAAATAAATTTAAATTAAAAACGTTTTGTTTAAAAAAATATCTTAAAACACATAAAAGTTTCCTAATTAACATTTAGACTGAGTATGCAGTTTTAAACGTTTGTACAGGTTTGAAAACATGTATAAAGTGGTAAACCGAATCAGAGTTTTATTGTCAGAAAAATAAAATGGATAAACAGTATTTCAAAAATATAAATTTTTATATTGTATAAAAAACCATTAAATAATAAAACCATTATTTTATCTACTAATTGACAGTATATAAAATCCTAATTGTTTTTAAATTATTTTATTCATAAAAATGCACACTTATTTTAAGCATTTATATTAAAAACATATGCATTGGAAACAATATTTTAATAATTAAAATTACACTTATTGAATACACAATTTGACTCGGTAATGTTGATAATACCAACTATGCAACTATAATTTTGAACATAATAATAGTTTCTTTATTTATATATGAGTGTACATATAAACAAAGAAACGTGTGCCAAATAACGCGAATTTATTGTGCAAAAAAATAAACAACAATCGTTTGATAATGCAGTTACTGAGTTAAATTGTACAGCCGCAATACTATAATTCTAATTATTGAAAACGACAAAGCAACTAAGAAGTGTAATAAATTTAACTAAATTAGTTTCAATAAAATACATCCATTTTTTGGGAGTAAAATAAGATTAAAACTGTCGATTTGATGTTTGACTGTCAGCTTGTAAACAAAATAATAACTTTACGAAAACAAAATGCAATTTTGTTGACTTTAATGTAGTATTAATATTTTAAAGTATTTAGTTTGTATAATTAGAAAAAGAAGAAAATTATTATTATATAATGAAAGAACAGCATGTAAAATTTTTTGTCATGTATAAAAATTGTTTAACATGTTATGGAAGTTAAGGTTTATTTACAAGTTTGTTGCGTAGTGTATAAATACTGAACCGTGTATTTTAGAATTATTTCTAACGTAAGTGTTATTAAGGTTTATATAGCTTTTCTAAAAAAATGTTTTCACTTATAAAAAATAGTGTAATTAGTAATTGTTTAGGTAGCACTAAATTGTCAACATTTAAAATATATTACTAAATCTCAAATTACAATGTAATACTCTAAAACATCTAACATTTCATAAAAACAATGCTTTGGCATATATGCTTAAAAACATAGCGTTATTTTAATAATAATTTTAAAATAAACACATTTCTATTTATATAAAATGCAAAATACTTGACTAGCAAAAGGCTTACATTCGTTCAATTGCCTCCAGAAAACAGAAGCTTTAATGTAATTGTAATTTTCTTAAATTTTTAAAAACACCACGCAAATAGCTTAAAAAATGAAATTTACAAAATTGATTATGTAATAAAAAACTGGATTTTATAACATTAGATTAAAAAACGGAGGGCCTCATATCGTAAAAACTTAGAGAAAATTATGGACAATTATGACTATTACCTAAAATATGAAAAAAGTTCAGCTTTTATTATATTTGTATACATATTGTATAATATATTTTATTTTCAAACAGAAAATTTGCTCTTTTTTACTTTTTGAAAATATCTGAATTCTCCTTTTTGGTCTAAATTAGAATTTCACATTAATAATGGTAAAAATATCAGTTTTTATTTATTTTTTGTTAATAGTGCTGGGTAATGTTTCAAGTATGTTTAAGTGAAACGTAGATGTGCTCAATATTATTAAGTAGTATTCTAAAGACTAATTAATAACATTACGTTGATCTCGACACGGAAGGGTCCACATACTGTAGTTCATTTAATTTTTCTTTAAATTTCAATTATAATTCACATTAATTTTTTATTTGAATACTATTAATTAGACAACCCCAAAAACATGCATATTTTCGTTCTCAAAATTAATTAATGATGGTTAATAAGTATGAACTATTGTAAAATAATTACTTGGCTAAAAAACTTCATTACAATCGATTAAAACGAAAATAAACCGTTTGAAATCAATTAGCAGCTGCCCGTGTCCCTACTGTATTTTTAATTTTTACAGTATTAGGTTACAAAATATTAGAGACCCTTAGTCTAGAAGCCTAGAAGAAAACATGAAAAATACTGAATACCTCGTACATTATTTAAATGTAAATGGTAAAAGAAATGTTAGTGGACCACAGAAAACTTGGCTAAGAACTATTCGGGAAGATCTAATTGAAATGAATGTTTCATGGGCACAAGCAAAACGTTTGGCAGAATGTTCAAATACATCAAAACATTTTGTTGTCTCATGTTCTCTTTGAATTACAAGACATTGATGTTAATTTTTGCTGTAATTGTTATCTTATTGCCCCATGCTTATTTTTTAAAGCAAAAGAGTTTTGTAAATAATAATAAATAAAAAATAATTTATTAGTTGTTTTCTTATATATATATATATATATATATGTACTAAAATAATTCACCTGTTTTTTAATTTCCAAAAATATTTCAGTTATTTTTTATTGGGATGCTAATGATCCTGAGGATTTGAATAATGTTTAAAGTTTCAATTTCCAATGATATTAATGTCCCTCACTGTTAATTCCAAGTGAAGCATCCTAGACTAACACAGTGTGGACTGCGTACACAACGATCTAACTGGGATTCCATCATCATCACCATCATCATCGGGGATAAACACCCCCACCGGTTATTATCACACAGGGTAGTCAAAATACCAAAACGTCTGCAAAAGCATCAACTCTTGCAATGTGCACTTAATGAACGACACTTGAGGTATGCTGACTTTAAATGTTAATGACATCCCAAGTTAACACCCTCCAATGATCTCTGTTGGCTGCATATGATAAACAGACGGACGCCCAATTAAGTAATTCATTTGGAGTGCATAAATTCTTATATATTATAATCTTGGTTTTAATAGAAATATTACTTTTGTTCTATAAAGGTTTACTTAAATGCCCAAAGACTGCAGCAGAGAGGCAAATATGACGCCGAATCTCTAAAGAGCTGAATCTTTTATTATCTATGACCGAGCCTGGATACGTAAATTCATCAAACACAGGAAGTGAGTTACCATTGACAGTGATTGGATTTCTAAAACCACTATTTTTTAGTATTAAGATATAAACCGTATTTCTCTGAGGCTTTTTGAGCAAATCTTCGGTTTCTGCTATAAGAACCGCATCGGTTGCATATTGAAGATTCGCTATCTTGCGACCATCATCAGTTATACAACAGTCAAGCATACACTCAGAGTACTTAAAAGGTATCTTAAGATATGTATATACCATACGTAAGCATTGGACTAAGGGAGAAAAGATTCCACCAGCCTCGTCAATCATTGCGAACAGTGGTGCCGTCACAAGTATGTCGTCTACTAACCAAGAAAGTTTGTTATTCTTCTACGCTTATTCCGTTTATCAAACCATGAAAGTCCATCGTTTAATACGCTGTACAAATATAGGAATAATAGAGAGGTAAATAGATCACCAACCAAATGAGTAAATAAAAATGTTTTAATCTTAGTTACAATTTGGTAATGATATCAGTTAAGAAGTGTTTTTTCACATACTTTTTCTATCAATACTGTTAAAGTAATGTCTAAGAAATGCTTCAGTAGAATTTGAATGTGCCTATCATAATTAAGTAATGTTTTAAAAGTGAATCATTCATGTTGAATTAATTTTGACAGTTTAACCTGCTTGACATAAATCTGAAAAAATTGTTTAAGGAGACAGCTTAATTCAATCTAGTATCCAATTGTGCACAAACAAATTAATTGACCACCTGCAATGATTTGCACCACACACACACACACATGCTAATAATACAACCAAAGGTAATAAAAATGTTGCCGTCAACAACAAAATAATACAAAACCAACGCAACTACCTTCTTTCGTCGCATCCACAGTATGATTCCGAGTAACCTTTGGTGGAATTCCATTAAACAGTGTAATATTTTTTGTTTTTGCAACAGTTGAATTTATGCAGCCTTTTGTACAATTTATTACGTTGGGTGAACAGCGCTGGGAACCTACCGCATCCAAAGTGTACAAAATTAGATCCCTGAAAAACAAACAAAATGGAAATTTTATGCATATTTTACTCTTTACTTGTCATTAGAATAACCACGTTGTTTGAAACAAACGCATTATTTTAAAAGTTTTTGTATTTGATTAAAAATAATCTTCTGTATGTTAATAACAAATATTATCTCCGTATTATATATATATATATATATACATATATATTCAAAAACAAGTGTTGTGCACAAAGGCAAATAATTATCTCCCCATCAAAATTAGTGGATAAAATATTGATACACATATCTGGGAAACATTGTTGGTAAAAATGGAAAACCCAAAATTGATGTTAAATCCAAACTTGGAAAGTCAGTGTCAATCATCCATAGACTCAAATCAATATGGTCATGTTCTTCCATCCGCCTGAAAACAAAACTTTGTTTGTATGCATCAATAATCATTCCTACAACAATATATGGGAGTGAAACGTGGAAACGTACGGACAAGATTGATAAGATGGTGGATATTTTTCATCACCGGCGACTTAAGAGTATTTTAAAGATTACCTGGGGCGATCACATTCCAAGTAATGAAATCATGAGAAGAACTGCCTCTCGTTCACTACATGACATCATTACATTTAGACTTGGTCAAACTCTACCTTTACCACCCCAAAAGACCAGCAAAAACGGTTTTGGAATTGACAATTGAAAATGATAAAAGAAAGGTTAAAAACAATTATACATACATATATATACACGATCGCAACTGGGTTTGAGCTTTTAGACGATCGTTTCAAAACTACAGAAATATATTGAGTTGGTTAAAATACAATTTTGACAAATATTTAAAACTCAACCAACATAAAACAATAGTTTTTTATTTGTGAAAAAATCATATGATCACTTGTTTTTATTTTATAAATTGTTGATTATTAAAGAGCAAAAAATTGACCATTCCATTCTTTCCATTATTAAGCCTTATTTACATTAATGTGACATTGTTATTGTAATAATAATAGGAATTATTATTATTATTAATTCACTCCCTATTACCAAATGTCCTTCGAAAAATAAAAACAAATAATTATTGTTTCTATTAGTCAACCAATATGCCAAAATCAATAATGAAATTGTTTAGATAAAGCAAACATGTGTTTAATTAACAAAACATTCATAACTTATATACAGTACTCAATCTGCGAGTTATTTTTTAAAATTATACTTTGCATAATGTATTTTAAATTGTAATACACAAAAAATCAATGAGTGAAGAATGAATTTTAAAACAATAACATACCGATCTTCCGAATGTACGTAACTGTAAAGAAAATAAAATGGATAATTTTAATGACAAATCAAATTAAAAAAACAAATCAAAAAGTAGATTTTATTTTTCAGATACTAATAATGAGGTAGCTTTGACCCCTGCTGCTATTATTTTGTTTATTAGATCCTGTTTTCTGTTCAGTATTATCTAAATAAATTAATCATAAAGGATAGTTGCCTTAACGTCTTGACTAAATATGTGGCCTTACAACTGGACAATCCTCTACCAAACATCGTTTTACGAAAAAATGATATATTACCATATCGGGCGCTGTATATTAGTGGTTTTCTAAATAAAAAATTCTCAAACCGGTAGCCAACATTTCTAATCACATCCAGTTATCACTCTACTAGACTTTTTCTTACAAGGTTATGTTAAATAGATTGTGTATCGAACATGGATACGGCACATAACCTATCTCAAGAAAAAGATCACTGACGTGATTGCCAACATTGATGGGGCTGTGATACAGTAAACATGTTAACACTTCTATTACAGTCTTGATTTGCTTCGTTTAACTAATGGTGCCCATACATAAGTGTATTAAGTAGGACAAAAACTTCAATACATCCTCGTTATTTTGTAAACCTTTCCACAGCTTCATCTATTCATTTGTAATAAATTTATTAAATTATTGAAGGACGTTATAGACAAATTTACATAATAAACAAATCGAATTTCATACTTTTATGAAAAACAATATGAAATCCATAAATAATTAAAACATCTGGTACGCTTATATATATATATATATATATATATATATATATATATATATATATATATATATATATATATATATATATATATATATATATATATATAAGCATCTGATTTTGTATGTTTAAATGGACTTAATTAATAAAAAGATTATAACTTTATAACTGCTACACATAACTACATGCAAATCAATTAAAACATTCACTTATTAAAAAAATGTATGAACAAATGGCATACAACAAAAAACTAATTAAAAACACTACTTTCAATGCGACTACATTAATACAATGAAAAAGCTACTGGATGGCAATACAGAAGACTTACATCTTATTTTATTTATTTGGTTTTTGGTGTGTGAAAGTTTGACAAGAAACATGTTTCGGCAAATGGACATTTAGCGAAGCCGAACAAAAGCTCGCATCTCGTACCGGTCATGGGACTCGAACCCATACCCACCCAAGTTCGAACTTGGCGATCGGTCAACTGTGCCACACCGGGACACAATTTAAAGTAAACTTAAGCAAAACAAGAATCAATACGCTATGGGTTTTAAGCATACACAGCAAATAAAACCTAAATTTCCATAAGGAATTTAATCGATAAATTTATTCACTATTGAAGAAATATTAAAAAACCAGTACTGTACACAAATGTGTCGGCTACAATAATGAAAATATGTTCAATTCTTAATTTAACTAGTCGTGTGAACACATACAAAACAATAAAAGAATATTATTATTACTATTATTTAGAACCAAGTGATGTTAAACATAAATTCAAAGGTGTACTTCAAATGTCCAAAATATCCAGCACTCATTAAATTGAAGTTGAGTAGTGTTCAAAACTAATGCATAATTATAATTTTTGTAATTTATTCATTCCTCTTGTGAAAAAGCAATCTTTTCAAACATTGCCACTGATTACAGATTAAACAGTGTGACCTAGCCAATCAAAGAGCCACTGTGGTCACATTTTAAGCACAGTGCCGCTGTTAAGTTGTTGTCCAAATCCAAATAAAAAGCGGCACTCATGTTCCAACCTCAAGCTGTCTGATTGGGAAATCATAACTTTAACCACTTATGCTTTCAAACAATATTGTTACCAATAAGACGAATGTTCCATCAAAGTGCAGCAGCAATATATAATACACAAAAAAGCTTAATTACAAAAATTATATTTTTACTGTAATCAATTGATTTTTACAAGTCAATATTGGTTGCTGACTCACACAAAATCACTAACCAATTAGTCTTTCACGTGTCATTTATTATTATCAAACACTGTTTTATATTCATTTGCCAAACTGTTGTCAATATATTAGAGATATACATACTGGTTCATCATACACACACGCTCCAGTTAAACAAATGTAAAATGAACAGTTGTATTATTGATCAACAATATCCGGTTACCTATTACACACAACACAATTCAAATGTGCATCATTCAACAAGATGGCCAATCAGTTAATGTATCCTGCATGTCTATTTTTAGCATACAATATTTTAAGAAAACGTATTTATGGAAAACGCGTCCAATTTTTTCTACTAATCAAACCAAGGCATTTAAGCAATGCAGTTAAACATCAAACTTAACTAGGACATATAATAAATATTAAGAGTTCGAATGTTTAAGATTGGACAAAATATTTTAAATATATACTGAGTAAACAAACGTATTTAGAAATATTTTTTTGAAAAAAAATATCTTGATTTATTTATTTAAAATTAGTAAATTATACAAAATGATTTGATAATCAACTTTACAAACAGAATCATATATTCTTTAAATTTATAAACATGTAAATGTTTTTAAGCAGTTGAGGCTTTGCAAAATACAATTTTTTATTAGTTGAAAGGTAAATTCAAATATAGTATACAAATTACGCTAATAATCCTGAGGATTTGAGTAATACTTATCAAGTTTTAATTTCGTGTATCGCTAAATGGTATATCATATATTTACATTAACATGGATTAGAGACCGAATGCGCAGTAATATAACTGAAATTTTGCTTTGACGAATTGATACGAGAATTCACTAAGAGTACTTCAATGCTATCTTAAGGTATATGTGATGGGATGCTAATGATCCTGACAATTTGATTAATATTTATCAAGCCTCAATTTCCAATGACGATGATATTCCTAACTGTACCTCCACCCTGTGGTGCATTTTTGACTAGGTACCCATAGGTATCCAGACTAATAACAGCAGGGACCGAGCGCACAGTGATATAACTGTAATGGATCCTAGCATACACTCAAGCAGGTACCTCGATGTATCTATTTACCATATGCAATCGGTTAGGCTTGTGGACCCATCAACCGGTATCAAATACCAATTCCCCGGAGGAAGACCGTCTTGTTAATTCCTGTAGACACTGGTCTTGTCGTAAGAAAGCGGTCTTTTAGCTAAGAAACGTTATTTATCCCCCCCCATGTCTAATTCGCATTCGGCAACCTCTTTGTATAGAAATTCGGGATGCTATGCCAACTTGGAACTAATAAAGTCATTGGGCTAAAAGACACAAAAAATCAGATAGCCTTGTCAAACTTTGTAAACACTAGCGCCATCACAATAATATTTTCATTATTTATTTTTACTACTTTAAATGGAAAACATTTTTCAGTAGTGGACATTTGCCAACTATTAACCAAAAAAGTTCAATTTTCTCCGTTGGCCACGCATATAGAACTGTAGAAGCCAATTGTTCAATATACTCTTTGAAAATGAAAAGATGACTACGTCACAAGCCATATTTCATTTTATTTTAGTTTTTACTGCTTCAATATTATAAAGAGAAAACTGTTTGAGTAAGTAGCTGTTTAACAGAGCTCTAGATGATGACTCGCATTTAACACCAGTAGTGGACTCAAACCATCCAGTGAATTACTCACTGCCCAGAACAAAGATTGTATATTGAGCAACCTTCACTGTTTACATAATACCATCTACGACTTCAATATTTCATGAATATATGAACAAAACTAATTTGAAAAAATAAAATAAACAATAATCTTTATTGTACAATTAAAAAAAAATATTTGTATTAATAAAAGTAAGCTTACAAAAAACTAATCTACTATTCATACAACATTCAAATTTTTTTACATACAAACACGGAACAGAATATACCGCAAGTTCAACAATGGATAGCTAAGCATGGATAAGCTTTACATAAATTGCTATATACTTTCAAAGCATAAATTATGCAACAAAACATTTCCGCAAAACTTAATTCAATTTGTTATTCGTTGGATAGACGTTCACGTGCGCTTTAGACATTTAACTTTCCTGTAGTTTAATAACAAGATTAATTGAATTGAGCCTCACAAGCACCCAAAATAATTACATTATCCCTGTCTTAGTATCCTAAACAAAAGCTTTCCATTGTGTCTTGTTTGGAATACAGATGGCTACCAATGTGACAACCACTCCACTTTAAATGCTTTGACGGGAAACGCATATCTCAGCAGTGGACATTTAACGAAGCCAAACGTGGATCTGCATTTGGTGGGTCGGTGGTAGGATACAAAGACATGCCCACCCAGGTTCGAGTCGAGTGCTGTACCGCTAGACCACCCCGACATGGCCGAAGTAGTTTAACAGAAGTACATTCATGAGACACACTGAACAGACAGACAATAAAGTGCAGCATATACGGAACAATGTAAACAAAGGTGTAAACTTTAGTGTTATCACATCATGTGTTAATAATCTGTTCATTGTATTTGTCCATCTAAACAAGGATGAATCACACAGAGTTACCACAATAACAACAAATCCAATCCAGGTGTTGTTGTTCTTGTCATATTCTGACACGTTGGACATTCAAATGTACTTATTTTAAAAAGTACCAACCAAGAAATCAGTCACAAAATTAGTGATTTTCTAGTATCTAGTATCTAGTATATTGACCAAGTTAAGGTTACATAGATCCAACTTCAATAGTCCCATATATATGCTAAATGTTTTAGTACCGTGGTACTTTTAAGTTGGCCAAACTTCTACAAGAGGCGATGCTTAGCAGACCGAACCCATTCCACTTCATTCCATAAGCACAGTCACTCCGTCAGCTTGATTCTACACATAGTAAAACTTGGCTTTAAAACGTAAATTTACAACATTTGTTATTGAGTAAACTACTTTTTAAAATATTTTAAAAATTCATTTACAAAAGCGAATATACGCATAAGATATGTTAATGATTAAGTAAATACTACAATAAAACCTTATAAAACTTACTTATCAAACCTACAAAGTCATTTATATAAAATCTTTTTAACTAAAAACAATTAGATTAGATTATCACAAGAGAAACCCTTATTTATGGTACCAAAGTGTATATACTCACCTTGACATGTACGATATGATACAATCATGTGGAATATAAACAAACGTAGAAAATCACTCCGTATTATTTTTCAAAAACACAAAACAATGCACTTTTAAAAAGTAATTGCATAATAAACATATCACTCTATTAAGTTGTTATTTTGTTTAAAAAACATTAGAACATATTGTGCCAACTTGGACGGATAGAAATACAAGCATAGTACAGACAAAACAACTAATGACGTTCTATTGCATTAAACGTTAACAAACATACATGCGGTATAGTTAATAATGACATTAATTAACTTTTCAAAAACGAATCTATTTAACTTCCTATAGTTGGTCAAATAATTACATAATATGCTTATAAAGTTTTAATTTCCGATAATTGTAACAATTCTGACTACCTACACGTGAAGCATCCTGGACTATGTGCACATAAGTACCTAGACTAACAGCAGGGACTGAATGGAAAACCTTATAACTACGCTTCCGCTGTGACTAATGGGTGAAGACATACATTTAAGGTACTTAAAAGGTATCTAAAGGTATACGAATATCAGATGTAGCCGTTATGCTAAAGGAGATAAACCTGACAAAAAATCAGATGGTTTTATTAATCTTTGCAAATAGTGATATCGTCATAAGAATGCTCTCTATCAGTCAATAAACATTGTTATTTTCCTATGTTTATTAAGTTTATCAAGCCATTGATCATTTAATATAATATACAAATATACACCCATTTCAAAAATTAACGCAAAAAATTACAAAGGTATTAAATCTAAATTAATTTGTTATGTCCAATTGTTTTTTCGTAAAAACAAATATCGGGAATTAAAAATAATGTCTAGTGCTTCATAGATTCTTTATATATACTTAGAAATATTTATTTAAGAAGGTTGAGTCGGCCAAAATAGCATATTTTAAAAGCTACTTCTATATTAACGTGAATAATAAGTTAAAATTATACAATTTTTATAATAATTAGTCCATTATTATTTTGTGTGCTTAATTTCATTAAAAATGAACAATAACTAATTCTTAAAATTGATGTTAACGTACATTCAAATCTGCTCTGATTGTGATCTCATAATAATTATCAAAATAAACATTTAATTATTCTAATATATATAAATAAAAAAATAATTAAAAAAAATTTTCTTAATTTTAAATAAAAATTTTTTAAAATAAATCTAATAATTTATTATTTACGTTTAACCTTGAGATTCCGCTCATCTGTTAATTTTGCTTTCTGGTTGCATTGTTTTTGAAATGGAGAATAGTGATAAAAATGTTTTCATTTCACCGAAAATGAATACCGTGTTATTAAAGAATTAAAAAATGAAGGATTTTCACCGAAAAAATTAGCAGATTTATATAGAGTTAACCTTTTAACAATTTATCGGATTATCAACGGTCAAAAACCACGAAATTATGATAATGTTGGAAGAAAACGTGTAACAACAAGTACGGATGACCAAAAAATTATTATAGTTAAAAAAAATTATAATAAACATATTTCAGAAACCAAAAGAAATAGTTTAAACAATTTTACTTATTCTACAATAAGAAACAGAGCAATTAAATCCGGTTTAACTATACAATCACCGAAGATTAAACCATTTATTACCAAAAAACAAAAGGATGACAGATTAGCCTTTGTAAACTATGGAGTGAACGACACTTATGTTATTGGCGTTCCGTATAATTTTGTTGATGAAACAATGATTCGGTATAAACCATTTGGCTTTAAAAAACAAAGTGTTGTGTGGGACGAGTTTTCAAAAATATTCACTCCCGGTTGTTAGAAAAAAAGCCCACCCTCGACAAGTAATATGTTGGTTTGGTATTAAGTATAATCAACCTATCAAATGCAGAATTATATCTGGTACCTTAAATAGTGAAAAATTTGTTTCAGTTATGAAGGATGTTTTTCATTATGAAATGCAACACCACTTACACACGGGGTTACTACTGTTTTTCAGGACAATGCTCCATGTCATATGTCCAAAAAGGTAACGTCATATTCATCTAAGTTCACTATATTTGCTTTATATTTACATTTTGACAGTAGAGAGGCTAAAATCAAAAAAGCTATCTTTCAGTCAATTGCCACCTAACAGCCCGGATATCAATGTTATTAAAAAAAATTTTCAGTATGCTAAAGCGCAATATCAATAAGCATACCGAAATTGAGGATTTATGTGAACGCATTCGGTTTGTTGTTCAATATGAGATGAAACAAGAATATATCAACACTCTCATCGACAGCATTTAAAAACGCCTGGATTAGGTTGTTCAAAGAAAGCGATCACATAGATTATTGAATTTTTTGAACTTTGTAATGTCCTTAATCATTTGGTAACTGAACAAATTGCGTGTAATCTGTATTTTTATTAATAGTTGACGTTATAAATCATGTTAATCATTTTACTCCATTTCCGATTTTGCACCCGTTGATATTTTATATAATTTTTGTTACTTACAATATATATGTATATATAATTATAGTTTTTTTTCAATTATTATATAGTATTGTATATTTTATAATTGAAGTGACGTTTCTCTTGTATGCTATGTAGTTGCTAGAAAGGTTTTAGTTTAATAATCACTTTTTTGCAGCAATTGTTGTGAGGATTATAGAATTAATAAAGAGATAGGGATCTTAATAAGCATGAAAAATTAAGTAGTGCTTCTAAAGTCTTAATTTTTAAAAATGGTGATATTCCTGACTGTTCCTTCTCCACATGGTGCATCTAGTAATAATAACAGCAGGGACCGAGTGCATAGCAGTATATCTGGAATTTCACAGGATTTCCGTTCAGTGAATGGATGCTAGCATACACCCAAGATTCTTAAAAGGTGTCAATTTACCACATCTAGCCGGTTAGGCTTGTGAATCGCCTTGTCAATTCCTGTGAGCACTGGCATCGTCACAAGGAAGCGATCTTCTGGTCAAGAAACTTCATTTATTCCTTCAAGTTTGGTATAGGAATTCGAGAAGCTACTCACTTATAGTTATCTTGATTACTGACCAACAGTAAATTAGTACTTTACATAATTACCACTAATAATAATAATAATAATAATATACTTGCCCTTATTGACAACAAAAAAATTTTATATAACAAAAACCAACCTTTCCGAGTGTCGACACAACAAATGTCTTGCACTGTGCTGATTGTTGTTCAAGGCTCCCACGTCTGCGTCAAAAACAATCAATGCCCGAACGACATGAACAGAAGCGTTGTACTGTAAATTGAAACAAAAAACACATATGTGCACAATACATGTGTTTGCAGTACAACAAATAATTTGACAAACATCTACAAATTGCACCTCATTCATGTTAGCAACAAAAAATCAATGAGGTCAACATTTGAAATGAGTCAAAATACAGTGGCAAAGATCGAATTACTCGGATTGATACAGACATCAATGTATTCATTGTGATTGATAGCACAGTCACCTTTTCATTATTATTATTATATATTTCTACAGCACATTAAAGGATCAACTGCAATGACTTGATAAGTATAACAAATGTAAAAGTATTACAATGTACCCAGGGTGTATATTCGCATCCATCCGCTAAAACGGAAGCCCAGTTATAAATATTGTGCACTTGGTCCCTACTGTATTAGGCTAGTCCAGGAATGCACGACAGAGAAAAAACAGCTAGGAATATATATCGTATTATATATATATATATATATATATATATATATATATATATATATATATATATATATATATAGTACGTATGTAAATATATACAAAATCAGTGATTATATTAAATTATATATATATATATATATATATATATATATTTCATTAACACAAGCATTACGGAATTGGTTAACCAATAAAATGAATGCACTTGCACCATTTAAAATCAAATGATCTCAGATAAAATAATTCATTGCATTCAAAGAATTCAAAAACCAATCTAATCAACATAAAACACTTGGTATTCAAATAAGGAATAAGGAATGGAATCAAGTAATTATTCTAGCGACTCACAATAAACCACCAATGTTACAGTTCTTCAAATTTGTAAAAAGTAAAATTCAATGAAAAGCATCCTTCAAAATGCCTCAACCAAAAAACGTTATCGACCAACCGTCTATTTGTTATATTGCATTCATCAAAATCACAAAATACATATCCAACAAAAAGAGCCGTCTAATTCAGAACTCACCGTTATGGCATAATGCAATGGAGTGGCTTTTTCGATATCGCCAATATTGGGATTGGCACCTCGAATCAGCAGCGCCATAACTTGATTCAAGTCGTTGTCACGAACGCAGGTGTGAATTACTGTCAGCCCCATATTGTTAACTGCATCCAGATCAGCACCTAATTCGCACAGACGTTGAAATATCTAGGTACGAACAACAAGGCAAATAGTCATTTTCCATCGACGAATGCTTTATTGGCAGAATGTGTATAATAACACTAAAACCTCAATATAGTAATCATATTTTTATTTGGTTCGTAAACCGATATTCCTGAGTATGTACTTCCACGTAATGTGTCCTAAGGTAAAACTAAAACGAAACAGGAACCAAATGCACATTCTTCTTCAGCAAATGAGTATTAGTATACACTCTCCAAGGTACTGTAAAGGTATTTAAGAATATAAAATCACCACACACAGCCATCTAACGGACTACACATTGACAGAAAACCAGGCGGTTTCGTCAATCATTACATACATTAACGCTGTCAAAAAAAAGTTGTTTATAGCCAAAAATTGTATTATTTCTTCGACGTTTTTTACATATTACGTAATTCTCTTTCGCATATAAAACAATGGAACGCGATTATTCAAGATAGAAATAAGCACATGGCTAACCAATAAACTAAATAAACGATCTATTGAATAATAAATATAAATACTGAGTTGCTTATTAAACACTAATCAAATCCATTATCATAAGCAGAAAGCATATACCAATTAAAAAACTACATAAAATTCAATATGTGATTGATTGACACAAAACAAAAAACAATACGAAAATTAAATGCAATTGAAATGCCCATTGTTCTTCTTATACCACCAACAACTTCTAACCAAAATGTCCTTGAAATGTTAGTTTAGGGTTAGCACAAATTATACTTTTAACTTCCTTGTTTCTAAAAAAAAGATGTTTATTTGTATCTAAATGAACTAAATCATCAAATTTTTACAGACAAATTAAGTCATTTAAAATGTATTTTTTACTACAGTAAGCATTCAAACAATAATTCGCCAACCAATCTTTAAAAACGTATACAATAATAATAGTAGATACGCAATAGAGAAAACAAGTAGTTAAATCGGATTAATTCAGATTCACAATGATACGAAAATATGGCATGAAATTATTTTATTCACATTTCAATTGAGCATGAAGGCAGTATTAAAAGTAAATAATAAGAATTCCTTTCATTAAATTGTTTCAAAATATTGAACTTGTTACAAATGGAAATGCCGGGGTAGTCTGCAGTATAGCGCTCGAATTTGGACCTCGGTGGGCAAGGGTTCGAATCCCACCACCGGCACTCAAATGCGGGCCCACGTTCGGCTTCGCTAAAATGCCCACTGCTGAAAGATGTTTCTAGTAAAACATTCAAAGTAGCAAACATAATAATACTAATAATAATAAAATAAATATCTACGTCTATATATATATATATATATATATATATCTGAATAATCAAAAGTGAGTCCCAAAAAACCCAAACGTCTATTTGATCAAATGCAGCCAAACTTACTTTGTCATTGTGGGTCAAATGAAGAGGCGTATTTTTATCGTCCAAATCTGGAACCGATATAGTTTGTGGACAATAATCGTACAATAAATTGACGCATCTTTAAATGGGAAAACAAAATAAATATTCATGCTAGTGTAGTATTCATCTAATTTTGTTCAAATATTTCGACAAAAGTACATTATTTAAGTATAAAATTGAAATTACGCATTTTCTTAGAGAAAAAATAGCTATTAAATGATTCACATAATATATCCTTTCAATTTTGTAAATAAATGAACCTCGCACAAATAATTTAAAAGTTCAAATCAAATGTTAGGAACAATTAGTACATCAATGACAATAAATGAGATGCAAATGATCCTGAAAATTTGACTAATGCATATGAAATCTCAATTTCCAATGATGCTAATATTCCTAACTGTTCATCCTCCATGTGGTACATCCTGGACTGGGTGCCATAGGTATCCAGACTAATAACAGCAGAGTCCGAGTGCACAGGGATATAACTGGGCTTCCGCTTCGGCGGGTGGTTGCAAATATGCACTCAGGGTACTTAAAATGTATATTAAGGTATACGTATACCATATGTAGCCCTTGGGCTAAGGGAGATAACCCTGACAAAAAATCAGGCAATCTCGTCAATCTTTGTGAACAGTGGCGCCGTCACCTAGATGCCATTTACTAGCGAAGAAACTTAATTATTCTTCTACGCTTGTTATTCTTATCAAGCCATCGAAATTCATTGTTTTAATATGACGTACAAACAGAAACAATGACGAGGTGACTATATCACCAACCACAATGAATGAGTGAAATGATTGGCAATAAATACATAGGCGGAATATCAGCATAACAATGACAAAATAAATTACGTGTATATTAGCCAGTACTTTTACAAAACAAAAGACATTTAACAATATATGTTTCCACAATTGCTTACTCTAATGAATCAATTTGAACCGCCAAATGGATGGGAAACATAGCACTCGAACCAATCAATGGATTGGCGCCATTTTCCAACAAAATCTCGACACATTCCAGTGCATTCTCACGGCACGCTATGTGTAATGCTGTTTGGCCTAGATTGTTCACTGCATTTATATCGACCATATCCTTGACATGCCCGAGGACAGACTGGAAAAAAGAAAAACAAATTGATCTAATTAAAAACGGGCTTCATCAATGTGTACTGTACGCAAACAACTTTGTTACCACAATTCTAACTTTTCAAACAGGTCAGAGGTAACGTTCAACATATAAAATGAGTAAATAAATAATTCAAATTTAGTCATTTTTAATTTAGATAACAAAATGTGCAACAGCGCAACATCCTTATAAATCTTAATTACCAGTAGCACTATCATTCCTTATTCTCCATCCATGTGGCGCATCTTGAAGTCAGACTAAGCAAACATACACTCAGACTACTTGAAAACACTTTGAGGTATATGTCTACCAGTTGGCTAAAGGATATAATCCTGACCAAACATTAAACAACCTTGATCATTTTTGTAAACAGCAGTTCCATCACAAGAACGCTGTCTATAAACTGAAAAACGCTATTACTTATATACGTTTGCTGAACATAAGACGTTTAGTATTAACTGCATATATAGAACTAATAAAGTTGCAATTATGTCACCAATGCATCCATATATATATATATATATATAATTTTTACTACTTTGAATGTTTTACGGGAAATATCTATCAGCAGTGGACATTTTAGTAAAGTCGAACGTGGACCTGCATTTGATGCAGGTAGCGAGCGCTCTACCGCTAATCTGTGAATAATTACAAAAATCCTCTGCTTTACTAAAAATGTGTAAAACATCATTTAGTAAGTAATGTTTTTTAACTAACTGTAAAAACTACATGCAAAGGGTAGTGTAAACACTGGCGTCGTCGCAAGCGATCTTCTAGCCAAGCAACTTCATTTATCTCCCCAAATCCAATTCGCATCCGACAATCGCTTCGCATAGGAACATAGAATGTACATTCATTGTTGTCTGTTTCGGCCCAAGCGTATACTGCCACAGAGCTAAGTCGTTACAAGATTGACATTGCTTGTCTCCAGGATGCAAGACTGGATTTTTCAAAGCCGTCTAGTCTTCCTACAGCTTCCCAATCAACATCTGCATTATTCCTCCCATCAACTTGTGCACAAAATCTAGCACATCATGGAGTAGCATTTTGCTTATCCCCATTAGCTACCAGTGCGTTAAATGATTGGAAAGGTATATCTCCACGATTAGTATTTTTGCGTTTTAAAGTTTCCAAGTATATAATGGCCGTGATCAATGCTTATGCTCCCACCAATAATCACTGCGAAAAAGAAACTGATGAGTTTTATGAGCAACTTGAAGTTCTATACTCTCGCCTCAAGACCTCATCACAAATCGTTGTTATTGGAGGAGATTTTAATGGCATTGTCTGCAGAGATGATGTCAACCATCCCTGCGTTAGCCCTTGAACAAAATCGCGCGAACAATGTGAGAACGGTAGAAGATTAAGTGAATTCGCAGCAAGGTGCAATATGGTTCTTACAAACACCTTTTTCCAACACCCTGTGAAACATTTGACAACATTCCGTTCTAGCTGTGGTAGATATAACTCCCAAATCGATTACGTTTTGGTTAGTAAACGTTGATTCAGTGCAATCAAAAATTCTCGCGCATACAGAGGCTGCCAAACGGGTAGTGAGAATGACTCTGATCATTCACTTGTCTCTTGTTCGTTTCGGCTACGCCTAAGAACTGCCAGGACTAGATCCGGTTTTCTGGCTCCGGATTACTCCCTGCTCACAAACAACAACTATGATACCAAGTTTGCCAAAGCTTACTTAGCAGCTTCAGTTGCTGTCCCAAACTGTGATATGGGAATAAATCAGTCTTGGAACACTCTGAAACAAAAGATTGATACAGCTAATTTGGTGCTCCATCAAAGGCCCAAACTGGTTGTCCACCAATTATCGAGATCTTTATGCACAAGCAAAGAAAGCTCCGAGAAAAAGTGAAGCAAGAACATTGCGTGCGGAATTTCGAAAGAATTATGAGGAGGACGAACAAAAACATTGGAACTCTGCAGCAGATGAGCTAGAGGTTTCTGCCCGTCATAACAATTGTGGAAAAGTTTACAAAAAATTGGATCAGCTATGCCGTGGTAACAAAGTTAAAGTTAGATCGTCTGGCATTTCTAACAAAGACTGGTTACCCCACTTTAATCAGACTTTAAACCATCCTGAAATCACAACAGGATGGCTACAAGACCAATCCATACTTGACACAGTTCCTTCGGAAATCTATCCAATATCCGTAGAACCCCACACTATCGATGATATTATGCGCATTTATAGAAAACTCAAAGCTAGGAAGGCCGCTGGTTATGACGAAATTCCTCCATATATCTTCAAATACGGTCCCTCGCAACTTGTTGGAGGCCTATGTGGCATCATAACGGATTTCTGGACAACTGAGCAGTGCCCTAAAGACTGGCACCGTGCTACTATTGTTCCTGTTCACAAGAAAGGAGATCGGCAAATGCTTGCTAATTACATAGGCATCAGCTTAATTTGCATAGCTTCCAAAATTGCCATCTCAGCCATAGTTGAACGGATCCGCTCGGAGAGGGAGAAACCACTCGTCCTAACCAAACTGGTTTTCGTCCTGGTATGGGATGCATCGATCAAATTTACGCTTCGACGCATTCTTCAATTTCGGGAAAACTTTCAGCCTTCATTGAATACTCTTCAGCAATTGATTTGCTGAACAGAAAAACACTTTGGATCGCTATGTTACGTAATGGAATACCTCTGAAACTTTTGAATCTCCTACGTGCTCTATACAAGAACTCAACTGCTGTAATCCGCAATTGCAACAGATCTAGTACCAAGCCGTTCAAAATTTGCAGTGGTGTCCGTCAAGGCTGCGTGGCTACTCCACTTTTGTTCAACTATGCAACTGATACTATATTTGTCAAGGTTTCTGGACAAATGGAAGTGTGTATGTTGGTACTACGCCCATTACGGACTTAGAATACGCTGATGATGCTGTATTACTAGCTGAGAACGAGTTTCAGCTGCAGCATGCATTGGATTTCCTTGTTAAAGTTTCCGGTAAATGTGGTCAGGAGATCAATCCCAACAAATCAGTCATCATGTTGTCTCAAGCTCCTGATGCGATGATTGTATTAAATGATGTTGTGCTCCCCAATGCAAAGCAATTTACGTATCTGGGCTCTTCAATTACTTCTGACGGTGGTTCATCCAACGAAGTAAATCGCCGAATTTGTTTGGCTGCTACTGCGTTTGGAAAACTTGTCGATCCACTATGGAGACAAAAAAACATCAATCCAAAGACAAAGATTAACATTTTCTCTTTATTGGTTCACACAGTACTTCTGTACGTAGCTGAAACGTGGACTCTTACTGGGTCAGAGATCAAGAAGCTTGACAAATTTGAAGCAAGATGTTTCAGATACATTTGGCCGAACACCCGTTTTGCATCCTCCGTATCAATGGATTGGATGAAAAAGATCAGTAACCGCCAAATTCGAAATGACCTTAAATTTCATAATCTTCCTTCATTGGTATCGCGACAACGAAGATCGTGCTGGTTTGGACACATTCTTCGTATAAATCCTAATGCAATCTCACGTATCATAACCCTGGCTTATCCAAATACCGACTGGAAGAGGAAAGGAGGTCAAAAACGTACTTAGATGGATGCTGTTCGGGACGATCTTCACACAATCTTGGCCGGCACTTTATCTTGGAAACAATGGCTAAGTTGATGAACTGACATATCCCTACACGCCTCCGAAAATCGTGAACAATGGAAAGGGATTATTCGAGATGCTATGTGAATTTGGAATTAATGAAGATGTGGCTTTGCCACTAACTTTTGTTGTTGTTTTAATTTGAATAAAGCATAAATAATTTGTCGATATCGCACAATCCAAACACATTATTCTATCTAAAATCCATGTCATATATACATACAGAGTCTGAATAAGCCGCTATCAATAGATTTGAAATGCTTCATTTTTATATTAATTAAACGTAATAAAGTTCTGTTTTAACAATGCAATTATTTTGCAATAGCTTACACTTTAATTAATCTTAATTAACTAAGTAATTATTTTTTACAAAACGAAAATATTTGTTTTTGGATTTGTAGAACAAATAGTGATCAAATGAAAAATTAACGTCAGTTATATACAAAATTTATGTAAAAATTAAATAAACTAAGTATGTAACTATAATCTTAAACAATAATTATTTCTTTATTAAAATATGTATATATACAAACAAAGGAACGTGTGCCAAATAATATTAATTTATAATAAAAATAATTAAATAAAATGGTTTGTACTTAAAAATAATACTTCGTTTTATTGATCTAAGAAATTGTTGTTAGTTTTTCATTTTCAGAGAATATTTAAAAAAAGTCTTGTGGTTATCGAGATAAATTGTACAACTGTGAGATTGTAATTCCAATTATTGAAAATGACAAAGTAAATAAAATTGTAATAAATTTAACTAAATTCTTTTCAATAAAATGCATCTGTTTTTAAAATAAGTATCCATTTTCTAGGAGTAAAATAAGTTTAAAACAATGACAACACTATGTAGACTAACAGCTTCTAAACAAAATAATAGTGAAGATAATAATTAATACAAAGATAAAATTTTGATGACTGTCTAATGTAGTAATATTTAAAGAAATATTTTGTATCATTGGAAAAAGAAGAAAATCAGTTAATTTGAAGTTGGTATCAGCGTTTTTAAAAGCATTTACAACAGTGTGTTGCGTAGTGTATAAATATTAAACCGTGTATTCGAGACTTATTTTTAACGTAAATATTATTAAGGTTTATTTTTTTTATAAAAAACGTTTTTAATCTATTTTTGAATATAACAAAAGTAAGTGTAAAATTTTCTAAAAATACGATGTCATTAGTAATTGTTTAGTTAGCACTAAAACGACCAAATCTGACATTACAACGTAATACTTTCAAGCATTTAATAAAAACAATACTTTAGTATATATGTTTAAAAACATAACATAATTTTAAAATAAATATATTTTTATTCATATGAAGTGCAAAATCCTTTACTATTAAAAAGCTTACATTCGTTCAATTATCTCTAGGCCACACAAACTTTAATATAACTGTAAGTGTTTTAATTTTTTTCAATATAATGCAAATAGCTTAAAAAATAAATTAAGAAAATTAGTTATGTAATGCAAAATTAAATTCTACATTAAGTTTAAAAACGGGGATTCATATCTGCAAAGCTTGGAGGTAATTACGGAAAACGAAGAATATTAACTAAAATATGAAAAAAAAAGTTTTTATTATCTGCTTTTACGTACCTACATATATTTTCAAGTATAATTTCCTTTTAAGCAAACAATTTGCTTTTGTTAACTTTATAGAAAATATCTAAATTTTCGTTTCTGGACTGAATTAGAATTTTATATTGGTAACGGTAGAAATGTCAGTTTTTGTTTACTTTATTTTTTAATACTGCTAAGATTATAATTCAAGTATATTTAAGTAAAACGTACATGTGCTTAATACTATTTAGTAATATATATATATATATATATATATATATATATACTCACTGCTAAAATATTTTTCGATGGAAACAAAGCACAAATATGCAAAACTGTATCACCTTCTTCGTCCCTTTCAAGTGCCTTCAAACTGTCACATTTAAGTAAAAAATTAATAGTCTCTTCGTCTTTTTCTTTTATAGCAATTCGCAATGGAGTTAAACCAGATACTTGATCGTAAGCATTGATAAATCTAAAATTAAAATTAAAGTTAGCAAATTGGAAAAATAAATTTAAATTATCACAAAAATAGTAATCCTGTCACAGTTGAGGAGTTTGTACAGTTGTAAGGATCAAGGTGGTCTAAGTTAATTTTTCGTAATATGATTTTCAACGGCAGACAAGCCTAGTTCCATTCATTCATTTTGGTTAGTGATATAGTCACCTCTTCATTATTTTCCAGATTTATACGGCATAGCAAACAATTGACTTCGATGACTTGATAAACGTAACAAACGTTGAAAAATAACGAAGTTTCTAGGCTGGTAGACGGCATCCTTGTTACGTCGCCAGTGTTCACAAAGATTGACGAGGCAGCCTGAATTTTTGTCAGAGTTATATTCCTTAGCCCAACGGCTACATATACGTATACCTTAAAATACTTTTTAAGTATCCTGAGTGTAGACTCGTACCCACCCGCTGTGGCGGAAGCCCTGTTATACCACTGTGCACTCGGACCCTGCTGTTATTAGTTTGGATGCCTAGAGGCATCTAGTCCAGAATGCACCACGTAGAGGGCGAACAGTCAGAAGCATCACCATCATTGAAAATTGAGACTTTATAAGCATTACTCAAATGCTCAGAATCATTAGCATCCAGAAAAGTCAATGTATAGAAGTCAGATTAATCAATAATCTACACACAGCTTGATACAGGTTTTTTAACTAATACAGATTTGATTACAAAGTTTTTATTTCAACTGTTTCAAATTGGGCAGTTTGCCCTTATTACGTCAACAAAAAAAGTCAAATTTTAATAACCAAACATCAAAAGGCAGTGTTTTTAAGACCCAAATATTTATTTATTAATTTTTACTACTTTAAATATTTTACTGACACAAACTGAGCGCCCGAGCAAACCCGATTAGGGATCGTCGCGAGCTTCAACCCACTGAAGTGCAATAACGAGTCTCCATCCGGAGTCAGGGCATTCATAATCACTCTGAACCCGGCGTCAGATAAAACTGTAAACTCCAATTCTCTTAAATTTCAAAATGCAAAACCAGCTATACTAAAAACTCTGACACTGAAACATGGAAATACAAACTATGAAAAATCACTTTTTAGTCTCACATTAATTTATAATATTTTATTTTAATATTTCAAAGAGAAATAAATAATTTGTTATCTTCCTATGTGATTACTTTTATTTTCGCTACATGTATCAAAATATTGTTTAAAACTAGTCTGCTACCATAAGTCTATTTTGAATGACCTAATGGACGAAACACTGAAACATGGCATCTTCATAAAAACGTTAGTAACGTTAGCACTATAATCTAAATCGGAAAAGAAAAAAAATTAGGAAACACTCCACCAAAGGTTAAAAGTCCATTTAATGAAACACTTTAGTCAAAATTTTAGCAACTCATACTTTTGCAAAGGTGAAGTTGACAAAACATTGTGCCATGACATGGCAACAGCAACGTGGGCAGCAGTCCATCCAAGGTTTGTGCGACAATGCATGGTAATCTTTTCCAAATATGTTCGATCCAAGGTAAAATTCAATTCTAAACAGGCTTGATGTAGCGGATTCAATACTTCAATATAACAGAGAAATATGGAAACGCCAATTTCTTCATCACCCTGAAAACGAAACAAACTAGAATGGAAACCAAGCACAAATAATGTTATTTCTAAACTACCTGTATGCATAAGGACTATCAGCAGTTGATTGGTTCGGTATGGATCCTGGTAAATAAACCATGTCGTAATGATTCGCTACTTTGTAAAATATGTACAAGGAATGCTCAACCAGCAATTTTTCACAACTACAAGTAAATTAATTTTAAATGAAAACAGCACTTACTCATTATAATCGGCTTCAAATTGGGTAGCATTATATACAATTGTTTTATTTGGTGAAATGGATGAAACAGCTGTTTTGACAAAGTTACTCACATATTTCCCAATATAAGCCATGTTTAATCGAACTCACAAAATGCTGTACAATTTTTCGGGTTTACATACTCTATTAACAACTTCAAAATCATATATATATATGTGTGTGTGAAAGTAAAAATTAAGTTTAGTGTGTTGGAGTAAAAAAATGGTTACAACGCTATATTTAAAATTGGGTAGGAATAAGTTCCAGTCACACCACCAACATTAATCGTTTGATTTTGCAAAATATTTCCCTTAAACCAGATAAGCAATATAAAGCAAATTAGAAAAAAGTTAAAATAATTATTTAAAAATGCATACAATACTTAAAAACATCATATCAGTATTATTATGACGTGGTAGTCCATCGGTAAAAGCTCCACCTGCAAACTGAAAAGTGGTAAATTCGATCCTTTAATTATTACCACCTGTATTGGTTTAAACACCCTAACGGTATTAGTCTTAAAAATTACACACATATATGGAACCACCTAGTGGTGCATTCCCCCTACCGGTTATTATTATTCAAGTTTAGTTCAAGTTACCAAAAAACCGTAAAACATTAACTTTTAAAACGTGCACCGAAAAACGTAATCAATCGGATATTCAATTTGGCAATTCATTTGGACAAAGAAATAAATAAAATGATTGGATTCGCATGCTACAATGTCAGTCCACATTATTCGTTGGCTACATGACCTCTCCCATACGGATAATGACTGGGCTTCTAAAGCTATTGTAATTGAATGCGTACACAAACTACGTACAATGTAGCCAGTCTATTTAAAATCTTTTTGTTATTGTGTTCCAGATACATAGCCAAACAATATTTAGTAAGCTACATAAATGACTGAAATATTTGATTAACTAATAATCGACTACGTTCAAAAGAGAATAAGGAGCGAAACTGTAAATCCACTTGGGTGAGTCCAAGTTTCACAAGTGTATAATAGAATTGATCGCACTAAACTCTTATATTCTAATCTTAGTTTTAATAAAAACATTATTTTTGTTACAAAGATGAATAGATAATCACCCAAAAACTGCTGCCATTAATCAAAGAGCACATGCATATAAATTCACCAACTACTAAAAGCGGAATCTCGTTTATAGTGATTGGATTTTGGAAAAGGACAAAACACTACTGTTTTTCAGTGTTTAGATATAAATAATATTTTTCTGAAGCTTTTTGTATAAGTTGAATGGCACATTATAAATCTTCTGTTTCTGCCACAAGAACTGCGTTGTTTTCATATTAAAAATACGCCATATCGCAACCATCGTAAGTTTTACATTCTTCGAATAACTGAGCAACTTCATCAAAAATATAATTTTCATTACGTTCAATTTTATGTTCTAATCATCAAACAACTCCGCCTAAATAAGATCAAAATTGAACCAATCTAGCTAGTCCCAAGCCTGGATAAAAGAGGAGGGTTTGTGCGCAAGGTTTGCAACCTGGTCTCTGTAAAAATTCTATATTGCTACAGAAGCAATAAGAGGACATCATACTGGCAAACAATCAAAAAAACGTGATTGCATGAAGCAAATGGCAGGGTTGAGTGAAAATCGCAAGAAAGCTCACTCTTCGACTAGACGAAAAAATTGCTTAATCAAATTCTACGTTTGCGACCCGAATGACCAGCAAGAATGGTTTTGGAATAGACAATTGATTATTGTAAACGAAAGGGTGATAAACCACAAAAAAATTAACTAAAAACTATTCAGGAAAATCTAACTGAAATGAATGCCTCATTGGATCAAACAAACGGTTTGGCAAAATGTTCAAATACATGAAATCATTTTGTTTCCCCACGTTCTTTGTTGTTGATTTTGCTGTTACTGTTATCTTGTTGCCCCATGTTTATTTTAAAGCAAAAGGGTTATATAATAATAATAATAATAATAATAATAATAATAATAATAGAAACAAAGTAAAGAAAATAGTACGAATAAAATTTAACAACTGTCAAACAAACTGTCTCCATAAATGCAAATAAATACTTTATGTACTAATATTTCAAATAAATAAATCATAAGATGAGTTAATTACGTTTTCTTAAAATAACTTGAAACAAGTTCATTTTAGTAAAAACTTTACAAGTACCTTGTTAAGATAAAAACGGTATTACAAGGATAGGGTTTTTAAAAAATCTCAAATTTATAGACCACAACATTGTATCATTATACCCAAAGACGTCTAGTTATAAAAAGCATAAAGTAACTACTTTTTGTCTATATGTAATTTTAATTCAAATAACTGAACTATGTTATCTTATTTAACCCTGTTTGATATAACAGAATAATTGTGAATCAGGGCGCAAATAAAATATTATTTGTCAAACATAATTTCATCTATATTTTATCAAGTATGTAACAATAAACTATTTAAAAAATAAACACTCTTAAATTACAATAAAAATATATTCAAGGTTTTCATCCATGCCTTAAAAAGTTTAATCTATATTTTTAAACAAAAAATATAAAGGTAATTGTTACTTGTTGGAAACATTAAACCGAGGTTTACATCAACGAAATTTACACAAAAACAACACTGCATTTAATTTAATTCAAATCACTTTAATGTAAGATAATCAAATTTAGTTTTTTAAAGGTTAAATATAGTAAATCTTAACTAACTGCAACCAACATCGAAACTTTTGAATTTTCATTCATGTGAAAATAAACTTAACATTAAATTTTTGCAGTTGATATAATTTATTACAATCTAAATATACTTTTATTTAAAAGTACTACAAAAATAATAACCGTTATTTAAAAACAAATTGTTTAAAAATCACTGTAATAAATCTGTAATGAAACTAATTTAATACATAAATACAAAAATATCCAGCCACTAAGCAAATACCAGTAAATATCTTTATTTTTTGGTTTAACACTATGTTTTAAGCATATAGATACAAAAAATGTTATTTAAATGTAATTAAAATCTCTGCAAAAACCAATAAATTCAAGTTCATAGTTTTCTATGACAAAAAATTAGTAAAAGTGATAAAATTCTTTACTTTTAGCATAAAGTTTTAAAACAATTACCTTAGAATAAAAAATTGAACGAAAAACTAATGTAACGCTGAAATCTTTGACTTACAGAAACAGAAGGCCAACTGTGAACAGACTATTTTAGCACAAATAGCGTAGCGCTATATACAATAAAACATTTTGTTTTTTAAAAATTATTTTATTAATTAAATTTATTATATATTTTAAACAAAAACGTGTGACACATAAATTAAATAAATAACTAATATTTTGTCATTTTTATTTGATGTTTAATTCTAACTTGTTAAAAATATGTTAAAACAGTAAAATTTATATTTTGTATTATTTTTTTTAAATAAATAAAACTAAATGCAAATAAAGAAAAATGTAATTTTAAGCAGAATATTATAGTTTGGTACACGAGTTGGATAAAGGAAAAATTCTTTTGATTTTTGGTTAAAAAACATTAATAAATTTTTAAAACATATTAAAAAATAAAAACAAATAATAAATAATAACAATATAAACGCATAGTTAAAATAAAAACATAGCAATTAGAAAAAATGGAAATAAATGATTACGTATTACTCGAATAAAATGGCTTCGGAGCCTTTATGCATAACGGGAATTATTTTTTGATGCTAATATAGTATGTATTGTAGTAGTAATAGAAGTTTAATAACTATTTCTAAAATTAGGGTTAACTAAAAATATTGGTTTTTTAAATAGAGATGTAACTTGTGTACAATATTGTATAACGCAAAAATTGTAAGCAACTGGTGGAAAAACTTTAACTTAAATTCTCTTTAAGAATTTTATTATGTGTGCTAAAAACTACTTTTAATAAAGTATTTAAGCCAATAATCATAAATAATAATAAATAATAATAATATAAAAGGTTTTGAGCTGTTTTATCATTTTAGAACAAAAATTGAAATTAGGGGCTAAAAATTATTTGAAGTTTCTTGCTTAAATCACTCACGATTTAGAATTACACACGAGTTCAATGGACTATAACGGTTTTTAGTACTCAGTTTTTAAGTAGCCTAAACATACTAGAAGGAAATATTACAGAGGTTGAGGTAAAAAAAAATTAAGACAAAAATCAAAATAACAATAAAACAAATATAAAATTATAATACAAAAACACTGCAATAATCTTTTAATAACAAGAAAAAGAAAAAAAGAAAAAAACGTTTTAATTCAGGGTAACGCGCTCTTTACCTCACAAACCAATGATAAAAGAATACAATTCATTAAGTTACACAATATTGCGTTTCATAAGTGGAAATTGTCTAGCTTACCTAGCTTCCTCAACAGCTACCTAGACCTTTGTAACAAATGCGTCGCTTGTCTCAAAAGGCTTAGAAGCCAAAAACTCCATTCACTTTTGAGCAGAGCTAAGTCTAATAATAGTCTTTTTTAAAGCACATTAAGAATAAGCGTGGTTTTGAAAACTCTCTTCCTAGGCTAAAGAACAATCGCGGTTCTTTTTTATTGTTGCCTAAGGTGTGTAATACATTCGGAGACTACTTCAAATCTGTCTTCAATACAGATTTCTTAATTGGTCCCCTACCAGAGCCCATTCTAGATTTGGGTTGTTCTACCATTTCGGTTTCTCTAGTCTCCAAGTACCGGCAATTGTTGTACGTCATATAATTTGAGTAAATTTTATTGGATGTGAGTTCTGTTCTCTGATTGGTTTATTTTCTAGTTAAGCTGTAATTGGATATTTTGAATACTATTTAATGCAAATTTTTTGCTCTCGCCTCATTTTGCAATGGCGTTAGTTGGTGCACCGGACTGGACTGGACGTAGTTATTCTAATTAGAAGGAGGTAAAAAATGCTATTCACGCTTTTAAAACAAATACCAATAGTGAGTTTTATCACTGTGTATCTGAACTAAACCATGGAGGAGTTAAAGGATTTCCATACAAGAAAGTTTTTTACATATGCACTTTTTACCAAAAGCGAGAATCTCAAAGTACCGGACTTCGTAAAACCAAGTAGCTTCATTTTTATGTAATTTCTTGTAGAATTAAAAATTTAAATTGTCCAGCACGGTTAAACTGAGGAACGATAAATATGTTATAGCCGCACCGAATTCGAAGCACGAAAACACATGCTCAAGTGAAGAAATTGCAATTGATCCTGACAGGAGAAGGCTATTTAAGGAGGAGGAATTTGAAAAGAAGTCATAATGAGGGATTTGTATAATTTTCGGTAGAAATTGGGTCACAGTACGATGAGATTTAACCTAATTTTTAGAAATTGTAAACCCTGAAAAACGCTGACTCGTTTAAAGGAAGAAGAATTAGTGGCACTGTACTTTGTATAAGTGGGCTTACGTTTTGGTAAATAATTATGCAAACAAGAAATTATTTTGTATTTTTTGTAGTGTAATCTAAATAAATTTTATTATATTATGTTTATTTTTTGTTTATTACAATAATTGAGGAACATTTGCGATTGTTAAAATAACAGTAAAATGGGAAATTGTTTGATTGTTTAATTGATGTCCTAAGTTAACGCGTGTGATAAAACTTGGGTAAACAGGCTCGAATAAGTAACCAAAATCGGATATTTTATGCAGCCACTACGTTAGAACCCTGAACTCACTACTGTTGCCTCAAAATAACACTAGTATTATACTTATCAATCTCAGTTTCTATAAAGATCGACCTCGTTTGTAAAAAAAGCATTATTTGACCTGATGTATGTAAAGTATAAGCAACCCTTTCCATTCATTCTACCCAATTGCATTACTTTTATTAACAGTTAAATATTTATCTTTGTCCGGTTTAGTGCATTCAATGCAATCCAACCTAATAAGAAGAATATGTGTCACCTGATACGGTCATGTCATTTTAATTACTGTTGTAGTAATCGTAGGTTATTCATTTCTAGCAATGAAATGCAGGAAATTGATTTGAAACTATTTACTAAGATCGCACTTAACATGAGTCACTTTTAATATAATACATTGACGATATATAGGTGATTGAATCAAGATGCACATAATCATTTTTTTAAGCTGGACATTGCTAAATTTTATTCTGTTTACTTAACCGATCTCAATAAAATACTTTTTAAATATATATTTTTAGTGCTTTTTACGTTTTAGTTATAAAAATTGTGATATTAATCAAAGTAAACATTTTTAATTTGCAAAATTTATAAATAAGTAAATTTTAAAATTTTAAATTAACGTAAACATTTTTAAAGTTAATAAAAATTGTAATAAATATAAAAACATGTTTATGTAATTTTAATAAATTGTTATGTTTAATGTAATTTCATAGTAATTTGTTAATTTTTTAATTATTAATTAAACATTAATATGTATATATAATGTATTACATAGTAGAATTTTGTATGGATTATCATGATATTTATTTTGTTGGTTTCGATTTGAAGTTTGTTGTCATAACTACAATTCCAAAAAATTAATTAATTATGGTACTATGTCAACTCGAACGAAGTAAAACGATTGACACTTCAGTTTTAGCTGGATTTTCTGACAAGTTAAAACTTAAAATTTCTTCTCAAATTTTACAAGATTTGCAAGTAATTGTATATAATTATAACAATTTTTAAATATTTAAATTGACAGAATACAACTAATGCAGAAATTTATAATATTAATTGTAACATAGATCAAATTTTAAAAACTGAAGAAATAATAAAACAAAATATATATATTCTGCTTAATCAGAATAAAATTAATAAATTTCAAAAAATGCATATTTTGAATGACATTTGGAATAAAAAATGTTTTGTTCCAATTATGAAAAGAATTAATAAAGCAATAGATGAAAATTATAATTTGTTTACAAAAACTAATAATAATAATAATATATTTCTAAGTAATAATGTTAAAAAGGTATGTTTATTCTTACTTGAATATATATAATATAAAAATAATTTTGTTAATCATTTTGACTAAATAAAGTTGTAAGATTAATTAGATTTAAAATCTGTGCTTTATATATATATATATATTAAAATTTTGTTCGGTATGTAAATATTTAACAAAAATAAACTTAAATGCAACTAATTAAATGCTTAACAATTGGCATCTATATTTTCAGTGTTTTAATTTAAAAAAGATTAATATAATTATTTTTACATTTTATAACTTAACAGTTTTTAATTAACTAATATATTTTATTTTAAATTCTGAAGATAGAACTGCATGTTTTAATTTGTTTTAGTTTAATAGTCAATTAATTTTAAAAAGACGTTTTAAAGAAAACATTAATATTCATCAACATAAACCATTTATTAACAAAATGCCGCATTTAGTAAAAGATTGGGCTTCCTATGAAAACATTTTAAACCCTGGTACTGAAAACCTTAAAGTATCTAGAAATGTATTAAGAAGGCGAAAAAGTTTTGATCTTCAATGGCGTCCAAGCTTAAATCCTTTACATTGGAACAATATACAATTGACACACATTAATAGTGAAGTGCGAGTAAAAAGCAGGTAAACATTAAGCAAATAAAAATACAAATAAGTATATAAAAATACATGTGTATTTATCTTTGTTAATTTTAAAAAATTTTTATATTAATAAAATATTGTAAACAAGTTTATAAAATAAGGTATGTTTAATAACATTACAATTTAGTTATTTTCAGTATTAATTTTAATTTTAATTTTTTAGAAATCGATTATGTGGAGCATTTAACATGACATCACTGCCCTTAATATACGCTCAATAAAAATGTTTATTAGAATCAAGATATTAATAATTAATAATTTTATTACCAGTGTATAATATATTATTATTCTTTTATGCAATAATGACATTTGCATATAATATTTTTTTAATAAATTAATTGTGAAGCATTTTTGATACATTTGTTTTATTTATTAACATTTAAAGTAGTTGGTTTTGTTTTATTTATCCTGATAAAAATATATAAAACTCAATTATTCATTAAAAAAAATAAATAGTAAACTATATAACACGTACTGCTCATATTGTTATATTTGATTGTATTCTTGTTAACAAAAAACAGTATACTAAATAAACAAAACAATGCTTACAACAACAACAAATAAAATTAAACAAAGTTAAACAATGTCAAACACTTGTTATCCCAAAAATATTAATTGTTAATTGTAGTTTAAATATAATTGGAGTTATTTGTGTTAATTTTTATAATTTTGAAAAGCGTAAATGTTTAACATTGAATTAATTTTGTTGATTCAGTTAACATTCATTGGTTTCAACAAAGGCGATATTAAAAATTTGGCTTCAGTCAAGGATTTTATATCATTTATTGTAACATTGTTTGCGATTTCTAAAAGGGTTAAACCTTTATTTGGATCAACACTAAACACACCCTAAAAATAATTTAAAAAACACAAACAGTTAATACAGTTTTAATAATAAATAATTAATGTATTAAAATTAATATAAAAAATAATTTAAGTCCTACCACCAGCTTTAAATAGAGTACCTCGTATAACTTTATTAAATATATTTATACAAAACCCTTTTGCTTTAAAAATAAACATGGAGCAATAAAACAACAATTACAGTAAAAAAAAATCTCGGCAGTAAAAATTATGCAAATCGAAGATTGGGCTTCTTTTTGGTTTTTACTCAACCTTGTCATCTGTGTAACTCTGTCATCCAGATACGTACAATCACTTCTTTGCCGTTGTTTGCCGGAAAGGCGTCCTTTTATTGTTTCCGTAGCAGTATCAATTTTTTACAAACCCTTCTCCTTTATCCAGGTTTGGGACTGGCTAAATTGAATCATTTCTGGTACATTTGCTAAAAAATATTGTTTTGTAAAACATTTATACAATAAAAATTAAGTAAAATAATTACCAGTTCAGTAATGATTAAATCAACACATCGAGTTCCTGTAAGTGGAATTGTGCAATTAGAAATAATTTTTGGTTTTCCGTTCTAAAATAAACAAAAACATAAAATGCATTTATTCAAAATTTATTAAAACGATATACATGTGAATACAATAAAATATTTAAATCCAAATAAATTTTTGTAAACTTACTTGATTTGCGTGTTCCATCATAATTATAACTTTAGTTTTTAGAGTTGATACTAAATCCATTGCACCGCCCATTCCCTTCAAAAGTTTTCCCTTTTTAAAATAATCACGTTTTAATTAAATCGTTAATGTATACACATTTTCAAAATATATTTTTAATTTTTAAATAATAATAATAATTTTTAATATAAATACTTTAATATAAAATTTGCTCAAGATAACTAAATACATATACACTAATATTTATACTCTTAAAATAAACAAACCTGCTAGAATAACAAATGTAGCTACACGGCTAAATTAAAAAATTAAGTAAACATAAATTCGAATCTTATTACCTAATTCGTGTTTAGTTTCTCACATTTCTACTACCTAAAATGTTTCCAATCAAAACGTTAATTACCACAAATCAAAATAAATTAATTAAATAGATACCGCAAAAATTATGCAAAAGAATATTATCACCAATTAAACAGTTTAAAAAAAATTAAATTAAATTTTTATAATTTTGTTTAACAATTTAAAAACTTGTTCATAAATTATTGTTATTTTTAAAACTACAAATTATTATTGTTTTCTCAAGTTAATTTTCATTTCACAAAAGGATAATATTTTATTTTATTAATTTCTTATATTTTAAAATATTTCAAAATTTATTTGTTTTGAAGTATAATATTTAAAAAAAACATTAAAAATTTAATTTTTCAATTTTATAATTACTAGAATTTTGCAACAAATAAAATCTTGTTCATATTTTCTAATCAAAGAAACTGTAATAATAAATAATAATATTTTTATTTATTGCCAGGTGGTATAATGGTACTGTACTAAATCCAAAATTAGGTAGACATGAATTTGATTTCTATTACTGGCACTAAATGCAAGCTCTCATTTAGTTTTGCTTAAATGTCTACTTATTGGATGCTCTTTATAAAGCACCTAAACGACAATAATAAAAAACTATATATATATATATATAGTAACCAAATTATACTCAGAATAAAATGTAAACCATGCATATTATTAACGATATTAGAAAATAAACAAGTTTTTTGTAAACAGATGAATATAAACAAAAGAATTTTTAAATAATATAAAAAATGTAAAATTTTTATCTATTATTATTATTACATTAAGTTTTAATATTTCACTAGAGATACAGTCAGCGTAAAATACATTTTCATCATCAATAAAAATAAATAAATAACAACAATATTTTTAAATAAGTAGTAGTACAAATAATGGGAACAAAATGAAGTAGAATGTCATATAATAATGAATATAAATATAATCAACACAGTAAAAATGTAATTCAAAAAAATATTTAAAATTATACTTTGAATAAGTCATAATAAGGCACAGTTAATTTATGCTGTAGAATATTCAAATTAATTAATGTATGATATTTTATAAGATTTAAAACAAGTATCATTTACATAAAACTAATTATTAATTAACTCCATTGTAACCAATTTTAAATCCAATTAAGAAAAGAAAAAAAGTTAGAGCGTAAAGTCACCAACCTGTCCTCTTTGAACAATATTGTCAAATAAACAAAAATGACATCTTTCTATGAAAACAGGACAATAAAATTAAAAGCACGATTCTAATGATAGAGTTCAACAAAATTCACATAAAAGTTTAATTTTTAATGCCAAAGATGCAATGATTAATTACACAAAACAATCTTTTTATCTGATGTTATTCACAAAAAAAATTTAATAGATAAAATTAATAATTACCGGTATAATCCAATTTGATAAATTTCCATATTCGGAAACCTGCATTGCTCCCAAAAATGTTAAATCAATATGACCGCTAAATGAAAATTAAAATATAATAAAAATTAATTTATTCAAATGCATTTGGAGCACATGCTAATAAAAAAAATAATTTTTAAATATTTTGATTAATTAGTTATAAATATTTAATATTTATAAATACTTGGCAGATTAATATTAACATTTATAATTATTTTTTATTTTGGTAAACAAATGTAGCACTTATGCAACTTGTGAGGTGTTATTTGATTGATAATGCTAACTTAGTTATTGAGTAAAGTTAAAAATAGTTTAAGTACTGTTTCTTGCACTATACAATTGTTTTTGTAAAAAATGATTTATTAGCAACACAGTTAATTTATTACCATATCTTTTACATCAAAATTTAAAATTGTAGAATTGCACTACCAATTAAAATCCTTGAATATCAAACGCAAACATCATTTTAAATTATTAACAAAAAGTTTAAAATAACCAACTTGAACAAAATAGTTGCTTCAATTCCATTACCCTCTAACTATTTCAAAACTTTCCGAAGACGAAAAGTAAGAAGCTCCAGGCAATTCCGTAATGCATTCTTTGCCCGCGTTAATTAAATCTGCATCTATTTGATCTTTTGTTGGATACGGTCCAACGCCCAACATTCCATTTTCGCTATGAATGTTAATGTTCATCGTGGGCGAAATAAATTGGGGTAACAATGTGGGAATGCCAATGCCCACGTTAACATAAAAGCCATCTTTCAATTCTTGGGCTGCTCTTTTGGCTATGCGATAACGTGCTGCCTTGCGTGGACTTGTCGATCAATATTTCAAAATAATAAAAATCATTATTGTTTAGCATGAAATTTGTAATTAATTTTTTCTAGTCAAAAAGTAATAGACAAATTTTAATTAAAACAACTATTATACACATATTAACTTAAGTTAAATCAATACTTTGTACATTATGCATTACAATTGCAGATAGACAACCTTACATGATAAATTTCTTTACAAAAAAATTTATAAAATAATATGCACATTTTCTTGTATATATGCATTTATGCGAATAAATACTGATAATACTACCAATAATAATTATTATTGTACCATTTTCTGAATTTATATTGTATAAATGTTTTGAGAAAATCATTTTTTTAATAAATAGACGTAGGTTTACATTTAATGTCAGTTCTGAGACTAAATTGTACCGGGGTGGTTTAGTGATACGACGCTAAACTCGAATCGGGGTGGGTTTGAGTGCTACCAGTGGCACTAACTGCAGGCAAACGACCTTTACTAAAATGTCCACTTGTTGAAAATGTTTTCTTGTAAAGCATTCAAGTAATAACAAATAAATTATCCTAATCGAGGATACGAATACAGCTACTTACTGTGTGTGAACGGTCCCTCATCAAAATCAATGTAACATAATTAATTAGCTTGCCTAATGTAATTTAATTATTTTAAACACATCTACGTTGTATTAAACAATTCTTCAAACATTACTTCAGCAGTATTAATTAACATAATAGCGCCACTTGTGCTTCCCTGACAGGGAATAAAAAATTGTAGTAGAAACACATACTCATCCGATTCGTTGTTTTGATCCTGTGACTGTCGAACCATACTTTTTTCAATATAATTTGATGGCTTAAATCCAGTTAGAATTCGGTCAACGTAAATTCCTGGCAAATGTACAGCATCAGATTCAATTTGGCCAACGGGAACAACTTCTTCTACTTCTGCTAAAGTGCACTTAGCCGCTTTGGCCATTGTACAGTTAAAGTTTTGAGCAGTTTTTCTTGAAACAGTAAAATATAATAATAATGATAATAATAATCTAATTAGTTTATAATAATTTTATGTGACATTATTAGCAGTATTATCAGTCATTTCAATATATACTTCGGTTATAACATTTAATCGATATTTTGTCTCAAGACAACCAATTACATATTCCAAAATATTATCATCGTTACAAAACCCTTTTATCTTACAGAGACAATAGGAGTAGTCCATGTAATTATACTTTGCATTTTTATAATGAACATTTTGTATATTCAAGATTGAGCTTTTGGGGATCTTTATTTAACTCTGTTATTAAAATCATATTTTTCTTTGTTTGTTCTAGATTATTTAAATGACGTTTTTTTTATCTTTTCAAAAGACGTTACACTGCTAGTCTTGATTTCCAATTCTCCTCCTTTGTCAACCTGACTTGGAGTCGGTTAAGAAAGATTTGTATCAAAATAACATGTAATAATGTAACAATATGGTAAGATTATGGCAAATCAAAAGAAACTTTTATTATACTAAATTGCAAGTAGTAACTGGTCTCAAGTCTGGTTGAGAAAGGAAAATGATTTGAGCCCAAAATTAGCAACCTGGTCTCTGTAAAATATATTACTACAGAAACAACAAGAGGACACCCATTTCACTAAATTACAGCAAAAATAAGTAAAAGCATGATTCCAATAATGGGATTTGATATAATTCGAATAGAATTTAAATGTTCGATATGCATAATTTACAAAGTCAAAAGTGTAATGTACACTCATATAGAAGATTCTTGTTTCCCCATGCTCTTCAGAGCGAAGGGGTTTTGAAATAAATAAATATGTTAGAATTTGCTTTGTATTAAATATTAAAACTGTGCAAATAAACAAACTGATTATTGAAATACTCTGAATTAATATTATTAAAAATGGTAGGCAATTTATAAAGATTAGGTATAACTAATAATACGTTAAATTTTATTCATTTTTTAATGAGCCATATTAATAGAATTTAATTTTTATGGTATTTTATTTATTTAGCTACAAAACTTCAACTTTTTTACCAAATTTAATATAATATTTTTCAATCAACTAATGATTGCGTTAAAATAGATGTAAAAAGAATAATTCAAAAGTTATATACAATAGACGGAGTAATTACGTATTTAATAATAACGTGATCGTTAATTTATAAATCGCATTAAACAGAATATGGCTTTAAAATTAATTAAAAATAGTTTTTATAAAATATAAATCACTGCTTAATGTTTTTATAAAATTTTAAACTTTATCTTTTTAATAAAGACGGAAGCTCAATAAAATTAAATACCCTTATTAAAATAAAGTTAAGATTTTATATTTATACTATAAAATGTTGATAAATTAAGTAGTTTGCAATAAATGTTAGATGACTAAAATCCCTTAGTTGCTATATTATTACAACACTAATTTAATAATGTCCATTATTGTCATAAACCGTATAACAACAATTAGCTAGTGCAAAAACGTAATGTTGTGATATTTAAAAATTAGTCCATTAATGGACCATTTGGCCTATAAAAATTTACAGATTGTTTTATTGATGAACATAAGATTAGCATGTTATAAAATAAACTGTAATATTAAAAATGTAAATACCGGAAAATTAGATTTCCAGCCTCGTCACCCTTCCAAGCACGTATTAATGCAAAATCGCCTTTAATTGCACTTTCCAAAATATATTCTTTGCCGTTAAACTCTTTAGTCTGTCAGTACAAAACAAAATAAAGCGTTAACAACAATAGTAGCAAAGTTAAAATGGGATATTTTTTAGTAATTACAATGAAAACGTACTTATTATTATTTTTACATTGTATTTAATAAATTCTGCTTCAACTGCTGTTAATCTTATGTTGAGAACAGAGAAAAGTTGTAGCGTAGACTTTGCATTCCTATATATATATACTTCTATTTAAGTATCCAAGCCAATAACATTAATAATAATAATTAGAATATTGTATATTTTATATAATTTAAACTTTCAAAACAAATAGAACGATATAAAATTTGTTATGTATGCACACTATTTTTATTTTCAATAAGTGATCTTAGTAATTTAAATCAATATAGTATAGTGTTACACAATACAATTTTAAACATATTTAAAATATAATTAAAAAGATCATATGGTTAATTTTTTCTCTATACAAAATAATTTTGTTTTGCTTAATTATGACAAAACTTAAAATTAATTGAACTGGCTTTTGCGGCAAAGTTTTTTAATGAATGTTAATTTGTTTATGTATAACAAATGTAAATTATTACAACGTTTTATTAAAATAATTAATTCTAACATAGTTTAAAATATATTAAAGGCTTTTTTGTCATCATTTCGTTCTATTAAAATACATTTAAAGTAATAATTAAAGCGCTTGTGTTCAAATTAAAAATATCCAGGATATAATAATAATGCGAATAGTCTATTTCTATTGTAACTGCAATCTTATACACGTTTACACTGCAAGAGGCTTATACTTTACAATATAATTAAGTTTATTTTTTAGTAAAATTAAATTATAATTTGATAATTTTTGACTAATTTTTATAAAAAAATAATATAATTTAATTTTGTATTATGCATTGTAACAATTTGTAGATTTTACTTAAAAAATATTTTAGTGTAGTTTTTGAAGCATTGGGTTCCCTTTATAATACCAAATAAAAATACAAGACGTAAATTGTGAGATGAATTCATTTTGTCTAATCTTGTCAGTTACAAACAATAATTTTTAGTATATATATATATATATATATATACAAAAAGGGACGGTTACAGTTGACAATTAAGTTATTCCAACTCACAAACATACATAAACACAAACATTACGACCAAGTTAAGTTCAACGTAGTGACAAACTGTTTTTGTGTAATTTTTAATAAAAATTTGCTCCAACCAAAACGATATTCAAAGTTGGCAATTAAAACAATGCTAACTATCAATGAATTTTAAGTGTTTTCTAAAATATTTATTTTAGTCCATTTTGTGTTGTAGCACAGTATTCCAGAATAAAATCGTTTTTTAAAGGGTTTAGCTGCAATGTTTATTGTTTAATGCAAAATTCTTTTTAAAAATTCACGAATATATAAAAAATTTAATTTGCAAATTTATGTAAAACTTATTCAACAGTGTAATCTATTTTTATAATTTTACATACAATATTTTAAAAATAAAACAATATATTGTTTATTTAATAAAATATGTTTTTTAGTTTGAAAAACCATCAAAAAAACTTAACAAATGTAACATGATTTTGACCATGCAGAATACAATCTGGTCTTACTTCTTTGGGTTCGCTTGTAAGAATGGGTTTTCCATTTTCATCGTGTTTAATTGGACAATTTCCTTTGTGAATCAATGTTCCGTAACCCGTCCGTGTATAGAATCCAGGAATTCCTGCACCCCCAGCCCTTATTCGCTCGGCCAACGTACCTTGTGGATTAAATTCGATTTCCAATTCGCCACACAAATATTGGCGTTCAATATTGGGATTTTCGCCAATATACGACGAAATCATTCGTTTTATCTTTAAAAACAGATACATTTCTTTTGTAAATTTTTGGCTAAATTAACATTTGGTATTTTATTTGTTTACTTAATTTTTATATGATTTATAGAGTATATATACAAAACCCTTTTGCTTTAAGAATAAGCATGGGGCAATAAGACAACAATTACAGCGAAACAACAACAACAATAACAAAGTCTTGTTGGCATTAAATATTCTGCAAATCGAAGATTGCACTTTCTTTCGGCTTTCACTCAACCTTGTCATCTGGTAACTTTGCCATCCAGAAACGTTGTTGTTTGCCCGAATGGCGTCATCTTTCATTGTTTCCGCAGCAGTATAAATTTTTACAAAAGCCAGGTTGCCAACCTTGCGCTCAAACCCTCCTCCTTTATCCAGGCTTGGGACTGGCTAGATTGAATCATTTCTAATCAAACTAGGCGGAGTTGATTTATAGAGTGTTTAATACTAAATTGTAATTATCAATGTAGTTATTGAACAAAAATGGAACACAAAACTTTGAATGCTTTTAAATTATTTTTCTGAACAATCCAACAAAATTATAATATTTAGCAAATGGAAAATATATATTTAGTTTTAAAAACGTTAATACTTTATATTGCAATACCGATATAATACAATTTACTTTTATAAAAAGTAGTTTGCTTAATTTCAATAATAATTGTATCGTTGAGTAGGTGTAAATGTTATGCTAAAGATAATAGATAAAACAAACCATATTTAAAAACAACACTTGCGATTACCAATATCAAATTTTTTGTTCATTCATTTGCTTTTATATTAAATATAATTACGTAACTATCCATAATTAACTATATTTCTCGCGGTACAGCGCTCAAATTCGGACCTCGGTGGACATGGGTTCAAATCCCATCGCCGGCACTAAAATGCGGGCCCACGTTTGGCTTCGCTAATTGTCTACTGCTGAAAGATGTTTCTTGTAAAACATTCAAAGTAGCAAACATTAAAAAAATAACTAAACACGTTTGTAAAACCTTTCATAATATTTTTCTATACAACTAATCAATTAAGAATAATTAATTGAGATAAATTATTGAAATACAATAATAAATTTTTAATATGTATAGTTTTTATTACAAATAATTTTAAACCGGTAACAAACGTTTATTTTCATTTTGAATGCCGAGATGGTGCTAGATTGCAAATACAGTAAGCGTGAGTTCAAGTTTTACCACCATTTTTTTCTTTTATTTTATATAAAATAGTCAAAGGTAATTGTAAATTTTTTGACAAATCTATAAATTTCAAGCTTATCGTGACATAGATAAGCACTGAATCAAAATGAGGGGTGAATGAAGATTAATGACCTTAGACACTCATGCAATGCATCTTCAAGTCTAAACACAGTGCATTATGATCAGACCTTGGAACGTTTTTTGTCTGATTTACTAGTTGACTTATTGATTATATATTCACCTTGACCTTATTAAAGATTATTATTATCTCAGACAGCTTATATTGATGTTTTATGGATAGCACTTAGGCAAATTTAAAAAAAATATTTGTTTAACATTACATTATAATACAAAATTAAATAACTGTTATAGTAATATAATATTTGCTAAGTGCGTTAGTTTTGGATATATAATTTTCTTTTTACTTTTTTACTAATAAAAAATATTATTTGCAAATTTCTTATTTAAATTTAACATTAAGTAATCATTTAAAAGTAGAAAATAAAGCTTTAAAACAATATATATATATATATATATATATATATATATATATTGACTGTTTTATGTCTCAAATAGAATACTAAAGTATCAATTGCAAGTGTCATTTTTTAAATGAAATAGGCTTAAATAATAATAATAATAATAAGCAACAACTAATAGCGCAAACCTAAACATAACATAATCAATAAAAAAATATTTTGGTAGTTAAAGTTTGAAAAATAGCATACTTGACGGTTTTTTAGTAGCAAATCAAGTCCATGACCACAGACCCCACCATTGTTACTGACAACAGTTAAATTTCTTACGGCTGTTTTTTGTAATGCAGAAATTAAATTTTCAGGAACACCACACATTCCAAAACCTTTTTAAGCGTTTATAAAATACTTGTTTTAACAAACTTACCGCCAACAAGAATGGTAGAGTCCGAAGGTATATCTTTTACAGCTTCGACAGGATTAGTAAAAATCGGTTTTGAATGAACGTTTTTGCAACTAAATCCAAATAAAGTTGGTACAATTTTTTTTATTTTCACAAATGTCCACATGTTTGAAAGATAATAATAATTTAAATAACGCATATCAATTTAAATCGGTTCTCATGACATTTGTTTGTGAAATCCAATCAAATCAGCTGGATGCGTGTAGCCAATCAGAATGCATTAATGATAAAACCAACCACAGACAAACAATTAAAACAAAAAAACAAAACTACCAAAAGTAGATTGTTTGATGTATGATAAAACCAACCAGGGGGAAAGTAGCGAAAAGGAACCAATAAGAGTTAGACAAACTTTTGTAAGTGTACATTGAGTTTCAAAAAGTGTAACCAAACTTGCACAATGACGCAATACAAATCGTATAGTATTAGCTAAATATTGATTTTTCTACCTTTTGATAGAAGAATGCACCGGCGTGACGAACACTTACTCACGGAGGTTGACTAATAGGATTTTTTAAAATTGTTTTTTTTTCTGCGGTTGGTCGTATCGGTAAAACCAACCATCGTAAAAAATGAAATAAATCCTATTCGTCAATCTTACTGATCACAAATGTGAAGAACGTTTGTGCATTTTCCTATCGAAAGGTGATTGTTTAACCCTGAAAATGTGGCTTGTATATAAAGTGAACATTTGTGGGTGCACTGCATTTGGTAAAGGAAAATTTTGTGTAGCGGTTGTTACGTTGACTGGGAGCAGGTGGAAATTGTTGTACGGGATTTCAAGGAGCATGCACGGTTGTTTTTCAACAAAAAGCAGAAAGGAAAATTGCAGGTACGAATTGTAAATATTTCCGTTTTGTGTTCTGTTTAAAACCACAGTTTTAGGTGTATTTAAAAAAACAATGTATTATTTGGTTAATCCCATTTCATGGAAAGTCATTTTTTTCAAAAGTAATGTGTATTTAAAAAATATATAGTTGTACATTGGTTTCATTTAGAGTTAAAAATATTTTTCGGCAGTTAATTGAACACGAAAGTAGTGCACGGTGCGATACGCTTACGTGACGCTACTGATTAAAAATTGCTTGTTGTATTGTGTTTACTCGTTGTATTATGCGTTATATTTTTGGTCTTAGTGTCTAGTGTTACATGTAAATTATTTTTGTTTTTTGTCTATTCTTGTGTGCAATTGTGCAATTTGTGTTGCATAATTGCCTGAACCTGTACGATCTGTTTATGTATCGTGCTTGAAACATTATTATATCTTTAACTGATGATCACTCTGTTTGGCATTGTGATATTTTGTTTATTATTTTTGCTACATTTTTCTCAGATTTTATTGATTGAGTATGACAGATTTTTAGCCTTCGATTTGTGGCCGACGAGGTTGTAGTAAGTCAGTAAACTCAGGCATGCTTTGTTCCAAGTGTCGTCGTTGCTTTTATGAAAAGTGTACAAGACTGTCGGAAGCTCATTAGCACGATCTTGCAAATAGTGAAGTTGAAGTTACTTGTAAGAATTATCTTTGGTCGAGTAATTCCACATCCGCTGCTACCTCATCTGATCCTAAATTAAATCAAGTTATCAATACGGTTAAAGAGCTAACTGCTAGTAATTTAGTGCTTAAGAGGTCTGTAGAGAAGCTTCAAAGCTCGCAAAGCGCACATACCACTAGCTTCAATAAGAACACTGAAGAAATAGGCCTTTTGAAGGTACTAAAGGTACTAATCTTACCACTGCAGTGAACAATATTCCGCCTTCCCCCGTCACGAATGATGGACATTAACTTCTCTGTAATTACCTTTCCCTCACTTAGGAAACAAGCAGTTAATGTATTTACTAATGATCAAATTTTTTTCTCGTTACTTTCTAGGCCTCCTTCACTTATAAAGAAGCTAATGAGGCTTTGTTTGTGGAACTAGAACACGTCTACTATGCTTCCTATAAATATTCTATCATCTTGAGCCATTTAACTAGTTCCTCCATTAATTGGAACTATTTATCTTCTTTTACTAACTCATTCTATACCCAGCTCCTCGATTTTAGCATTAATCATGCTTATACTCAACATGTTTCTGCTCCTACCAGATTCTGACCTGGTTATAAGGCTTCTTGCTTAGATCTTATCTTCTCAAACCCATTCTTTTTAACTGATTGCGTCAAACATATGCCTTCTCTCAGAAAGAGTGACCACTCTTTCCTGTCTTTCATTGTCTATTTGCCATCTTCTATCAACCTGATACCCAAGCCTAGAATCGAGTTAATACCTGATTTTCGTAGTGCTAATCTATTTGGGTTACGTAACTTCTTTAGGCAAGCTGACTGGAGCCTATCCGCTGAGAATAGTAATGATACTAAATATTCTTGTTTTACTCAACTCATTACCGAAGGTATCAACAAATTTATTCCCTTCAGCTATTCTGTACATCCTAATTTCAAATTTCAGCCTTTTATAACGCGTTGCATTCAGAAACGCAACGATACTTTTTATAAGTGGAAAGTAATTTAGCTTTCACGTTTCCATTATACTTATTTAGATTTGCATAATAAAAGTGTAGCGTTAGTTAGGGCCTTTAAAAATAAGCAACTCTATAAGCTATTATTGAAATGAAATAACGACAAAAATGTTTTATTTAGGTTTATGAAACGCTAGAGATATTGCGGTGTTTCCCGACCATGTCTAAAAGACAACACTGGTTCTTCCCTCCCCCTTTCTAAGGATGCACACCATCTTTCAGCTCTTATTTTAAATCAATCTATACTACAGACAACCTTTGTTCTTCCAATATAAATAAACCCTTTTTCTTTTTAGGCACACTTCGTATTTCCATTCTCTTGGTGCAACGTCAGCTCACTAGATTCAAATCTACCTCCCGCGGACCCAATGGTATCTATTCACGGATCCTGAAAAAATGTGCTGATATTATTGCTTCCATATTAGTTAATATCTTTAGTCATTCCATGAATACTGGGACTCTACCTAATGTTTGGAAGCAGGCTTTTATTAGGCCTGTTTATAAATCTGGTGACAAATTTTTTCCAGTGAGTTATAGGCCGATTAGCATCCTGTCTTCTGCTAGTAAAGTCCTAGAAAGGTTAATCAAGCAACATTTAATGGATTTCCTCCTTAAGAATAAATTGATCCATCCTGCTCAACACGGATTTATACCACTGAGATCCTGTCTCCCCAACTTATTATCTTATACAGACAGTTTTACGTCCATTCTTGATCAGGGTCTTTCGGTGGATGCAATCTATTTTGATTTTGCTAAGGCTTTTGATAAGGTTTCACACCAGTTACTACTAAAGAAACTCACTTCCTTAGGCATTTCAGATTGCTTTCTCATATGGATCATGGACTTTCTACACAACCGTAGCTTTAGTGTTAAGCTTGGTAGTGATACCTCTTCCTGATGTGATATCAGCGCAGGAGTCCCTAAAGGTTCGGTTCTGAATCCATTATTATTTATTTTATTTATTAATGATCTACCTGCAGTGGTTCGCTCGCACATTCTGTTCTACGCAGACGATGTAACAGTTTGGGTTTTTAACCCTGAACTATTACAATCTGACATCCAGAATATATTCAAATAGGTTCTAGAAAATGGGCTCCCGCTAAACTGGTCTAAATATTTTCACTTGCAAACCAGTAAAATCCAGTAATAATGGTTATTATGTTCCTTAACCAGATTCCCAGTCCATATCAAAAGTGCATATTATCAAGGATCTGGGAATGGTATTCTACTTTTATTTCTAGTTTTCGGCACATCATTCTAAAGCTTCACAAACCTGTATTTGTCTTATGTATTTTTAGACAAAATCTTGGTAAAGTTTCTCTTGATTTAGCCTGACTTTTTTATATGTTATACATTAAACCTTACCTCGAATACTCTGTTCAAGTTACGTCTCCTATGTTGAAACATGATTCCATATTGTTACAAAAGTTTAGAAGAAGCTCACGAGACTTCCTTGGGCATTCAAACATTTCAGAGGCGATCTAATTCTAGCTTATCAATTATTTAAGTATGACTCCCTGTACCCTTATTTTACCAAATCTGATGGTAGTCTTAGGGGACATATCTTTAAGTTACATAAGCCCAGGGCATATACTAAGGTTAGACAGCACTATTTTTCTCATTGGGTTATTTCTGCTTGGAATAGCCTTCCTGCCCATATTGTTAATGCGCCTAGTCTCCATGCTTTTAAACTAGCCTATGACAAGTTTGCTCTCGCTAATTACGTTTAATACTTCCTACCTATGTGTTCGGCCCTCTTGTGCCATTTATTATTGTTTATATTATTCATATTTTATTATACTTTTCTTTTTGTTTATTCTCTGATATTTGATATTTATGGACCGAGGATTAAAAGGAGTTTCTCCTATTTAACTCGTGTATCAACCTGCAACTTGTTCTGCGTAATGTTTGTATTTAATAAATGTTTTAAACAAATTTATTTTTGGGTTATTTTATGCGTACGTAAGCATGTTGATATTTTGCAACTATTCGTAACTAATGCTAAGGATGCGCTCATATTTTATATAATTTTGGAATTCAGAATTTCAGCTATCAAGTTTCTACTAGCAATATGTTTATTTCTCTTGTAATTTGTTTATTAGTCGTTATTTAAAATTTTCCTCGTTTAAAGTAAGTCGTAAAAGTAAAACTTTGTGCAAATACTCAAGACATACATAAAGTCATTCATTGCTGCAGTAAGTGCAAAATTTACTATAGTTTTTTATGTGATAATTATTGTGTTTCAAATGTTTAATAATCTGATGCAAAGTGTGTATATGGATTAAGTAGACAAAAATCGCTTTCTTGCAGTTTATAGTTTTTATACTTTATTATCATTAAATACAATGTATCATAATGTAGGCATTCTGTTTGTTTCCAACAATTGTTATAGGATGATATAATAATTCGTACATAATACTTAATTGTATTTAAAATGCAAATGGTTTGATAAGCCTAAAAGGATTTTAGTAATTAAGGTTAGGAAGAAAATAATAGCGCAACATGAACAATAATATTATTGTTTTAAAAATTGGTTATTTTTCACTGAGCAAAAGTTACGCCTAATACTTGTAGAAACCAGATTCCAGTTAATGTTAATGGTTGTTCTGATGTTATATTTCTAATAATTGTGTACTGTGTTGAGTCAAATTTGTTGTAAGTTAATTTTTGACTTAGAAAGATAAGTGCACTTAGTTAAAATGTGTGTAATATGTTATAAAGTTTCAGTTTGTGCAAATATATAAGACCTTTAACAAGTACATAGACGCTGTACGATAATTGAATCCAATACTCCTTAATTGGAAATACTAAGTCTTTAGTCGTTTGCCCACATAGATTATAATAAGAGAAAACAAACAAATTAAAACCAGCGTTTATTTAGTCGCGCTGAAACATGTATGAAGTAGTGACAGCACTAATTGCAGAATTTCCTATCGTTTCTTATTCATTAACTGTTTACGTTGCAATTGTGTTATTAATGTTTTATAATTGGATGGCTGATGTATTATGGATTGAGTAAAGAAAAACCTTTAACTACCGTCAAATAGATTTATGAGAAATAACATGTACTAATATTATTATAAATGTTATAATAAACAAAGAACGACGTTATTCATAAACAAAAAGGGTAGATTAAGCGTTTATGAAATTCCGCTGTTTGTTAAACATTTGAAATCGAATAATTTGATAAAACATTATGAATATGGCAATAACAATATTTTTATTAATAATAAAAATCTATTTAATATTTTGACATAATACATTTATCAGATAGGACATAAGTTCAGAATAAGCCGTCAAAGTAATAATCTGTGCAAATACATAATACCTGCGTTAAGTAGTTACTACGCTACTTAGGGAAATTTCTACCGTTCTTTAGGTTGTAGATATTATGCTGCTTTGCGTTTTATAATTTGATGCCAAGTATTTGTGTTGGTTGAGTAAACAAAAATTTGTAATGTGTTATGTTTTATTAGCAATTAATACACTGTATTAACACATAGACTTTCCGTTTGTTTTCTGCAGTTATTGCAGCAAAAAATAATAGTTTGTACATAATACTCAATTTTATTAAAGAATTAAGGTTATTTTAAATTCAAATAAGCACAAAAAAATTGTAGCGATTAAGTTTTTTGATGTTACCATTTTAATGTTTTATGGAAAACATATTTCAGCAATAAGAAAGTAATAATAGGTTATAAAACAATAACTGTCGCGTGAATGATGCAATGAAGAATAAAAGTTTCTGATTTATGCTTAGCGTGTAGTTATGTCGACGTAATAAAAATGTCTATAGATGGCTTATATTTTTGATAGAACCTAGTCTCTAAAGTATGTAATTGCTAAGTAAATGCGTACTTTATTATTCCACTTTTGTGTAGTAACTATTCCGATGGCAATGGTGTCATTTGTTTAAGTAAACAACATTTTTTTAAACGAAGTACATTAAAAGCATTTAAAGAATAATTCTTTAATTTATTTACTATTATTTCCTGTTTATTAAAAAAATTAACTATAGTATATTTTTAAAAACAAATTTTTTATTAAAACGCAGCAAAATAATTGAATACTAAAACTATGCGTTTAATATCACTTACATTACATCAAGAAATAACAACGGTACGTTTATGTAAAACGTTTTTATTGTTGTCTTAATAACATACACATACGCATATCGAACAAGAAATAAGCAATTCAGATGAAAAAGGAAATATTTGTAAAGAGGAAGAATGCAAACATATTGCCAAATATTTTGGTTTTTATACCATCTTTATGTTGTCATAACTTATTAACGTACTTAAAGGATTAAGTTAGGTCGATTTTGTGAGTTGAAAGTACAACGATTATAACGTTCTAGTAAAGATTTAAATTTTTGGCAACTTTTATTACGATTTAATAATGAGTAAGGAATTACACCTATTATAATAGATACAAGGTTCTATTAACAAAATCTGAATAAAAAATTCTTATGACATAAGTTAAAGGAATATAGTACCAAAATAGTAAAGGTACACCATATAAAAATTGCACCTAATTAAAAATCACCAACTTATAAATAAATAATCCCTTGTTTTAGTTTATAATAAGCATAGATAAACCTCAATTTTTAGTAATGTTATTGTTTCTTATACACAAAAGTCTAGTGTTATAGATGTTAGAACAGTTTAATACAAAAAAACATTTTAATTATATTTATTTTATTATAGAACAATAACTTTATAAATAAATATAAGAGTTGAAATTAGTTCGTATATCTCATTCCATTTAAATTTCTGTAATTTAAAAATTTATACATGTAAATAAAGGTTTACATTTGTATACAGTTACTCTTCTACTAATTTACATTAATTGACGATTGTATGACACTTAAACCATTCAATATTACTTCAGTTTATAAGGAGTCTATGCAAGCATATCTGTAGCTATGTTGTGTTAAAATAAATAATAAATACATTCAAAATATAACATTACATTTATTAACAAAAATGCATTAAATTATTTTTTATTAGACAATCTATTAAGAAAATTATCCTCAATTTGTTTTTCAGAAAATTATGTTTTACACTTCTGACTACTTTTCTTATGTTCAGTAATTATTATTATTCATTTTCCATTGACTTACACCATTTTCCCCAACTCACTTAACTCATCATCAAAAAACGGAGTTCATACATATGCAAAATTTTCTGTCCTAGTTAGTCTATCTTTATTCTCATTGGTTCAATTTTTAAACTAAAAATATTTTGGGTGGCAAAAAGCATGTGCCCACTTAGACTATATAATTATTAATAGATGATAAAACCAACTATCTTGTTGGTCAATCTTCATAAGTAAGTACGAGTCAAGTTGGTGCATTCTTCTATTAAAAAATGATTTCTTGACTTTGAGTAAATCGTGTAAATTTGGTCACACATTTATAAACTTTTCTATCTCTAACTTACGATTATAATATAAAAATGAAAACAATATAAAATCTTTTTTCATTTCATACTTTTACTACAATACACATAAATACAAAAAATGAGAAACAATAACCAACAATTAAATCTAACAATAACACAAAGATGTAATATTTGTTTACTTAAACAATTATATCATATAATTAAGTGTATAAATATAAACGTTAATTAACACAGTTTTTTGTAAACAAAAATGTCGAATAAAAATTGATTTAATCGTTTTTGCTTATTTTCAAAATTTGAACAAAGTACTACATTTCAAAAACTCAAGAGTTTTAATTTTTCTTTAATTAAAAAAATGTTTTATACTTTAAATAGTAATTAAAATTTTATTTATTAAATAAACATCAATATTTAGAACTCGAATAATTAACTAAATTTAACTCCAATCTTAGCACAATAACTTGCTGTGATAATTGCAGATAAGGCATTTGACATAAAATTTGTATAATTTAAAAATAATTTATTACAGCACTACTCAAGTGAAACAACCGGAACAACTTCACTAATTTTATAACTTATATTAACAGTGTCACCAGCTTTCTTGACTCCTGTTTATCAGTTGATGCCATCTACTTTCTAAAAGCTTTTGACAAAGTCCCTAATGACCTACTTTTAATTAAACTAATATCAGTTAAGATTATTTGTCTAATCCTTACCTAAATCACTGAATTTTTTTCTTATCGTTTTTTCAAGATCCGATTAGAATTTAACCGTATTGTCCCTTGTCATATTTTATCTGAGATTTCCCAAGATTCAAGATTAAAACCTCTATTATTTTTAAAAATTAATAATTTACCTTCAGTTGTTTACTCTAACATCCTATTTTATGCAGACAATGTTAAGATCTGGGAATCTAACACAGTACTTATACGGAAAGACTTTTCTTACATATACATGTAGGCGACGGATAATTCTCTTTTTCTTAACTTATCTAAGTGTAAACATATTACATTTAGAAAACCATCTGGAAATGTCTTTACAATGCCTTTTTCTGACGATCAATTTATTGAAAAAATTAAGTCGATAAGGAATTTAAAAGTTTATGTTATAGATAAGACCGCACTCCGAACATTGTACCCAGATTACAATTCCGATTCTAAAACTAAATATTTATAGTCTACAAAATGCTTAAAGAGCAGTCTCCAAAATACTAGGTTTATTCTTATTTGTCATATTGACAAAGACTGCTTTTACTCAAACAATTTTCACTCTGAGATGATCTCATTCTAATGTATTAGTTTATTATCTCCGATTTAAACTATCTTATGCTTTTTATATTTATTCTAACTTTTTTTAGATAGTTTTTTATTTAGTATATTCTGTATTATTAATTATTAGTATTATTATGTTTCTTCTTATTTTTTTTCTTTCAATCCGAATTTTGCAAAAAGTACGAAAATTATTATTTTTTAGTAATTTTAGAAAAAAAATATGTGTGCTGTTACTTGAACCTTTGAACTTAACATTTAGAGCTTTGTAAGGTGTGCATTTTTTAAAGGTAACAAATATTCTACAAAATAAATATCTTACGTGTCTTGTTAACCCAATTATTGTGCCAACGTGTTTAATGTTAAAAAAATCAATCCACACTATAAACAATTTAAACAGTAAACTTTAAGAACATGCTTCAGAGTATTGAAAACATGTTTAAGATAATGCTGCAAAATATACTTTAGAATTATTGATGTGTTTTTTAGTATGACTTAGCATTTACTATAGGTTTGATTTACTTAGACTGTATATACCATTTTAAACTAAAAAGTACCTTTAAACATTTAATATTATACAGCCCCGATTCAAATGTTAATAATTTTGTTTTAGGTTTTTAACGGTGGATTAGTAATTTAAAAAAACGTACTGTTTATCGAGAACATCATTTATGTTATAAAAAATGGAATTTTACAGGAATTTATTGTTAGTTAATTAACTCATATTTATAGCGGTTGGTAAAAACTACAAAACGCGGTGAATGTTATTAGAATTATTGAAATTATAAAGTTTGTAACATTTTTATATGTTCATGCATTTTAATCAATTAAATTCTTTTTTTAAAATAAATTGAGTTTGTTTTTAAGTTTCGAATAATAATATTATGTTTTATTTGTAAAAGAAATGTTATTGTATATAATGGTTCAAATTGTTTGCAAATAATACTTTTTGTACATATTCCTATAGTATTATTTAGGGTATGTATTATTAAGTATTAGATTTACCAAAAATAAAAAATAAATCTTGAATTCCTTAAATATTATTGTGGATCGATTTTGTTCCGTTTGCAATTGCATTTCTAAAATTTAAGCAAATAATATTTTATAATTAATTATTTATTTTATTTTTAACAATAAATATTTATAAATAATTTTGAAATTATTTATGTTAATGAAACATACATATATTTTTTATTATTTTAAAATTATTATTATTATTATTATTATTGTTGTTATTATTATTATTTTTATAATAGTAAAATAATAAAATATTTTTAGTAAATTTTGTTAAATTAAATTATATTTATTTTAAAAATATTTAAAAAATTTTAAAATTATAAATTATAAATTTAAATAACATTATGTTTCTAAAATAATTAAATAAATATGTGTTTTAACACAGCAGTAAATAATTATTATTAATATATAACCTTGACTAAATGTTTGGAATTATTTTAATGTTATTTTTTTATTTAATAAAATGAGGGAAAACGAAAGTAGGTTTTTTGAAACTATAATTATGTTTAAGAATTATTTCATTTTCAAGCTAGGACGTTAATTGAAGATGCTGATAATGTATGTTATATTTTAAAAAAATTATAAAAGGATTTTAGTATCGATCAATTTTTCATAAATTGGACAAAAAGAGATTAAATGCTTATAATTTTTTACATTCTAATTATTTTTCATTTTTGTGCAATTTATCGCTTGTTATTTTATTTATTCTTCCTTTTTTTGAATGGCCATCTTCATTTACTATGTCCTCTGATGTTCGTTTAGGCATTGAGCGGCCTCGATTATCCTGTGGAATAACTGAATTTGTAGAACTATTATGTTTCCTTGTTTTAGTATTTAAAGTTATATTTCTTGTAAGTGATTTTTTAATTTATATTTAATAATAATATTTTATTTTAATATTTAATTTAGGAATGTATATACATTATTAACGAATTGAGAAGTAGGATGTATGATATTTATTTATGAATTAAACTAATAATTTATTTTTGTTTTATTAATTAAAAAAGTACTTTGGCGTTTTTGACAAAATATGTTGTTTATGTGTTACAGTAAAGCGTAATTTAATTAATTTAGGATAAATACGTATTAATATTAGTTTAATAATTAAAAATATTACATGTTAAAAATTATATTTAAAATGTAATTAACTTTTATTTTCTATAAGTATTTAATTTTTTTATAACTTAAATAATACAGTCACACGCTCATGGTTTACAATGGATTAAATCTAATCCTTGGCTGATTGGAAAAATTATTTTGCTTTTTGTATATTTTATTGATTTGAACGTGTCATTATGGTTTAAATGTACTGAAGTAAGTTTTTTATTTATATTTAATTAAGTAATTAAAAAGTAAAAGTTTAATAATTTTATTTTAAAGTTATTTCACGTTAATAAAGTTGTATACATTAAAATGCATTAAATATTTTTAGTTTTATAGAATTCGGCGTTTAATACGACCATATTTTTTGTTTTGCAATTCACAATTAATGAAAAAAGCAATTAAAGGTTACAGAAGAACATTGCCTAAAGTTTTCAGGTAACAATGCAAAAATTAAATAAAAAACATTTTCCAAGCTTTGTTTACACAACTTTAATATGTATTTTTAGAAATTAAATAAAGGTGATGTAGTGAGAGCTTTTAATAACAATAATACTACTAGATAGATTTTGATTTTTGTTTTAACATTTTAAAAAAGAAATAATAAATTCCGACTTTATTAATAGTAAATTAAAATTACTAAATATTTAGATTGTAATTGTATTTATAAACGTTTTAAAATACAGTATGTACATATATATGTAGTTGTTAAAATGGTTTACGTATTGCAATTTGGTTGAATTTTTAAGATGTTTTTAAGATACATTGGTAGATAATTATGTGATATTATTTGTAAACATATTACAAAATATATTTGTACTAATTTAAATTAATATTATTTATCAATGGTTTATTTGTAAGTTTATGCTGGCATGCAAATTTTTTATTTATTAAATATTATACAAAACGACTGTTATTTGGTTATTAGTTTTAAATGCATTTATGTTTTAAATGCATATAAATATGTTAGTAAAACATTTTAATGTTTTTTATATAATTATTTACTGGCGCTAATATATTTTTTTTTAATAAAAAAGGCTAAATGAGTTGTATTATATATATATATATACTTATAGTGTACTATTTTTGTTATTAATTTGGATAATTGGAGCTACTTTAGTAGCTATGTGCCTGTTTTCTAAAGCCAATCCTAAATTAAGGGCATTGTCAGTAAGTTATTAGTTTTTGTTTATAATAATTAATTATTTATTTGTACAATTATAAAATGTTTTTTACAGGTTAGTTCTAGAAATAAATATTACGGTTATTATTTATTTATTTAAAACTTGAAGTAAATGGAGAAATTGATATAATTGGTTAGACAGCGTTGATTATAATTAAGAAAACTACAGATATATTTTTAAATAAACGAAAAGTATGGTTACATTGGATGTTTAGGGGTTTAATAGTTGATAATTTTATTGTTTTTGCATTTGAAAAGATTTAAATGAGATTTGGAGATTAATGTTTTATCTTATTGTTAATACTTAATTGTTGTAGTAAACATATTGTAGTTAGCGTATTTAAATAAATATTTAATTAAAAAAAGGAAATGAAATAACACGATAGATTTTATTACTTATCATTATTTTTTGAATACAGTTTAATATTTAAAAAATTTACATAATTTTAGTAATTTAAAAGTATTAATTGTATCTAAAATGTTTACATTTTTTATTAAAAAATTTTTATTTATTTAAATAATGTATTTTATTTTTTGTTATAATGTTTTGTAAAACATTATATATATATATATATATATATATATATATATATATAAGAGAGAGAGTAATCACGGTTTAGGAAATTAAATTAATTATTGTTTTCTCATTTTACCAAAATTATTTTTGTCTTTATTATTTATCTAATTAAATCTCCTGTTTTATGGTGTTTTTAAAACTTTGCTTGTTAATTTGTAGTTTTTAACACAGATTACATATATATCAGTGGAACTATATTATTTTAAATTATTGACTGTTGTTAAACATTGATATCAAAGTTGATTTAATGTAATAGTAGTTAATTGAATTGGTTGCATGTTTTTTATTATTTATAGTTATTAATTTAAGAATTATAATTTTACAAGTTTTGTATTGTTAATATTATTATTATTATTGTTATTATTATTATTATTATTATTATTATTATTATTATTATTATTATTATTATTATTATTATTATTATCTAATTTTTGTTTATTACAAGTATTGCTTTTTGATCATAATTAATTTTTACATGTAGCAACATTTTTGTTGACTATTAAAGAATTTGGTACCACATAAATAAAATTTAGCAATTTATATAATTTAGTATATTTGGTGACAAAGTTATTTTTTATTATTTTTAAATTTGTATATTGCCTTTAGTATTTCTTTTCCATTGTTCACGCTTTTCGGAGGAGTGCAAATATATTTCGGTCGTATTATTTTACAAAGCATTTTAAGTCAACGTTAAATAAAAAATGTTTAATTTATTATGATAAAAATTAATTGTTTTACGTATTAAATGTTTCTTTTGCATATTAGTTTTGATTAATACTATGAAGTAATTGCAATGTTTGGGGAGTATTAAGCAATATTAAAAACAAATAAAAGTAACTACAGAGATTTATAATAATTTAATTATTATAAAAATGATAAAAATTGCATTTGACAATTAAATTTATATAGATGTTGATTTTAGCGTATTACTTCTTTATTGTTGGTATATTTATAAATAAAGATTTTAAAATAAATATCGAATTAAATATGAACCACTTTGTCCCTTATTATTATTATTATTATTATTATTATTATTATTATTATTTAAAATTATTAAAATAAAAAGCTTTTTAAAATATAAATTAATTTTATTAATTTATATTTATTACTTTGAATGTTTTACGGAAAATGCATCTTTCAACAGTGGACAATTTAGCAGAACCGAACGTGTGCTGTGGTGTGATTCAAACCCAGGTCCAATTCAAGCGCTGAACCTTTAGGCCATTTCGGCACAATATTATATGTAATATTGCCTGAACGTTTCTTGATCTTTTCAAAAGGGTTATATATGATATATACAATAATATATATATGCCTATATACATGTTTCCATGCCGTTCACCTCACGTTTTAAAATACTAAAAAAGTTTTCAATTACATTGAGGTCTGGACTGTATGGAAGAAGTTGAATAAAAGTAAGCTTTTTACTTTTCAAAGCTGTTTAAATTGCCACTAGTACGCATCCACTTTGGAGACTGATTGTACTTAATCGCAAAATATCCTTTGACACATAAAGGATGTGCAACTTTTATAGCGGTACAAGTGTGGTTGAGTGTGAAATTTGGACCATAAATAATCTTTGAATGTTCAGTCCATGAGTCATAGGATATAGGACACTCATCTGTAAAGTATATTGATCTCCAAAATGACGATGGATAATGTTTGTATTTTTTACCAAACTCCACTCGTAATCTATGGGCACGACCAAGTGGAGGTGTCTTAACAGCCGCTTTAAGAATGAAGCCTTCAAATTTCATCCTTACAATTGAATATGAAAAATCTTCTAAGTATTGATTTTTTATTTGTTTTACATTCATTGTTCTGTTTTTTAAGCTGCATAACCATAAACTGATCATCTTGTTTGCTTGTTGAACGTGTTCTACCAACTGTGGGTGATCTGGGGCTTGTTTTATTGTTCAAAATGCTGTACACAGTTGAAACATCTATTTTCATTCGGCAGTTGTTTTAACTTTTGTGCCCCTTTTTAAAAACTTTGACCTAATTCATAATCATGGGAAGATAAATAACGACGCTGAGCTATTTTAACCATAAGTATTAAGTGCGCGGAAATAAGAAGCCTTTTTATCAGAATTCCAAATTTTGAAACGGAAAATAAAAATCGACCTTGTGCTTAAATTATTAAAAGTAATTTAATCATTTTTTGGAAAAAAATTTGTTTTAAAAATTCTTTATAATAAAATACTTTTAAAATAAATTATTTATTGACTATTTAAAAATACAGTGCAAATTTGTAGATATATGTATGAGCAGTTATTTTATTTTTAAAATAAAAGGAATATAAAATTAAAAAATATTTCTTAATAATTATTTTTGTAAATAAATTACACATTTTTATATTTAATAAATTTTAACTAGAAAAAGTTAACGTTTAGGCATCGCATTACCAGCGTATGTATGAAGGTTATATATTTATAGAGAAATGTAGCGTATTAATCAAATCTTTGTGTAAAAAAATTGTTATTTTAAAAATATACATGAATTTATTTTACAATCAAAAATATTTAAAAAAAATTTACTGGAATGAAATACGTTGCCTACTGTATATATATATATATATATGCAATATGTAATATATATTATATAATATATATAATGTGTATAATATAAATAGAATGTTTTGTTTAGATGTTGTTAAACATATTTTATTAAGGCAACCCAAAATGTTGATATTTAAAATGTTTTAAAATAATGTTCAATAATTAGTTATTTAAAAAATAATTGTTTTTTTTTGTATTTTAACAAAAACGTAGAAACTGGAAGAGCAAAATAATGCAATTTTTGTGAATTTTTATTTGACAATGTACAATATGATTATTCTAATTACTACTGCAAACCATCCAGACAGTATGTGTTTCTATTAAATTTGATTTAGAAGATTGTTTTATCAATATTTTTTGAATTAAAATAATGATTGTGAAGATTAGAGTAATGCTTATAAAGTTTTAATTTCTAATGATGGAACACCTCTTTTACGTGCTGCATCCTGGATCAGGTGCCCATAGGCATGTAGACCAATAACAACAGGCACTGAGTGCACAGTGGTATAACTAGGCTTTTGTTTCTGCGGGTGGGTACAAGCATACATCTAGGGTACTTAATATGTAACTTAAGGTAGATGTATATCATACATAGCTGTCATTTGATCTGCAGTAACTAGTGCATGCCTTGTTAGTCAAAAGCCACAACATATTTATTATATATTTGTGTATTGGAATTATTCATTTTTTAAAGAACTACAATATTGTTAATTTTATCATAGTCGGTCCCAAGTCCGGTTGAGGAGGACGAGGGTTTGAGCGCAATTTGGCCTTTGTAAAAATTAATATTGTTATGGAAACAACAAGAGGATACTATTCCATTAAACTATGACAAAAAAGTGAAAGTATCCTGATTTTGATGACAGAGTTGAAATGAAAGTTTAATATTGAATATGCAGAATCTTCAAAGTCAAATAATTAATGTACAATTACATGGAACAATCATATTACCCTATGCTCTTCAGAACAAAAGGATTTTGTTTGTTGCCATGTTCAATCACAATAGGCAGTTGTACTTATTGGCTGTCCGGTACAGAAATGAATAAATTACCTAAAATCTATTATGCATATTAGTATTATGATTAGTTGTACTTTGGAATAAAATTCAAGTGGTTGTAGTAACTGACAATTTAAAAACACGTAATAAACAACCTGTGCACACTAAGCACATTAGTGTTAATAAAATAAATAATAATAACTGATTACTTATTTGACTTATTCAGTATGTGCTGACTAATAATAATTATCTTGATTATATGTATATATATATATATATATAGTTGGTGTGCAGGGTGTTGTCACTAAAACTCAAACGTTTTTGTGTTTCTTTTAATTAAGAGTAGTTGGGATCATTTTAACAAAGTATATATTCTATAATAACTTAAATTTTCATTCATAACCATTAATTATTTTATAAACATAAGTGTAAACGTTTCTGGGTCCTTTGACCAAATAGTGTTTAAGTATTTGGTTGACAGTATTTATAATCAAAATGTATATTCTCATTAAATGAACTAAGTACAATGATTATCCATTTGCAGTTTTAAGCACAATGAATATTTAATAAGTGAAAAATGATTTTTACATAATAAACACATATGTACTACGTAACAGTAATTTTAATTGTTATTATTATCACAAAGCATTTTTGCTTTAAATTGTATGAGAATAAAGATTATTTAATACAACCGTACTTAAAATGTTTGGTGTTCGAGATCATGTATAATAAAGATTGAACTTTGTTTTGACTAGTAAAAGCGCCAGGTTTATAAAATTACTTTTAAATATTTCAAACTTTAATTTAGTTGTAATATGTGAAAATTAGATTAAGCAATAAGTCTGTGCAGTGAAAAACAACGAAAATTACTTAAAATATTTAAAATATATGGTTTCTATTATATATATATATATATATATATATATATATATATATATATATATATATATATATATATATATATATAAATTAAACCTACTAAAGTTTTTCTGTTTAAATAATATGAACTAAATAAGTAAAAAAGAATTTAATTTTTATTTTAGTTTGGATGCCCAAATATAATGTTAGTAGGCTGACTGCAATATTTTCTATTGTCTATATTGGTATTGGCATGTACGTATTTATGAACATTTTAACTGCAATGATTTATAGCGAATTCAGCGGCTACATTTTGGTGAGTTTATAATACAATTAATTTCGAATCATTGTGTTTCTATTTCATCGATTTATGGATTTATTTTAATTATATAAGATGGTATGATGAAATGGTGCTGCTATTAACTAATATATATTCTATTCTTTTTTAAAAACTATTTTGCAGTCGTCTATACAAAAACGGCTTACTCGGAGACGCTTGGCTGCAAGATTTGCTTTTGAAGTGCTGAAATGCAAAGACAGGTTTGTGATGATGAACAATGCAATTTTCTAAATTTCCTAATTTTGATTTTATTAAGAAATAAAAAACAAAAGGTTTAAGATTAGAAAAAATTGTTTTTAAAAACAGATTTAATTTTATTCTTGGGATGATTTTCTGTCAAATGTATGAGTGCCCAAATTGCGGTTGTTTTTGGCAATAATTTAATATTGAAATGTTTAAATTAAAAACGAATGAAAAGGTTTTCGAGTAACAAAGTGAAATGAAAAAAAATGATGAAAACATTTGACAAGTTTATTTTGTCAAAAAGTTGATTTAGTATAAGCAATAATCGTTTTTGCTATTTTCTTCCTATTATTTTTACTGCTTTGAATGTTTTACTGGAAACGCATCGTTCAGCAGTGGACATTTTAGCAAAGCTGAATGTGGGCCCGCATTTAGTTGACCGGTGGAAGGATTCGATCCCATGCTTACCCAGGTTCGAGTAGAGCGCTGTATTGCTAGGCCACGACCACAATAATAGAAAATAAATAATAAATCCATTTTTACAGAGGTAGTTACCAATTAGGTAAGTGTTTTAACTGACATTTTATAGCAATCTTTTCTGTGCATCTTATGGTCATTTAACAATTATTATTATGAACATTTTAGTTCATCCGAAAATGCTAAACATTAAATTGTTAAAAGAGGTTAATTGTTATCTTTATTATTAATCAATTCTATTGATTAAGACATTTTTTTCTATTATTTTTATTATTGCTTCAACGGTTTACAATACATATTTTTCAGTAAATGGACAGTTTAGACAATCCGAACGAAGGCCCTCATTTAGGGTCGGTGGTGTCACCCAAACCTATGGCCAGTTGACTTGGAGTTCAGCTCTGTACTACTAGGCCATTTAGTTTTAAATTCAATATAACTTTGTGTTATCCGTTGTAGTTGATGAATAGTAGGATGAATAAAGTATATTACAATTATTGATTAATTAAAATTGATTTATGCCGCACATATGACATCAATTTGACAGAATGTGGCTTGCGATGCTACTACTTGTTTTACAAGGTTTATTTGCAAAAATCTTGTATTTTTAATTTCAATTGTAACATTTTAATTGGGTAAAATGTAAATATTTTCTTTACCATTGTTTAGTGATACTAACGAGCAAGTGGTATTACGAAATGATATGATGCATTTAATTGAAATGGTATCTATTTGCAAATGGAAAAAGGACACTATAAAAGCGGTATGTTAAGAAATATTGCATAATAAAATATGAATTGAAAATATTTGTATTACAGGTGACTTGTTTAATGTATATTCTTACGATCGATAATGTATTTGTAATTGTTTGCAATTTTTTAGTTGGGGTAGCCTATTGGTACAGGGCTCCACTAGAATTTGGGTGGGTACGGGTTTAGTCACTACCACCGGCACTGATGCTGACTTTGGTTCGGCTTGGCTAAAATGTCCACTTACTGAAAAATGCGTTGCCCATAAAATATTTGAATCAGTAATAATAAAAAATGATTAATATTTAATTTGCTGTGTATTAAAATGTTTCTTTTAGACTTACATTACAAAATACGGCGAATCTGATTTGGATGTCTGTCAATTTATGCAATTATTTCAACTTTTAGATTTACCTGGACCATCTAAAGATGTGAGTATGATATTTGAATGCACCGTTTACGTTTCCATTAAATAACTAAGGTTGAAACTAGTATTAATTTGTTTTTGAAATTTCTGATATTCATGTTTAAAACATCAACTTTTTTTATGATTATAAATGAAAATACTAGAATACGTAAGACAGTAAGACGAATTTATTTTGTACATTATATTCATTTATTTATTGGTGTTATTAACATTAATTACCAATTAGTCACAGACATACACTCGGCACAAGTCATTCATTTGCTAAGTCCAAGTTTAACGAAGTTACAACTTGTTTTTGTGCACACAAAACGGATTTTCATAGGTGAGTGTAAACAGAATCAAATGTTTTTAACATATTGGAGGCCTCGACAGGTGATAATTTATCAAAACCATTGTTAAAATTAAGTTGGTGCTTGTTTGTAATAAGTAGCTTGATATAGACGAAGTGCATTAACATTCACTTGTGTTTGACTCTTTATTAATCCAATCAGGGATGTGTTGCTTCACGCTTTTGAACAATATACAACCAATTATAAAACAAGTACATTTACAAAATAAATGATAAAATTAAAATTGATAAACACGAGTAAGATGCTTTATTAATTATGTTTTATTTTGAAACCAAATATTTGTGTTCATTTAAAAATAATTGGGATGTTAATGACTTTGAGGATTTGAGTAATGTTTATAAAGTCTTAATTTCTAGTGACGGTAATATTCTTAACTGTCTCTCCTTCACACGGTGCATCTTGGACTAGGTGCCCACAGGTATCTAGACTAATAACAGCAGGAACTAAGTGTATAACTGGACATCCTTTTTGTCGGCTAGATGCATGCAAACATCTAAGGTACTTAAACTGTATCTTTGGGTAGATGTATACTACATGCAGCCGTTGGCCTAAGGGAGATAACCTTGACAAAAAGTTAGGCAGTCTCGTTAATTATTAATGAATAGTGGCGCCGTCACAAGGATGCCGTTTATTAGCCAAGAAACTTCGTTATTTTTTCATGTTTGTTAAGTTTATCAAGCTATTGAAGTTGATCGTTTAATAGCGTATAAACATGAAAAATAGTAAAGAGGTGATCAATACACCAACTAAAATGAAAATTTTTTAAAAACATATTCATGATTGGAACGTTTATTGATTGTTCTTATAAATCAATCAGATTTATTACATTATTTTCTGCACATAGTCACCACAATTAACATAGGTGCTCATACAACATTTACAATCAGTCACGTGTTGCTATGCCATATTGAACAAATGCGATCTGTACTGTTAATTAAATAACTTGGTACTAGGTTGTTCCGAAAGTACTGGTCGATATTTAAACTAAATGTTAACTGAGGTTGCAATTACTGTTCTATATTTTTGCATTGTTTTATACAAATGGTGTAGATGTTTAATAATTGATGTGTACCCCTCAATAGTTATGCCGTCATTTTTTAGAATACAATTTTGAAACTCTAAAGTTTTCCAATAACAAAGATGGAAAAAGAACAAGTGCTCTTATACAACATTAAGAGAAAAGTACACAAGTAATTGAACAGTATAGATGTGGTTTTAGAAATTTTATAGTAGACCTTGAAAATGGAGAAAGAACGGTTATGCACTTTTTAGCACAAACCTTTCAAAGCATCTGTCAAACTAAACAGGCGTTACAGCGTCACAGGGATGTGGGAAATGACTACGAGACTAATCTTCTAATGCAACTTTGATTATGGGAAATGTTTGGGCGTTTTGTCACGATTAAGTCATTGTTCTGATTACTTACGGCTATTTTAAAGGAATTTTGTACTGTTGGCTTACTTGCTTATTTTGCTCTCTATACACTGTTGATAATAGCAGCTGTTTGGGAAGCATTATGATCTAGTTTAAATTCATACAAAAATAGTAGACGCATTTTGTCTTTTTCATTTTTATTATTACGTTCAAAAATTGTTTTTAAACAATGATTAGAAATTTACTACTAATTGCATATCATTTGTATAAGATGTAAAATAGTTTTTCTAAACATCTACTGTTCTTCAAATAACCTATGGTAATAGTTTTTTCTACAACATTTGCTTTGAACTAACGTAAAAAACATGTTTAGAAGTTTACGAAAACTAATTGTCAATGTCATTATTATTATCATTTACTGATTCCAAAACCAGCTCTTGAATAGATTTTAGTTCGCACAGACTGTGTGGCGTAGTTGGTAGCGCGTTGGTAGACTCGAAACTAGATGTACCATGGGGTTGAGTCTCAGTGTACCATTCACTAAATGCAAACCCTTATTTGCTTTTGCCAAATGCCTACTTGGTGAAGAATGTTTGTCATAAAATATTTAAGCAGTAACAACCAAATAAAAAGTAATCCATTTTTTTGGAGGCAGTTTGATCTATAAATTTGGTTACCGTTTCCATGTCGATGTTTGGGTTAAACAGCATTTGTTTAACTATATTTTCGTCTTCTATTTTTAAGGTGGCAGGAGTGTTAGACTTGCGATTATGTCAGAATGGGTTTGAGGTTTTGCATTAAAATACTTGAACTTGTTTGATTTTAAAAATATTCTCCGGTAAACATTTTGAGCAATAAAAATATTCAAGTTATAATTTCATTAAAATTCCAAAATGTTTGATAATTAATAGACAAAAAGATTGTTATAAAATAAATAATTTTTATTTCTGTTTAAAATTTATGATTGATCTCACATTTTTTATCGCTGCTGTTATCTTTATTATTATTTTTTTATGTTTGCTACTTTGAATGTTTTGCAAGAAACATCTTTCAGCAGAGGACATTTTAGCGAAGCCAAACGTGGGCCCGCATTTTAGTGCCGGCGATGGGATTCGAACCCATGCCCACCGAGATCCGAATTCGAGCGCTGTACCGCTAGACTACCTCGGCAGTGTGATTTTATGCCAGAGTGATGGACTTGAAACTTCGAGTGCTATCACCAGCACTAAATGCGGGCCGTCGCTTGATTTTGCGGAATACCCATTTTCTGAAAGCTGTTTCCCGTCAAACATTTAAGTAGTAAGAACCAAATTAACAAATACTTTAGCAAAAGTAATGATGATCATCGTTAGAGAACCTGCGGTATTCCATATTTGTGTACGAATTGTATAACGATTACTTTGTAGTGTAATCCATAAACCACAGTTTTAATAATCAAACTATGTTGTACAATTTGTAATTGATTTAAAAAAAAATTAGATTATTTATTATTTGAAGTTATAGTGAGTTCTAATAGTAATTATATTTTAAATTTAAATATAATTTTGTATTTAACAAAACTAACATACTTTTAATATTTGTAGCCACAGTTGTGTTATCAATTTTTAAAATTTATTGAAGTGCCTAATCTTGAAAATGTTGAGATGTTATAAGTTTATAGTTTTTAAAATTGTAATTTGTACTCGACTTACTTCGTAGTTAGATTTGAAGTACATCTGAACTTTGTTCTGATGGTTCTAGATTGTTCCTGTAGACATAGTACTATAACAATGTTAAAAGTTTTAAACTCAATCAGTTAAAAATTGTATTAATATATATATATATATATACTGGGGTGGCCTAGTGGTACAGTGCTGGATTCAAATGCAGATGGGCATAAGTTTGAGTGCCACCACTGGTACTATATTCGGGCCCCGTTTGGCTTTGCTCAATGTCCACTTGCTGAAAAATGTTTCTCATAAAATATTTAAGCAGTAACAAGCAAATAATATATACAATTGGTAACGAAATTGAATCCTATATTTACCTACGACATTTAAAACTATCTAGCAAGTTTTACTTATCTTACACATATCTAACACTTATTAATAAGTACCGTAGATAATATTCAACCAGTATATATATATATATATATATATATATATATATATATATATATATGTATATGTATATATATATGTATATATATATATAATAGTATTCGCGAAAGAACATTGTAATTATAATATTCAACAACATTCATTTTAGCAATAAATTGCAATAGGCACGTTTATTAAAACTTAAAAACAAGCATATGTAATTTATTAAAAAAGGAATAATATCGACCTTTGATGTAGTACCTTAAAACAGAATATTTAAAATAGACCGATATATATATATATAATTATTATTGTTAAGTTTTAATATATATATGTATATATATATATATATATATATATATATATACAGCCATTAAAGCAATTACCGCAAACAGTGATTATTTAACTAAAACATCTCCATCTACCACATAACATAGAAGAAAAGGTCATTGTAATTTTAAAATATACAATATTAAATAATAATTAAAATACGAGTATATTCTTATAGATATATGTTGCAACTAATAAAAAAACATAAAATATTAGCTGGCTCATAATCTAAAATTGAGTAAAATTATCAATATACAATATTAAAAAGAATGCGAAACGTATTTAATTTTTAGACTTACTAAATTGTTTTAAGTATAATGTATTACAAAATATTAAATAATAAATGTGATGATTTATGCTTATAACTACTTGGTTTAAGTGTTTTGGTATGCTCTTGGTTAAAATGTTGATATAGTTTTATGTAATCTAAATTTTAACAAATAAATTGATTTGGATAAATAATTTTTAGATTTAAATATACTTATACATGTTACGTTTCATTATACAAAAACAAAATAAATATCATTAATATTAGAACTATTAAATAGAGATTTTCAAAAGTATAATTATTTTTATTTTAGCCCGTATTAAGTTTAAATTAAGATTTTTACGTAAATAAACTAAATTTAAATACAATTAAAATTAATTTTATAAGATTATAACACAGATTATTGTTTTTACAAATAATTGTGATTCTGGCATAAGTAAATTACGTTTTAACTCAAAAAATATTGTTATATTTTACTATAAAAATACCACTGCTTAAATTGATTAATATAATTTTCTAAATAAGGATTATTTAATATTTTATATAAATCTAATATAATATTTGTTGTATAAATATTTTTTAACCGTAAAATTTTAAATTTGTGCAAAATATTTTATACACAGTAACTTATTTTAATTTGTAATAAATTAATCCCTTTAAGTCAGTGTTTTATCGTCTGCACTTAAAATTAATTAGTACTAAATAATTTTTTATTTTGCTATTATAAAATATAATTCTAGTGCTTTTATTTTGTAATAAAAAATTAACTAACCTTTCTGTGATTATAAATTTAAAAGATTATTTTATCTTCTCCTAGCTATCCAATAACTAAGTTTATATTAATTATATTTCATAATTTAAAAACTAGTGTATTTTATTGTTTTTAAGTTACATAATATTTTTTTAACAAACCAAAAAAAAGTTTTTAATATTTTTAAGAAAATACCCAAAGTATTATTAAAAACATTATTGTAATTTTTAAATTACTTTAACAAAAAATACTGCATTTTTAATTATAATTTTTATGCAAATATTAATTTTTAATCTAAAATTTAAACAACAAATCGATATTTTTAAGCAAAAACCGAAGCAATATCTTGAGACTAGATATGTAATACTTTTTCGGATAAAATATGTTTCCGTGAATTTAGAGAGCAGTTGTTACTAATCTATGTTCATGTCTGAATATTGGTAGAATTATATCTATATCTTCTAATGTCCAGTGATTCGTTATCTCAACGATACTGTAGTCTGATTAATCTAAATTAAGAGGATTATTAATTAATCAGTAATTATATAAATTTTCAGTGAGTCGGGAAATGGAAAAACACAGAGTAACTAAATCACGTATGTATTTCAACAGAAACTGTACAAATTATATATATATATATATATATATATATATATATATATATATATATATATATATATATATATATATATATATCTACAGTCCCGAACATAACAGAATCCTATAGTGACCTACTAAGATATTTGATAATATTTAACACTTGTTACTTATCTGAGACATATCTAACACTTATTAATACATGCCCTTGGTAATACATTACTAATATTTATAAAAATATTCACAAAAAATAATTTCTAATCAGAGTATACAACAACAATCCTTATGGCAGTAAAAAATACAACCATTTATTAAAACGTGAAAACAAATATATGCAATTTGTTACAAAAAGAATAATCTTGGCCAAAATACATTAATATTTAAAGAAAAAGTTACAAATTTATTATGGCAACAATTTAAGCAACATTTATCTCTATTTATAACTTGTGCAAGCCGTTTTAAATCTGAAACTATCAAGGTACCAATAAAATCCTTCAAAACCTGCTATTTTAATAATATAAATAATATTGCCTATAAACAATACGTTATTTTGCAACTTGTTAACCCATCCTTTAAGAAAACTTAAAATATCTTTCAGGAGTAGACATTTTAGCTTAGCAGGCGGTGGGAATTGAACTCATGCCTGTTCACGTTCGAGTCGAGCACGATACCGTTAGACCGCTATTTACAAATAAATAAACACACTGTACTTACTTTTATGTACAACATTTAATAGAAAGTTTGTGAATAATTTGGTACATTTATTACATTTTATTTTATTAAAGCATAAAGTCAAAAAAATAATTATCAGCATATTATTTCAGTTATTTATAAAAAGTTATAGCCTTTTATTTTATATACATACAGTTTTGTTTAACATGTAAATAAAACAATTTTGTTATAATCATTCGTTTATTTGTATAATGTCACAATAAAGGTTTTACCATTTTTTGCATATATACATGCATATAAACATATCTGTGTATCATTCATTTATTAGTTTGTTTAAATAATATATATATATAATACTATTTGGACTACTCATAATATAATAATAACAACAAAAAATTATTAATATTGATATATATATATATATATATATATATATATATATAGCCGCCACAACAATTACCGCAATAAAGTGATTATTTAACTAAACCATCTCAAGTTATCACATGGCACAAAAAAACGCCATCGTAATTATAAAATATACAATATTGTATAGCAATTAAAATAGAAGTGTATTTTTATAGATATATATTGTATATACATATATTGTGTATATACATTGTATATATATTGGTACAGTATTGTCAAAGGTATTTATTAATAACTGTTAGATTTATCTAAGATAAGTAAAGGTGCTAAATATTGTTAAACAACGTGGTAGGTCAATAAAGTATTTAATTTCGTTACCCTTTCTACCTTTCTATCAATATATATATATATATATATATATATATATATATATATATATATATATATATATACAGATAGTGGCAGAAGTGACTCCTATGTTGACCTACTATGATATTTAAATACATTTAACAGTTGTTACTTATCTTAGATATATCCAACAGTTATTAATAAGTACCTTAGATAATACTTTACTATTATATATATATATATATATATATATATATATATAATTTTAAAAATTTTATGTTTGTTACTTTGAATGTTTTATGAGAAACATCTTTCAGCAGTGGACATTTTAGCGAAGCCAAACGTGGGCTCGTGTTTTAGTACCGGTGATGGGATACAAACCCATGCCTACCGAGCGCTGTACCGCTAGACCACCCCGGCATATATAATATTATTGGCAAAAAATTATTAATATAATACCCAATAACATTTGTTTTCGCAATAAAGCACATTACCACTATTATGAAAACTTAAAAACAAACGCAGATTATTAGTTTAAAAAATAGTTTTATCTACTAAAATAGATGAATATATAAAATAAATGTAGCAAACTTAATAATGTCAGTAATTTAAATAATATCCACGCTTTTCTTCAACTTCTGTCAGCCGCTTTGAGTAGGAATCTATCAACGTACCAATATAGTCCTTTGAAACATGATTAATGTTCGTCTCCAATGATACGTAAGTTTCCATGTGGTTGACTTCATGTTTTAAAATGCTAAAAACGTTTTTAATTCCATTGAGGTATGGACTGAATGGAGGAAGTTAAATAAAAGCAAGCTTTTTGCTTTTCAAAGCTTTTGTGGTCTAAATAAGTAAAACGTATAGTACAATGTAAGTTATATTAAAATACATATTAGTACTTTTAAACTATTCACAGGAGCATTGTCTTAGATGCTTGTTAAGTATCCTGTAGCATTTCTGGACAGCTCGCTATTAAGCAATTCTCTGAATATTTGTACAAATTCAGCGCTGTTTAAATTGCCAGTTGTACGCATCCGTTTCGGAAACTGATTGTACTTAATTGCAAAATACCCTTTACACATGAAGGATGTGCAACTTTTATAGCAGTACAAGTGTGGTTAAGTGGGGAAAGTTGGACTAGAAAGAACATTCATATATTCAATCCAAGGCTCATAGGATATTGCACACTCATCTGCAAAGTATATCGATTTCTAAAAAGACGATGGATAGTGTTTGTACTTTTTGGCAGACTCCACTCGTTGTAATCTATAGGTACGACTGAGTGGAGGTATCTTAACAACCGTTTTAAAAATGAAACCTTTAGAATTAATCCTCCTTTTTATAACTGAATATAAAAAATGTTCTAAGTATTGATTTTTTATACGTTTTACATCTATTGTTTGATGTTTCTTAAGCTGCATAATTATAAACCGATCATCTTGTTTTTTTTGTTGAACGTTTCCTTCCAACTGTGGGTGATCTGGGGCTTATTCTATTGTTGAAACATCTACTTTTATACATTTGGCAATTATATTAACTTTTGTGCTCCTTTTATAAAAACTTTAAACTAATTCATAATCATGGGAAGACAAATAACGACACTAAGCTACTTTAACCATAAGTATTAAGGGTGCCGAAACAATAAGCCGTTTTATCAAAATCATAAATTTTGAAATGAAAAATAAAAATCGACGTTGTGCTTAAATTATTAAAAATAATTTTATGATTATTTAGAAAAAAATTGTTTTAAAGTTGCTTATAATATAATGTTTTAAAATAAATTAATTATTAATTATTTAAAAATATAGTGTAAATTTGTTTGTATATGTGTGAGCAATTATTTTATTTTAAAAATTATTAATTTAAAAAATAAAAATAATATAAAATTAAAACACTTTTTCTAATAATTATTTTATTAAATAAATTACATATTTTAATATTTAATAGATTTTAACTAGGAAAAGTTAAAGTTTAGGCATCGCATTACCGGCGTATGTATCAAGGTTATACATTTTAAAAAATGTAGCGCATCAATCAAACCTTTATGTATAAAAAAGTTTGTTATTTTGAAAATATACAATAATTTATTTTCGAAACAAAAATAATAAAAAGAATTAATTGGAGTGACATAAATTGCTTACTGTATATATATATATATTATATATATATATATATATATATATATATATATAACTGCACAATAGTTTTAAAGATAACTTAATTGAATAAGTAGGAAAAATAATATTATGGATATACAGAATAAATAATTTTGCTATATATATATATACATATAGTGACAAATCTAACTCTTATTTTAACCTACTATGATATTTAAGATTACATAGCACTTTTTACTTATCTTAGACATGTCTAACACTTATTCATAAATACCTTAGATGAAACTTTATCAAAAAATACATAACATATTATTTGCAATAAAATACTGTAATTATACTATACAACAACAGTTGTTTCGGCAGTAAATCATAATACCCCCGTTTATTAAAACTTAAAAACAAACACATAATTTGTTAAAAAAAGAATTTTATTGGCCAAAATACATTAGTATATAAAGAAAAAGTAAGAAACTTTCTAGTGTCAACAATTAAAGTAACATTTACTTCTGTTTACAACTTCTGCCTGCCGTTTTAAATCTAAGACTATCAAGGTACCAATAAATTCTTTTGAAACTCGATTTTTCATAACAAATGATATTCTCTATGAGCAATATGCTATTTTACAAATTGCTCACCTAACAGTTTAAAAAAAAACAAAACAACATAATTAATGTGTAGATCCGGGCTGTAGATAATAAAATATACGAAGGCCGGGTTTTTGCTTAACAAGGTTTTTGCAGTTTAAATAGATCAAATCTGTATTAAATGGTACGTTTTACTAAAAAACTACCAATTCTAAAGTGTATTATGTAGTATGATTTTGAACATGTTTTTACCGCTTTTTAATAAGTTGATAAGAAGACAAATTGAACAGTGTATGTGCTGATTTTACAAATTTTGGATTTAACATTTCAGAGTCATGTTAGGATTGATATGAACTTTTTTATTTAAAACAAAATTTTTTTTACTGTCATTGTTTATATTAATGAATAACTTAAATCAATATTGCGTGTTTTTTAATTTAGAATGTTAACTTCCAAACTAGAACTTCGCGTTACGGAGTCATTTTTCAGAGGTTCGTATTATCTAAAGAATTTGAACGTTTAAGTATCACTGTTTCTGTGTTAAATTTAGTTTATTTATGTGTGAGTTGCATCGATTTTTTAATTAACATTTTGTATCATATGCAAGGATATTTGTGTTTCTAAATATAAAAATACTTGCATTTTTTCACATTTGTACAATGCAAGTTGTGTATTTATAACTATTTTTGTGGAATATATTTTTTAAAAGCACAATATCCAACGGTGATGATAATTAATTTTGATTAATTATTTGAACTTATAATTATACAAAGGTTATATTACAGTGATTCTATTTAAAGATAAAATATATGTACTGATTGCAATATTACCATGATGCTTAAAATTTTAATTATTATTGTTATAATCATTATTATTATTATTATTATTATTATTATTATTATTATTGATCTTAGCTTTAATATTTTGATATAAGTGACAGTGAACACAACTGTAACCAGTTAGGAAAGTGAGGTATTTATTGCTATCAAACTTAAATAGGAGGTGATGTTCTAATTTTTACTCCAGATCGTTTGATTTAGAAAGTAACTCTAACTACTAAGCCATCATTGTGCAGAGAATGCTTTATTAGTTAAGCCTTACCAATTGTTAAATTATTAAAATAGGATAATGATATTCCAATTAAGCACGAGCAAAAGTTTGATTAGTGGTCTTTTCTTAATTATTTATTACTTTTGTCAAATTGATGTTTATTGTAAAACAAGAGTATAATATACGAATTGGAATTGTATTTTAAAATAACACCCATGTTCAATAAATCAATATTATAAACAAAATTTTAAATGAACGAAATTGGAAATGTATTTATTTACAATAAACGTACTAGATACAATGTCCTAATTTAGAATAATTACATACCAATTGATGCTGATATAATAGTTGCTTATTTTTAATAGTGATTGACGCAAAAGGTCATGGACACATTGGTTTAAACCTTAAATTGAAGTTCGTAATTGTAATAGTATTCTGTTGACACATGGTGCATGCATAATCAAACTATGACTGTGTGCACTGCATTTGACTGAGTGCTCCAACAGTAAATTTTGTTTGATAATTTTGTGCACAACAATTAGTCATTGTGCCAAACAAATTTTGACAAATGAAGATTGTTGGTTAAATAAGTCATCCATGTTGATACTATAAGGTCACAATGACTGAATAAATAGCTATTTCTATTTTAATCTGTTCGATTTGCAAATCCAACATAGGAAACTGTTTTTAAAACAATTATGTATTGTATTTTAGCTTGAAAAAAACATTCTCATGCATTTAAATAAAAATAGCACGATTAAAGGTAGTTGATAAAATTCACTTTATCATAAATATTTTATAATTTATATCAAGCTGAAATATTCTTGGTTCTATATATATATATATATATATATATATATATATATATATATATATATATATATATATATATATATATATATTCCAACTGCTTGAAGTAAAGGCTTTACAAAGTTGGATTTATACACTATTGGCATTTAAAATGTTACTATTTTTAAGTCTCGTTTTACTCACTATAAATCAAAATAATAAAAATCTATTGATAATTATTATTTATTTATTTATTTCAAAACCTTTTTGCTCTGAACAGCATGGAGCAACAAGATTGTTCCATATGATTGTACATTAAACTTTTGGTTTTGAAAATTGTGCATATCGAAGATTGGAATTCTATCCGAATTTTGCCGAACTTTGTCATCAAAGTCATGCTGTTTTCACTTAGTTGCTATAGTTTAGCAAAATCGTGCCCTCTTGTTTTTTTCTTAGAAATATGTTTTCACAGATGCCAGCTTACTAACCGTGGGTTTAAGCTCTCCTCCGTTCACAACCGGACATGAGACCGGCAACGGTGGTTAAATTTCATTTTTGAAAAACATAACCCAAGTTTTTTAGTTTTGTAATAAAAATGGCAAAAACCTTTGGTAATTTGAAAATTAAACGTATTTTCATACTTTATCCTTTAGTAGCAGAATTTTTCTATACTATACTAGTTTATTTACATTTTTTAAAGTTAAGCAATACCTCTTCTAATAAGTGAAAACACGTTTTTACATTTTTAATATAATTTCTCATTTTATCATTATTGTCTTAATTATTTTTAACTATTAATATTTAATTAAAAAGTATCTAGAAATAAAGATGAAGTTGGGTATAATGCCACTTTAATTGTAATGTAAAACTTTCTTTTATATTACCTTATCAACATTTAATAAAGAATATAAAACGTGTGCTGGCGTGCAGCCATTTGATGCGACACTTAGAATGGATCAATAACATAACATAACATAAACATAACTTAAGCTGGTAGCAGAGCCACCTCTTTATTAATTCCAAGCTTGAATAGCTTCTCGAATTCCTATACGAAAATGTAGTCGGATGCGAATTAAACTTGGGGGAATAAATGAAGTTTCTTGGCTAGAAGACCAGTTTCTTGCAACGATGCCAGTGTTTACAGGAATTGATAAGGCAATTTCCTTTAGGGTTGACTCCGAATCCACAGGCCTAACCGGTTACATATGGTAAATAGTTACCTTGATATAATTTAAAAGCATCTTGGGGGTATACTATACCAATTCATTAAACGGGAATGCAGTGAAAGCCCAGTTATACCGCTGTAAACGCGGTCCCTGCTGTTATTGGTCCTGGTACCTGTTGGTACCTGGTCCAGGATGCACGATGTGGAGGAGGAACAGTCAGGAATATTACAATTACTAGAAATTGAGGCTTTATAAGTATTACTCAAATCTTCAGGTTTATTAGCACTCCAATACTTAGTTACAAACATTTTCTATATTTTAAAGCTAAATGAGTAAAATGTTCCAAAGTTTGCACCATTAACTCACTACGAAACAGGTATAAATGGAAACGTTTTTGTTTACAATAAGACTGGCAGAAAACGATTGTTTAATTATTTACACAATCTTTTTTGTTGATCTATATTGGTTGTAAAATATAAAATTGTAATATAGTTTTACAAAACGTTGTTACAGTTGTTTTAATTTTATCTAAATTTGTAGCTCGATATTTCGTATGTTGTGTCCGTAAGAATTAATCCGAGTATTTCAATGAGGGTAATTTGTCACTTTTGTATTACAATTTACACACATATATATATATATATATATATATATATATATATATATATATATATATACGATAAGACTGATAATTTACCGTTTTAGCTTAAATTAACAAACGAATACAGAGTAAGGTATTGTGTATTAAAAGAAAATGTGAATATATCGTTTTTATTGTGCTTGAGTAGTTCCTTTTAAGCAAATAATACCAGTATTATTCAATGCCAAAATAAAACAAATATATGCACATATTGCTTTAGTTATTTTGTATTTTTTAATGTTTTGGGTCTTCGTTAGTAGATGAGCAGATAGTTAGTTTTTATAGTTTGGCTTTATTAAAAACTATAAATGGTGTGTGTATATTTTAATGATTGAAAACGTACAAGAGTGATTAGGTAAAGCATTTGAGGAATTGGTAAAATATGTCGAAAAATAAAATTTATTTTATTGGATCAAACTTTGTTTTATATTATATCTATTTTAAACAAATATTTATTTTACTCGAAATTATGTTGTAGCGAATGATAAAGGTGTTTTATTTGATTTGGCATAGTTAGACAAACATGGAGCTCGTTTTTTCTATCTACACGTGTAACCAGAAAAATGGATATAAGTAGCAAGTACTTCCATACAGTGCAATTGTTTATGATGAAAACATTTATCAATTAGAATTTTTTGTTGCTTTTGTTTAGAACAATTTTTAGTAATATTTACAACATGATAGTAACTGGTTTCTTTTTAACAATGTATGCAACATTCTAACCAGAAATGGATTTATAGTACAAGGGCATTTAGTAGATAATTTTAAATATGACTTTTTTATTAAGTTTAATAATAAACGAAAATGTGGTATTTATTTAAAATAGATTTTCATAAATGATCAATTTTGTTAACGATATACCTTAGTTAATGTAATTTTACAATTTTGTTCAAGTGATTATTTTTTGAAAATCCCACCACCGATACTAAATACAAGGCCACGTTGAGGGCTGAGTATACAGTAGTACAAATTGGGATTACGCCTTGATGAATGAGTCTAGGCATACACACAGGATACTTAACAAGTATTTTAAGGTATACACATGCCATATGTAGCAATTTGAACAAGGGGGATAAGTCTGGCAGAAACGAATGACTATTAAATATAGCAAACCTTGGCGTCCTCACAAGAATAAAGTCTGTATTGAAAAAAACTCGACTACTTTTTCTCATTTGTTGCGCCTACGAAGCTTTCTTTTTATGTAAAACAACGAGGGGCAATAGTATGGGATGTTCTACGAATACTGAAATTATAAAAAGTAAGCAGGTGAATAACTAAATTTTACATAACTGCCAGTTAATCTTTCAACCAGAGCGAATAATACAAACATTTTCAATCATTGTTCTCAACAAGTTTAAATTAAATTTGTATGCAAATAAAAAGTAGAATAGTTCACAAGTTACTATCCGGTTTACATATATATATATATATATATATATATATATATATATATAGGTTTAAATGCCATTTGATTAATTTTTTAATTGCTGTTTTTTAGATTGTAAATTGGGGATTTGTCATATTCTATTTAGTAGAACAATTTTCTTTATTGTGGGCCAAGGGAATCAAACGTTATTTTTCAAAGGCATCACATTTTTTGGGATTTTTTATCGTCTGCTTACTATTTGTAAGTTGTTTGCTTTTTTTACCAATCATAAAATTTTTAAATATTTTATTTACATGTAGTTTTAGCAATTTTTGCTTATTAAAAAGTTTTTTTTTCTAATTTTTAGATTAGTAAAATTATTGAATTTACCTTATTTATGTGTGAGTATTGGTAAGTATTATTTAATGTATCGTATTCCTTTGTATTTTGAAATATTTATATATATATATACTACATTTGATAAGTTTGATTATTATGCCGAATAAGTTCATTTTTATTAATATTCGGATATTTCATTGTTTTGGTGCAAAAATGCATTGTTTACGTTTGTAATTTTATTGTATTAATTTTGTGTTTTATTTAATAATAATAATAATAATAATAATTTATTAAATTAAATACGTTTATTTATTAAAAATAAAGATTTGTTTATATATAAATTTTTAAATTAAATATTTTGTATAACACAAGGTCAATGTAAAGTGGTTTTTTTAGTTTACAAAATTTACAGAATACTCCATATTTTATTCAGATAACAATGTCGCCAGCTTATTAGTTACCCGTTTGTCAGATATCTTGAAAGTGTTTTCTACGTAAAACTAATCTTGCATATTTAAGAAACGTAGGAAAATAATGACGTTTTTTTGACTTAACGACGAAACATTTGCAACGGTGTTTGAGTTTTCAAAGATTGACAAAACCGCTTGATTGTTTGTCAGTGTGATATTGTTTAATTTTGGGTACTTTTAAAATATCTTATTTGTATGCTTGCATTCATCCACTGCGAAGATTGTTGCATTGTTTGACCTAAGTTTACAATGTATTATGCTGTTATGCGGAGTTAGAAGCAAATGTTTCAAATCCAATAAATGCTGTTTTTTTTAAATTTTAAATTCTAAATTATTTTATTATTAAAAAGTATTCCAAAAAAACGAACTATTGAGAACCTGGTTTTATTACAACAACTAAAACAACATTAAAAATTTAATTAATAAAATTGTAAACAATGACGATTATATTTATTTTATTTATATTTAATTATTATTACTACTTTAAATGTTTTGCGCAAAATAACTTTTCAATCTAAATAAATGTTTGAATATTAAAAAAAAAGTATACCTATGATGCAATTAATTGATTTTTATTGCTTTGTATAAATAGATAAATAGACGAAGTAGAAGCTTATTTTGGTTTGCACATAATTCGCTTATGTTCACTTTTATTTCAGTGGACATCATTTTTCCCTCTACGAACTGACCATATGGGATTTAGTTCGTTTTACCAACGTGTTGCTTTTGTTTCGGGCAATGCGTTTAGCCTATTTGTTTCCGTGGGCTCGACTTGTGCTCGGTGTTTTGGCTGATTTGCCACACAATTTGAGTCCCGTTCTTGGTATACTTATTTCGGTCTACTATGTTTACGCCATTTTGGGAATGAATTTGTTTTATGATGCAATCAAATACTCGAACGCAACGACAACGTATGTGTTGCCATTTTTGTTTTATTTTTTACCACTTTTAATGGTTTAAGGGGAAACCATCTTTCAGCAGTAGACATTTTAACAAAACTGTACGAAGGTTTGTAGTTGATGGCAGTGGTAGAGATTGAACTCATGCTTACCCAGGTTCGATGATGTACTGCTTGAACACCCCAACACAAGTTTGACAATGTGTGTAATAAATATGTAATGTTTGATAGTTAAATAATTTTAATCTGCAATAAAAATTGTTATTTGTAATAATTGTTTGCAGTAGTTTTAAAACCGGTTTGGGTTTTTAGGATAAAGATAATAGTTTTTTAACTTTTGGTTTGAGTTAAAAATAATAACTGATTTTGCTGTTTTCTTGACTGAGGAATTTGTTTATTTATATTTGATTCTCAAGTGTCTAACTTTGTCAATTTCAGTTTTATAATTTTTTAAAGTATATAAGTTGAATAGGGTTTGGTTTCTATTTGTTTGTATACATACATGTTATTTATAACTGGGTAATTATTTACTTTGTTTAGTGTTAGTTTATATCTTAGATGAAGTGTATAGTTTAATTATAAAGATATGTATAAACATACTTGAACAAAATAAGTTTAATCAATTGAATTGGATTTTAAATATGAATATATATATATATATATATATGTATATATATGATTGTAGTATATCTATATTTTTTAGTTTTGTCGAATATGAATGTGGAACATATCAGCGCTTAGAATATTGGTCAATTAATTTTAACGATTTTGCTGTATGTTAATGCATTTAAGTTATTAATATTAGATGATAATTGTGTATAAATTTACAAATATTTTAATAAAAAAAAGCATTCACAAAACCAAGGGCATTTTTTAAATAATTATGATGTGATGATGATATGGTGGTTGGAGACGTGGTTATTTAATATGTTGTTTACGCTTGTTTTGAATAATTTGATAAGCTTAGCAAATGCGGAAAAATAACGAAATTTATTGGTTGATAAATAGAGCATTTTTGTGACAGCGCTAAATTTTGTAAAAATTTGACAAAGCCGCTTAAATTTATTTCAGAATTGTCTCTCTTAGCGTAACGGCTGCTTATGATATACATACAGCTTAAAATACCTTTGGTATGTGCTTGAACTTATTTACCAAGTTAGAAGTCCAGTCATACTGCTGTGAACTCGTTCTTTATCTATTTTAATTTGCGTCTAGCTTGTGTCATGTAGAAGTACAGAAACAGAATTAATAAATATTTAAAAAATATTTTATGGGAAACGTATTTTTCGGCAGTGGACATTTCAGCTAATCCTAACGTGGGTTCGTATTTAGTGCCGGTGGTGGGTTCAAGTTTAGCGCTGTACCACTCCTTTGCATATTGTAATATTATGAGCATTACTCAAATCCTCAAGATCAGTAGCATCTGTTAAAATACTGCAAGTTATTGGTGTTTACATGTTGAAAAATCATGTAAATTGATTGCAGTTCAAAAACCGAATTAACTAATGTGTATCATTTTTAGTACTTAATTCTTATATGGTAGGTTCCGATTTTTAAGCAATGTTTGTTTGATATTGGCACGTTTTTGTATAGTTCAACTGTATATTTCAAAGTTTGGTTAAACAGAAGAACTGTTTGGAAACAAAGAAATGTCAATATTAAGCCTTCTTTAATAAAAAACGTTTTAAAGGTTTAAAAAATTAAAAAATGTACATTATGTTAATGACATACTTTTATTTGTTGCCAAGTTAACGTTTTTGCCAAAATGACAAGCAACATTAAAAATCAGAACTGAATGTTATTAAAATGTTTTTGTATCAACACCAAATTTAATTTTAAGTAAAAAGTAATTCATTGTTTTAATAAAATAAAAAAATGAAAAGCAACAAAATTAAATATAGTTTTTTACTTCTGTGCAATATGTAGAATATATCTTGACGTTTAATTAAATGTTTCAGCAGAGTTTATTAATGTTTTAATTTTTCAACTTTTTGTAAACATTTTAAAGTCGAGCATTGTTGTTTTGTGGGACTTGATGGTGGTCAATAATTGGCAAGTGATTGTCGATGCTTTCGCAGATGCAATTAGTCGGTAAATAAAGTATTTCTATTTCCGTTTAAACATTTTTTAATTATTATTTTAAAATGAGTATTTATTATTATGCAAAGCGGTTTCGATTGAAGAAAGATATTGTAAATCTATCGGAATATTTTAATAATTTTTGTAAATAACGTACTTTTAACTGCAAATGAATGAATTAAATTATTTTATTAACATTTAAAATGTTTACATTTTCTGACTTAAAACTGGATGGACATAGATTTATGTCCCAATACCGACCCTATTCTATACAAACACTATAACATGTTAGTTATTTATTTTGGTAAGCGACGTTGTCCTTATTGTTATATTTATACAGCATATTTAACGATTGACTTGATGGCTAGATAAGCGTAACAAGTACAAAAGAATAATGAAGATTTTTGTTTAATAGACGGTATCTTTGTGACGGCACAACTGATTGTAAAAATTGGCAACGTTGTCTGATATTTTGTCAGGGTTATTTCTCTTAGTCCAACGACTAAGCACCTTGGATTTATGTTTGCATTAACATACTGGAGAAAAGCCCCCAGTTATACCACTGTACACTCGGTCCCTGTTGTTATTCGTTTGTATCTGCCTTAAGGCACTTAGTCTAGGATGCACCATGTGAAGGAGGAACGGTTAGGAATATTACTAGTATTGGAAATTGAGACTTTATAAGTATCATTCAAATCCCCAGGATTATTAGTATCCAATTTAGCAATTATTGAACAGTGACAATTGCTATTAAGTTTTTGTTACTTGTGTTTTTTAAATGTTTTAGATGGGTCCATGTTTACATGATTAGTTGGTGGCTCATAGCTGTAGTAAATTTGCTTAGTTTGGTCACGGCTTTTGTTATTGCCGTAAGTTGTACAAATTTGAATTCATTTTTTATTTTTAATCAATATGTTGATAAACGTTTTGATAAATTTCTTATTGTTTAAGTTATTGCTAGTAAGAATCCACTATTGTAATTGAAAACTTGTTATGGCATAACAATTATATAGACTAGATGTCTCAGATGATTTTTTAAAAATATATGCAATATTTACCACAACTCACATTACATTTAACCGTAGTGTTGAGATTAAGAATAATAAATAACTGCATACTTATTTTGAAATAGACCGATTTTTTAAAACAGAAAGAACAACCCCCATACTTTTAACCAAACGCCTGTTATTTTAATCTTTGGATAGAGATAACAACATTTCTTATAACAAATTTAAAACCGAATTAAGCAATTTTCAACATTTTCTTGTAGTTCTACAGAAGGGATGTTGTAATTTTTTGTTTACTTCCTTTAAATGTATTATTTGATCACTTTTTAATTTTACAATAATAAGGTAAATATGCTGTCCACTTGCTGATAGTTTCAGTTTACCTGTAGGTGATTTAGGTGTTGAATTATCACAACTTTGTTTTCAAGATTGTTGTATAAATTATTATTAAATAGCAACGTTGACCTTTATTAGATATTATTATGAAGTACTTGTCTAATGTGTGGCGCCGTTATTAAAGTTGAACTTGTGTTTAGATTATTTAACACATTTGTTTTAATTTTTTAGACAAGATATGAAAAAAACCGTTTGGTGAAATAAAAAAATCTTATAGTGCCTTGAAATATATACTTTAGTTGAAACGTATAAATTATTTATTTCTTGTAATAAAAATTAAAATATTTGAGTTAATTTTATTAGACCGATTAACTGCAATATTTGAAAATAAAAACATGATTTGTTAAATTAACAATAACAGATTTCATTATTAAAAAACAATAGAAAAAATATATGTAGCAACAAAATTAATACATTAGAATTTATCTAAATATAATTAAATAAAATTATTTATTAAAATATGTGAGAAATTTTTGATTTGACAATTGATACTAAACTTGGGCTCCTGTCTGGCCTTACTGAAAATTGTTTTTTGTAAAACATTGAAAAAGTAAAAAATAATAAAATGAAAATTAATTTTTTATATAAAAATGGATGTTATCAGTTTTATAAAAAACTAATTAGAATGCATAATGAAAATGTTTATTAATGCTGGGAATTGTGGAGTAAATAAAAAACATTGTCTTATGTTAGAAAAGGTCATTTTCTATGTGGACACATATGGCCCTAGTAATACAACGCTCGACTTGAACCTGATGGACATGCGGGCCCACGTTCGGTTTTGCTAAAATATCTGTTGCTAAAAGATGCGTTTCCCGTCAATACATTCAAAGTAGTAAAAATAAATAAATATTTTTGTAAGTTGCCCTATATGCTTATTATGCCTGGGCATGTTTTCCATTTGCTATTTGGTAAACGTACAGACATTTGAATATCATCGTACTTTGTACAACAAGTCCTTGATATGCGAATCGTCGGTAGTTGAGGTGCGCTTGAATGGACAAGACTGTGCCATGCCGCCAAGTGCAAATGTCTTTGTACGATCAAATGCCGAACACCAAGTAGCTCAAACATCGAATGCAATTGGAGCTAGGCCTGGTTCGCTTTTTGGCAAACACATAAACACTACTTTGAATCCTACGACTTTTGATGAATTATTTCGGTAATTTTGGCCAAAGCATCTTTTAATACATGTGCTTATTTGGATATAAGTGTATGGATGACTGTTTGAATGTATTACAATGTCAGTGTTTTTGTAAATTATTGGCATTTTTCTCAACCCGTTTTGACACATTTTTTTGTATCAAAAATGACGATTTCAAATATTAATTTGCAAATGTAGTTTAAAAAAATAATTGTATAGCATTTGGCAAGAATTCATTATTTTTAATTATTGGTTATATATGGGTAAGTCAAATTTCGTAATTTATTTTGGTGATTACAGTTTAGTGTTTGCAGTTATGAAGTGTAATATTTCAATGTATAATATATATAAAGATTTGTTTATTGATCAAGTGCACTCTTGCTATTGCCTATTATAGTTTGCATATATTTATTTGTAAAACCCGTGTCAGGATTATATCAAGAGTTTAAAATAATACTCGATATTTATTTTGACACTCATTTACTACTAAGATGTGTCTTGTTTTAAATGAGCGTAATAGAGATTTTTTATAGGAAAATAACTAATTTGCAATAACTTACACTTTTATTAATTATTTTTTTAAATTCCGAAAATATTTATGTTTTGGGGTTGTCGAATAAATAGCATTTAAATGAAAAGTTAACGTTAATTATAAATAAAATTTATATAAAAAATAAATAAATAAAGTAGAATGATGATGCAAATATAAATTAAAAAAATAATTTATTTATTTAAATGAGTGTATACATAAACAAAAATATAAGTTAGATAAGATTTATTTATTTAAAAACATATTATATATAAAAATTTAATTAATTTTGTGCAAAAAGTAAATTGAAAACTGCTTCTACCTTAATAATTGTTTTATTAATCTAATAAAATTTTTGTCAACTTAATGTTAAAATCATATTTAAATGTTCTTCCACTGTTGTAGAGTTAAGTTTTACAACGGCATTACTAAAAGTCTAAATATTGAAAATAACAGAACAAATAAATATATAATTAAAGGTATAAAGGTTACATTTGTTTAATTGCCTCTAGACAATACAAATCTTAACATGATTGTAATTCTTTTAAATTATTTTAAAATATAATGCAAATGGCTTATAAAATTAAAAAAAGATTAAATTATTAACTTAATTAGAAAATGCACAGCTCAATTTTAATTGACAGTTTTTTATAATACTTAAACGTCGTTAAAAAAGAAAGTGATTAAAATGAATTATTTTCATTTTAATGAAAAAGTATTAAATTAAAAACAAATATTACATAGAACATATATAATTTTTAAAATAAACTACAATGGTTCTTTTCAAAAAACGGAACGTTACATATTTAAACAAATCATATTTTTATAAGTGTAAAGTTACAAAAATTATTTATGTTTTAATTATTTTATGTAATTAAAATAGTGTTGAACTGTAAATAATTACATTTCCATTTGTTTAGATCTCGACTGCATGAACCTTCAGATGAGGATTTATTGCTCGAAATTTATTGTCATCCTCACTTTAGAGACGTTTGTGTGGATGACGAATTATTAACTTGATAATATTTTGAATAATCAAAAATATTTATTGTACTTATTTTACCTTTTGATACTGTATATTACTACTTGGTGTAATTTTTGTATAAAAAACAAAAAAATGTCAAACATACTTTTTATATATCTAATTTATTGTATCATGAGTAAAGATGAATATATTTATATTTTTTATTTAAAAACAAATGCTGAAAATGCCTTTTAACGAGTTTTTAAATTGATACAGTTTTAAAAGTTTTATTCCATTATTGTGTTGTTCTATTGGATAAAGTTTGTAATTTATTAATTAATCATAAGTGCTTTAGGGTGGTCTAACGGTACAGCGTTCGACGTGAACATGAGTGGCATACGTTGGATTTCTACCAAACGTGGGCCTACGTTCGGCTTCGCTAAAATGTCCACTGCTGAAAGATGTTTCTCGTAAACATTCAAAATAACAATAATAATAAAATAATTGTGATAAAAAAATCTTTTTCACAGTTATTCGTAAAATACGTTTATAATGAAATAAAAAGATAGGTAAACGTATATTTAATTAGAAAAATATCAGAAATTTAATAGAGTTTTAAAGATGAATTAAGAGTTTTAATATTATATTTATTGCAAAACTTATTGGTACAAAGATTTATCAAATAATTGGTAAAGAAATTAAATCCTTGAAATTTATTTACATCAATAAAAACTGGGATAAGCAGCTATCTAAATGATGACGGTAATAATAATAATAATAATAATAATAATAATAATAATAATAATAATAATAATAATAATAATAATAATAATAAATAATAATAATAATAATAATAATAATAATAAGTAATCTATAATGTATTTATTGCTAAATACATAATAGTCAACTATATTGTTTATTCAAAGTGCATTCTTCACAATCGAAAAGTTGTTAAACACATTCTAAATGTATCGAATTTGGTTATTTTACTATCAATAAAGCTATTATATTTAAAGCATTTAAAACAAAAAGTTGGTATTTGGTAAAAGTGCATGAAATGTTAACATAAAATTGCTTTTTTTTAAATGATTATTAATTTATTTGTTTTATATTTTTATAATTGTTGCCCCATGCTTATTTTTAAAGCAAAATATAATAATATTCCCATAAGGTAATGTGAAAAGAAACATTAGGGTCTTTTGTTAGTGTTGACTTGGTAAAATAAAAACTTTTAAATGTTAAAACGAATATTTATAACATTTGGGTGTTGTAAAAATTAATTCTGTAATAATTAATTATTTTCAATAAATGGAATTGCAAATTTAAAACTCAGATAAATAATAACTGTTATTCAAAATTTAAAATGTTTTCATTTATACACTACTTATAAGTAACTTAAATTGTTATATAATTATTTTATCGAAACGTACGAAAACATGTTTACTTAATTTAGTTTGTCACACTTATTTTGTAGCAATGCTTGTATGAACAATAAGTTAATTGTTTGTTATTAACTGTTTTTTGTGTTTTTTATTGAAAAAAGTTATTATAATAAAAAATCTGCTTTAAACACATAATTGTACTGAAAGCTACTTTTACTGAAGTATATAAGCCAATAACCATAAATAATAATAATAATTATTATTATTGTAGTTTTAAACAGTAAAATTACATTTTAATTAAGCATAGTGTTTAAAGCAATATCTTCTAAAAATTAAACGTAAATATATTAAATTTAGTAATTTAATTATTAATAAAATGTTTTTTGGTAGAAAAATATTAAAACATGCAAGTTGGGTTATTTAAAATTTTTTTTTAAAGATGGTATATATGTAATGGAGTAAATAGATTTATTTGAAAACTGGGAAATAATGTTCAACACAATGCTTCAAATATAAACTAATTATAAATTAAAAATTTTAAACTAAAATTAATACTTTTAAATTTATCTACATAAGTTTTATAATGCTGTCATTGATTAAAATAATGCTTAGATGAACCCTTTTGAGTATTAATCCATTTATATATATATATATATATATATACTCTTGTTGTTAGTTAGGACAAACTTTTATACATATTAAATGTCCGATTTTAGGTTACACGTATAACTTTATTAACTTTTAGCGGATTAAGTAGTTTAAAAATAACTAAAAACTTACAATGTTAAATTATAATTTAAATTTAGCATTATATAACAGTATAAAAATATTTTTTAAAGTATGGATTGCAATACAATGTAAGAAGTTTATAATTATTTTTAAAAAATTAACAATTGCTTTCTAAATTTCTAAAATTTTAGACAAATTTTAAGCATAGGTTACTGTTTGTAATTTTTAATACTTATTTCAAACTTAAAAAACAATAAATTATTATAATTAAAAATTATGTGTAAAAAATCACTTGTATTTAATAAATGGTTAATAAATAAATTCTAAATTTTGTAAATGTTTTGCACTCAAATTTTGTTACATTTTGAAAAATAGAATAATATTAAAATGTTAAATGTTTAAAAATGACATAGTATATTCTTATAAACGTTTAAACTAAAAATTCATTTTAAAATTGACAAAATTTGAAGAAAAATAGTTTAACTTTGGGTTAAAATATAAATTATGGTTGAGGTCAATTATTATCGATTTAAAAAGCAATAATTAGTTTAAATATATATTTAACTATTAATTAATTATTTTATTTAAGACATTATTAGGTTTATTAACTATAACGCTAAAACCGTATACGTTTCTACATTTAAAAATGTGGTTAATAGAAAATATTTAAAGTTAAAACTTATTAATTTTTAAATACATGTTGATATAAACTAATTAAATAATTTCTATTATGTTTATTGATTTGTAAAAATTATCAACAAATATTTTGTTTTACATTTTTGTAATGTAGTGTGTTTTTTATTATTATATTTCGTGATATTTTGTCAATTGCAAAGTGCTTTATTACATGAGCGTTAAATAACTTATTATTACTAGTAATAAATATATTTTAAAAATTAGTATAAAAATATTTTACAAAGGTTAGTAAATTAAATATTTGTTAAATAATAAAAAAATATAAATTACCTGTTTATTTTTTTTAATAAAATTTTAAAATTCAAATTTTTGTTTTATTTTAAAAATGAATAATGTAGTATTATGTTACCTTAAACAACACCTAAAATTATTCTAAATAAACGTGCATTTTGTTATTGTTTAGATCGAAGAGAAACGATTTAAACTATTCTTTTTAAAAAATAGTTGGGATTGGGTTAATGTTGACAACTAAAAACACCAATATATAATTTATGTCATGTGTTGCATAAAAAACAATTAAACATATTAATAAATGTCAATGTAGTTAAATCTAAAGTTGCAATCCTTTACTTTAAAACATCCTATTTTGACATTGGAAAAGTTTTTATCCTTAAAAATTGTAAAATTGCGAAGTTGTTCATATGTTTATGTGCATTTAATGTCCCAAACAAACAGCATAATATAAAAATGTATTTTTGTGTTAATTAACGGAACAATAAAAATCAATATAAATAAAAATAAATATCTGTAATAAACATAATTTTGCAAACTTGATTATTTTCTACAATAATTTTCGTTTATTAGCAAACTTTATATTATTTAAATTATATATATATATATATATATATATATATATATATATATATATATATATATAATAAAATACATAATAAACCACATTGTATCAAATAAAATTATAATGCTTGATTATTTAAATACAAAAAGCATTTATTAGTTTATCTTATAAATAAATAATTAATTATTGATTATATATAAATTATTTGCATTAAATTGTTTTAATTCAATAGGATATTATTTACAAAAATTATAAATATTAGAAAAAATACGTCGGGGTGGTCTAAGGGTACGGTGGTCAACTTGGACCTGAGTGGGCATTGGCTCGAATTCTACCACTGCACTAAATGCGGGCCTACGCTTGATATTACTAAAATGTCCACTGCTAAAAGATGTTTCCCGTAAAATATTCAAAGTAGTAAAAATAAATAAAAAAAAATAAAAATTTAATGTAGATAAAAATCATACTATAATAAATTAAAAATATATAAACGCAATTTCAAAAATTAGGAATAATAATTTTTTACTTACTTTATTTTACAAATACAAATTAATAAAGATTACAGCCAAATACAAAACAAAAAAAAAACTCAACCTATTATTTTATTTTAGGGTATTTAGGATTTTTTTATTTAAGACATATCAAATACTTATTAATACATGGTTTAGATAATAGTTTAGTAATAGCTTACCAATATTTGGGTAAAATATGTTAAAATTTTGCTGTACTACTTTTCTCAACTATAGTCTAATTCAGCGTACACAATGTTTAGTAAATCGAAGTCTAATCTCTATTATGTTGTTTTATTGGTCAATTCTGTAATGACCAAGCCTTTAAAATAATCCAATTAGCAATAGTTTAATTGTATATTGATAAATGTAAATACTTTGATGTATTACTTTAAAATGGAAAATCTAAAATGTATATCTAATATATATATATATATATATATATATATATATATATATATATATATATATATATATATATATTTATACATTCTCAAACATAACAGAAACCTATAGGAACCTAGTAAGATATTTAATAATATTTAGCACTTTTTACTTATCTGAGACATATCTAACAGTTATTAATACATGCCTTAAATAATATTTTACAAATATTTATAAAAATATTATTTGAAAAAATATACAACAATATTCGTTATATCAATAAACTTAAAAAACACAAATAATTGGTTTAAAAAGAAATGTATTGACTAAAATACACAAATATATAAAGAAAAAGTTGCAAACTTTACTATTTTTTATAACTTTTGCCAGCTGTTTTGAATCCAAGTTTCTTAAGGTACCGATAAAACTCAATTTTTTCTAACAAATAATATTTTCTATAAGTAATATATATATAAGTAATATATATAAGTATATATATAAGTAATAATATAAGTAATTTTACAACTTGTTAATTTATCCATTAAAAAACTCAAAATATAATTCATAACGTTTAAATCAAAAAATCAAATACGTAATTATTTTTTGGTTAACAAGTATTTTTATTCGGTCAAATAGTAAATTATAATAGTAAGTTATACCAAATACCATATTACCCATTTTAAAGTATATCCTAAACCATAATTTTAAACATGTTTTTACTTGTGTAAAGCATATTTTTAAAGTACCAATTAGTGGTACAGCACTCAACTCAAATCTGGGTAGACACAAGTTCGATTTATACCACCGGCACCAAATGCCGGTCTACGTTCAGCTTTGCTAAAATGTCCATTGCTGAAAAATGTTTAAAGTAATATAACAAAATAAACAATAAATTGAATTCAATTTTTAAAAATGCTACGATACTTTTATAAATTTCTTGCTTTGCTTAGTATAAATCCCTTTATTTTTACTTTAAAGCTCTATTTCAATATCTATGTAAACAAGACACGTATGCAATTTATTTTGCAGAGCATTTATAATAATTGTGCAGTAGTGGTCTAGCGGTACAGTGCTCGATTTTGGACTGGATAGGCATAAGTTTGTATCCCACCAACGTCGCTAAAATATGAGCCCATATTCGGCTTTGCTAAAATATTGCCATTATCGAAAAATGTTTTCTGTAAAGCATTTCAACTAGTAAACAAATAAAAAATAAGGAAATAATATTTCAAAAAATTTACATTATACATGACTGTGAAATGTCGAATCCAAAATTCGTAAAAAGAGCACACACATTTCTTAATTTTTCTTTTTCTAAATCATAAAGGATCACTTTTTCAAAACCTCCATTTGTTGGAATTTTTGTTTGTAGCTTAATGTAACATATATTACAAAAGACTTTAAAACCAAATTTGGCAAATTTATTTTAAAGATCCAATATTACGAATTTTTTACATTTACATTGTTTATTATTTTTATTTTATTTTTTAAGTTTTGCTTTATTTAAAACAATATATAATAAAGATAGTTTTTGCTTGTAGATCTACGCAGATTATTTTAAAGTGTTTTATTTACAAACTTTTTCTACACAATAGACATGTTCATTTTATATACATTTTGCAATTATATAAACGTTTACACCATTTATATAAAGTATTACAAGACGATTACTTTTACGTAAACATACGTATAGAGTAAGAAAAAAAGAAGTAAACGTAGCAAAATCCAACATAAAATAATAGGTAAAAATGTGTTTATATTTTTAATGCTTTTTAATAAATAAATAAAATTTGTGTTAAATTTATTATATTAAATTATTTTTAAAATAGAATAATTATTAAATATTTAATACTATAGTATAAATTTGTATGCGTTTACGTAAACATTTATTGTATTTAAAAAAAATATTCTTTTTAAAAATTAAAATTAAAAATTAGAATATTTTTTTAATTAGTTATTTATATAAATAAATTAATTTTTTTAACATTTAATTTTTTAATTAGCAATAATTAAACAATCTATGTTGCATTTTCAGAGTGTGTTTCAAATTAAATCATTATTTGTAAACTTTTTTTGTTATTTTAAAAATATAAAATAATATGTTAAAAAAACGTTAAAAAGTTTTTAAAAACTAAGTCAGTTCAGATATACTGCCTGTAGTAATACAAATTTAAAAAGTACAGTTAAACTTGTTTTTGATTTTTGGTATATATATATATATATTAGTTAGGGTATTCCATGTCAAAATCAATAAAGTGTTATAAATTAGCTTTGGTAATATTACTTAATAATATTAATCAGATTTACGCTTTACCTAAACATACTTCAAACGTTACTTTACCATTGTTAATAAACAGTAAACCAATACTATTATTTTTTACTATTATTATTATTAATATTATTATTATTATTAAATTTTTATTTAAACCAGAAACAAGAATTTAAACATTAAAAATTTAAAATAAAGCAATTAACTTGCTTTAAAATAAATTATATTATAATAAATAAAAACATACACAAAAGTAAATAATAAAAGCTAAACCGTTTTAAAACTTTAAGTAATATTCTCTGTTTTCCATAATTATCCCTAAGCTTCCAAAATATTGGTCTCTCCGCTTTGTAACTTTATCTTGTAAATTTTAATTCCTTAGTTTAAAATTTTTATTTTTTAAATTATTTTGCATTATATTTAAAAAATAAAATAAATTAAAATTGCATCATGGTCTGTGCTGTGTATTATTGCTAATTATGGATTCTACGCTTTACATAAATGAAATATATTCTTATAATAAAATAATGCTATTTTTAATATATACATTAAAGTACTGTTTTTATTGAATGTTACATGCTTTAAAGCATTACGTTGTACTTTGTTATTAAATAATATGCTAAAAATTGTAGCAATTATAGTAATACCTCAAGGATTGTAATTACATTATATTTTTTATTAATTTCTACTTTTAATTTTTTAATATTTTATAAAGAAAATGTAAACCTTAATAACATATACGTTAAAAATAATTCCACAATACACAGTTCAATACTTATACACTACGCAACACACTTTTGTAAATAAATCTTATCCTCCATAACGTACTATACAATTTTTATACATCACAAAAAATTAGACATAATGTTATTCTATTATATAATATTAATAAAACGCTGTTACCAGCTTCAAAATAACTGATTTCTTTTTCTAATTATACAAAATAAATATTTTAAATTAAAAAAAAACTATTAAAATTATATTAAGTCATTAAAATTTTATTTTTGTAATAAACCTATTATTTTGTCTACTAATTGATCGTTTACATAAAGTCCTAATTATTTTAAATTTGATTTATTCTTAAAAATACACACCTATTTTAAGTATTTGTATTAAAATCATATGCATTGAAAATCATATTTTAGTTAGGTTTATTGTATTTTTTATTTGCTTTGTCATTTTTACTAACTGGCATTACACGGTTGTGCAATTTAACTCAATAACGGTAACATCATTTAAAAGGCTTGTATCTTGGATATACTTAGTAATTCATTAATTTTAACAAACTATAAATGTTTAAGTGCAAACCGTTTTTCCTTAATTTTTTAATCAATAAATTAGTTTAAATTATATATATATATATATATATATATATATATATATATATATATATATATATATATATATATATATATATATATATAGTAAAAATTTTAAATTAAATTATTTCATTATAAATTAAATTATCTGGCACACGTTTTTTGTTTATTATTATTTTTGCAGTTATAGCTATATAATTATTTTATTTTTAATATAAAATTTATTTTATACTGACGTTAATTTTTCATTTGAAAACTATTTAGTTGACAGATTTAAAAATGTAAATATTTTCCTTTTGTAAAAAATTAATTAATTAATTAATTAATTATCATTAATTAAAGTGTAAGCTATTGCAAAATAATTACTTCTCCAAAACAAAACTTTATTACGTTTCATTAAAACAAAATAAAGCGTTTTAAATTTATCAACAACGGCTTGTATAAGCTAAAATTAATTAATTAATTATATTTTCCTAAATAATCTAGCAGTTTAATGCTTGATTCGAATCTGGGTGTACATTGGTTTGATTTTTATCACTATTACTAAATGAAAGCCCCGTCCCATTTTGCCAAAATGTCCACAAGCTGGAAAATGTTTGCCGAAAAACATTCAAAGTAAAAACAATTAGTAGAAATGGTTCAAAACTTATTATTATTATTTATTTTTATTATTTTATGTTTGTTACTTTGAATATTTTACGAAAAACGTCTTTTAGCAGTAGACATTTTAGCGAAGCCAAACGTGGGCCCGCATTTTAGTGCCGGCGATGGGATTCGAACCCATGCCCACCGAGGTCCGAATTCAAGCGCTGTACCGCTAGACCACCCCGGCACATTATCTTGTTTTAAAACGTTTGCAACTGATATGGTTTTTATAGCAGAAAACGTTTACAATTGAATGTTTGAATTTAAATAATATTTAGCGTTTAAATTTGTCAAAGTATTTAAAAAAAATAGTCTGTACGCATTTTCAATATATATACAAACTAAATTTAAGCTTTTAAACTGTTATTTACATATATCAGTAAATAAATTGCCTATTCATGTTCAGGGTTTGCGCTAAAATTTGACATTTTGTTATATATAATAATAGTATTTTATGTAATATATATGTATATATATATATATTTATATATAACGCGTATATATATTGTAGTATAAAAAGAAACTAAAACGTTTCATTCAAACTAATTATAAATGTTTTTAAAACTAATATATAACAAAAACCTATTAATATTTTGCATAAAGCTATTTATTTTTATAAGAAATGGAATTCGTTTTTTAAAATATTTTAAGCACTAATATTTTATCTTTTTCTATGTTATTTTTTTTACGTCAGCAAAACATTTTGTATATAATATGCAATTAGAAAAAGCAAACATTTGTTTGATTTTTATATAAAATTAAATAAAACAAATATTATTTTGGCATTTTGAAGTAAACCAATCACGTATTGGATAAGAAATTTAGACTGCCAAAGTAACCAATTCCAATTGATTTTTTGAAAAACTGATTTAACCAATAAAGTGTACACGTTTAATTTTATATAAGTGAAAAAACAAGATGAGATATATTATTATTATTATTATTATTATTGTTATTATTATTACTATTATTATTATTATTTTATTGTTTGAATGGATGCCTTAATGAGACAGCCCAGTATCAGTGTCGAAGATCGTGGCCAAACAGAAGATGCCGGCCAGTTTGAAAATGTTAAGCGTTTGATTTTGATGCCCATCGATGGAAGTGAACATAGCGAACGCGCTTTCACATGGTATTTGGATAACATAATGCAGGACAATGATGGCTTATATTTGGTTCACATAATTGAGCCACAAGGATTGAATTACGGTTTATCAAGCAAATCGACTGGAGTTAAAGATGATGTTACAAATCACATCAGTTCACTGGTAGAAGAAGGTCGTCAGCTGCTCAAAAAATATTTGTTCCGATGTGAAAATGCAGGTGTCGTGGCACGATTCACCATTCATGTGGGCAGTAAACCTGGCGAACTTATTGTCAAGTTAACAAACGAACAGGCGGTTCACATGGTCGTAATTGGTAACCGTGGTTTAGGTTCGGTAAAACGCACATTTCTTGGAAGTGTCAGTGATTATATTATACACAATGCACATACACCTGTGGTTATTGTACCACCTACAAGAAAGGTTAAAAAAAAGTAATGGTGGGAAAAAATACCAGGTTATTTGGTGCGTACATTTGCATTTTTAACTACATACACATGCGTGCATTTTTGATTTCAACTTTGTGTATATTCATTACTACAATACACTGCATTGTTTATTTTTTAAAAACAGTTACACAAAGTAATTATTGTTTAATGAATTATTTTCTTTCAACAAATACACTATTAATAAATTATATACATTTATTTTGTTAGTATATTTAATGCTTTAAAACTGACAATTTATTAATTCAAAATGTGATATTGTTTAATTAATTGCGATTGAACTAGTTTTTCATTAATATAAATATTTAGATCACAATTTTTTTAATAAAATAATTAGAAAAACATAAGACATAAAAAATTAAAATATTATTTAATATTATGCATTTCTCTTTAAAATTAATGTTTATATAATTAGTTAAAGCAAAAATATATGTATTTTACATGTTTATTTGTACACTTAATTATATAAACTTTAATATTCACATTATATATATTTTTTAACCTAAAATAGTTTATTTTTGTAAATGCTTTATATAATTATTTATTATGCGTTTATTATTATTATTATTATTATTAGCACTTTGCAATTACAATTCTTACAGTATTGCTATACAGTAAGCATATTGTATTCGGGTTCCAAGTTTTATTTCTAATTGTTGATAGTCAAACTGAACATGTATTTACTGTAGCATTAAAATTTACAGCTTTATTGTTATTGTTCAGCAATTGCGATACTTTAACCCACTCGACTATTCCATTTAGTAACAACAAGTAGGCTATGTACTGCTAACAATTCCAAACTAGGATGAAATAGCTGTACAGTGCTTCTGGTTGGCTGAAGTAAAGTGCCTTTATTAAGTAAATATTACAGTTTTAATAATTTAATCTTAAAAATATTATAATAAAAGAATTTGTTTAATATAATTTTAATAAAAAATCTAATAATTGTTTAAAATAATGGAACCGTATTTGTACAAAAGTATTTCAATAATTTTATATATATATATATATATATCCAAGCCAATAACCATAAATAAATAAATAAAAAATAAATATATATATAAAGACAAATAACAGCTTATAAGTTGTAAAAGTTTATAAGGTATTTTTTCTAAATATAAATAAATGAAATATTTTTGTGTATATTTAAATTAACATATTACAACATACATAAATTATTTACTGGTATATATATATATATATATATATATATAGAAAGTAGATGCAAATAGTTTATGGTGAATAACAATAATTTGCTATTGATATAAATATTTTTAGCTTTTGTGATTTAACACCTTTTGTTAAATTTTAATCTTTTTATTTAAAGAACGTAATAAACACTTAATAAATCTGCATTAAAAAGTTTCTTAAATTGTATAAAAATGTAAATAAAGGAGTTATCGCTGTATAACGTTTTAACCTATTTAATAATTTGGTTATTATTTATAAAAACTAATATATTCTTAAGAAGTTGTAAAACACTGAACTGAATTAAACCTTTATGTTGTTAATTGGAGTACAAGCACTTTACTTGCTAAGGTAACATTACTAGTTGATAATCAGGTTATTATGTCATATTATGCACTTGTTAATTGTAAAAATTTTTTTTTGATAATTGATATAAATACGTTTTTATTAGATAAATATTATATTAAATAATTTAAACACCACTTGATATTAATGTACTTAGATAAACAATTTTTAAATTGACCTTCTATTTAAGACCTATGTTTACAAAATTTATTTAATGTTTTAAAAATATAATATTAATTATAATTTGTACAATTTTAACTTAATTAAAGAATTGTTTATCAATTTGGTTATCACGTAGCAGTATATAAAATGTTTATAAAAAACTGTAAACCCGAAATCAATAATTGTTAAACTTTTAATAAACTTAACAATGTAACGAAATTATAAACTATTTTGTAAAATGAAACAATTGTGCGTAAACATAAAACAAAATAATTTTAATATTTACATGAAAAATGAAAAGCTTATAATGCTATGAAATGTATTTGTAAAACAATTATCAACTAATCAAAAAATGTTTTAACTCTAAGGAGGATAATGCAACATGTTTATTTTATATAACAGTACTTTAAATTAAAAATTTTTAAAAGTTCTGCATATTAAAGATTGAGCTTTTAATAACTTTTAAACTCAATTTTATTTTGGGAATTATGTTTTTCATTTTTTTCTCATAGTATCTTTTTGTTGTTTTGTTTAGCATTATTTTTTTCAAGGAGACAGGTTACTAATTTCGTTTTCGAACCATCTTACATTTTGAACGGGACTAAAGTACTTATAATTAAAATTTTAAAAATTTCAATAATTTTAACATGTTACAAACCAAATTTAAACTGCTGTTAATTTAAAAAATGTTACCTATAAAATTAGTATAACCATAGCAACGAGAAAGTCGTTAGTAAAATGCAAAGTGTTTTAAACAATCGACCAGGCTATCTTTAAGAAAAATATAACAATGTAAAATAGAAAATATTTGTAAATTAAAGCTTATAAATTAACTTTAAAAATAAAAATTTTTAAATAAAAATTAAATAATAATGTAGAAATAACTCAATTTTTAAAGTTTTCATAATTTTATAATAAAATGTGCAAATTTGTTTTATTCATTTATTATTTTTAGTATTTATTAAAAATATTAAATTCAATATTATTAATTTAAATTTATTTATTATTAAAGTACTCAATATGCTTTTACAAATAAAAAATATTATCAAATTACTAGAGTTTTTACTCACAAGCTTATGTTCTATATCTCAAACATTAAAAATAAAAATAAAATTAATAGTTTGTTTCCTTTTCTCTATTCTATAAAACTTTATTATTCTGTTAAAAGTTTTATTTAATTTCAACATTAGAAAATATAAAAAAATTTATTTAATATTATAAATTTATAAAAAAAAATCAATATTTTTTGGGTTAATATACACTATATTTCAAACTATGTGAATTGTATTGATTTCTATTGTTTACATTCTCTACGGAATTAAATTTTTATTTGGTTAAGTAATTAAAATAGACAATTAAAGATTGATGTAATTTACATAAATTTTAAATTAGTTAAAATGTAAAACGATTTTTTGAAATTTAACAATAACATTTTATTTGTTATAAAACGTTTAAAAAATAGTATTAGCTATTTATAATTACGTGCATGCTAGCAATTGAAACAAAACAATTCCAATATAAAAATTAAATTATAAAGTCAGTTATACAAAATTTATTATCTGTTTCTTTTAAATAAACATTGATTAAAGTATTTAAGCGAATGATAATAATACTAATACTAATAATAATAATAATAATAATAATAATAATAATAATAATCATAATAATCATAATCATAATCATAATCATGATCATAATCATAATCATAATAACAATAATAATCATAATGATAATAATAATTTTAAAAAATAATAAAACCATTAATAATAATAATAATAATAATAATAATAATAATAATAATAATAATAATAATAATAATAAATAATAATAATAATAATAATAATAATAATAATAATAATAATAATAATAATAACAATAATAATAATAAATGATGGCAAAATTAATTTATTATTATTATCATTATTATTATTTATTACAAAACCCTTTTGCTTTAAAAAATAGGTTTGGTACAACAAGATAACAGTTACAGCGAAAAACAATAACAAAGTCCCATATTTCACGTTCCCAAATATGGGACAATAAGTGCTTCTATGTATTCGAACATTTTGATAAACGTCTTGTTTAATCCAATACAACAGTTATTTTAATTAGATTTTTTTAAATGGTTATTAGTTAAATTTTCTAACTGTTAAATTGCATATTTTTGAAAATTTTAAACTTTACCCAAGTTTGAATTAAGCGCTGTAACACTTGACCACCCCAGCATATTTATAGTACTTAAAATATTGAATTTATTTATTAAAGGATTTTTAATATAATAAAAAATTATGTTAAAATAATTATTAAAATCAGTTTGGTTATTTGCCTGTAGTAGATAACGCAGTGCGGAGAAAATACATAAACATTTATTTCTGTTCAACCCTTTATTGATTTAGCTAGAAATCTGATTTTTTGCTGAGTTAGCTTAGCAAAAAAATTATTTATTTGTTATCGTAACTGTTGGCAATTAATAAATATAATAGATAAAAAGCTTTACTTTGGTTGTTTTAATATTAAGCAATAAAATAACTTTTGGAGTATAAAACATTTATACCAAAATTGACAGGTAATTTTTTATTGTTATTTTGAGCCTTGTTTAAAAAGATCCAGTCTCTTTAAACGGTAATTTGATATAAATTGTTTTTTTATTGCTAGTGCTCATGTTAGATAATATGTAAGACTTAGTGTAGCAATTAATAAAATTTATGAGTTATTTATTGTTAATTTATAATTAATTAATAATTTTAATTTTACTGTTAACTGTTTTATTTAAACATATACACAATAAAATAATAATTTTCTTAGGGCACGTTCATCTTCAATAAAGTGGAAAATTTAAAAATAGATATTGACCCGTTTTAAAAAGAGCATGTTCTTGAACATGTTTTTACTATTTTTTTATAATTTAAAAAAAAGACAAATTGAAAACTGTGTGTACTGATTTTACAAATTTCGGATTTAACATTTTACAGTTATGCATAACGTGGATTTTGCTAAAAACTACAGATAGTTTGTAAAATAAGTTGCATACATGTCCTGCCTACATAATTGTTGTAATAAAATGTCTAGAATTACCAAAATAGATTTATACTAATCATTGTTTAATTTGTAAAAAATAGAAAAAAAATATTGACAAATTATTTTAGTTGTTATTTTAATAAAATGCTTCAGAGCAGTAAAAACGTTTTCAAAATCATGCTCCAAGATACACCTTAGAATTGGTAGTGTGCTTTTTCGTATAACTCACCATTTAATACAAGTTCAATTTATCTACACTGCAGAAACCTTGTTGAGCTAAAACCCGACTTTTGTACGTTTGTTTATCTACAGACTGGATTTAAACGACAATTTTTTTGTTTTAAGTTTGTTTTGAAGAGTGGATTAACAAGTTGTAAAAAACGTATTACTTATAGAGAACTTAATTTATATTGTAAAAAATCGAGTTTTAAAGAATTTTATTGGTACTTTATTAGTCTTAGATTTAAATGGCTAGCCGAAGTTATAAATAGAAGTGAATGTTACTTGAATTGTTGACATTACAAAGTTTGTAACTTTTTCTTTATATATTAATGTATTCTGGCCAATAATATTCCTTTTTTAATAAGTTACATGTGTTTGGTTTTAAGTTTTAATAAACGGATGTATTATATATCATTGGTAGAACAAATGTTTTTATATTATAATTAGAATATATATATATATATATATATATATATATAAATTTAATAATATGTTAATATCAGCAGTTTTGCTAAATGCTTACTTGATAAAACATGTTGCCCTTTAATTATTCAAGCAGAAAAACGAAATAAATAAATCTTTCTTAAAATGTTTATGTATACAATAGTTTGGTCAGCAAAAAGCACAAAATGTTTTAATCAAATTTTGATTTTAGTAAAAATAAAATATTTATTTTTAAAATAAATAAATAATTTCAACTATAATAATAATAATAATAGTGATAATAATATTGTATGTTTTAGTAAGTTTTGTCTAACATTAAAAAATACCAAAATATTTACTATTCAACAAAATATACGGGTTTTACTGTATAGTGGAATTGTGTTTCATTAGTAAAACAAATGTTGAATCTTGCAAGTGCAAATTCTTTTTGTAAGAAATATTTTTATTCACATTATTAAGTAACAAGTGGTAGATACTTGAAAATGTTGTAGTGAGTTGTAGTGCCTTCACTTTATCAAATTACTATATATATATATATATATATATATATATATATATATATATATAATTTTAAAAAATAATTAATTTGGTATTATTGCGTAATAAACAGTTTAAACATATCTTTTATTAAAATAATAAAGTACCACACTATACTTTTTATTAAATAAACAATAAAAATGGCTTTTTTTATAAAAAGAAGATTGTGAACTTAATATTCATTAGATGTTAATAAATAATTTAATTACCAATAACATTCATTTATTAAATAAAAGTTTATGTTTAATAAAAGCATTCTATTTATTCGGTACAACAAATTGAGTATAAACAAAAATAAATACATTGTATAATTGCAATAATATTTTTATAATAATTTATATCAAGTTTTAATTTATAAATGTTTTGCTTGCATTTTAACTTTTAAAAGATGTATTAAGTAATAAATTCATTTACATTTACAGTATATAAACGTATTTTTAATCAAGCTTTTGAAATTAGAAAACCTTTTCTGTATAAAATAAAAGTCAGTTCAACTAAATGACCGTATTTAATTAAGATAGTATATTTAATGTGGTCTAACATATTTTTATTCACATTTTAATATACTCTAATAAATATTTAATTCCAAATAGAAAATAATGGAAAATTTAAACTATAGAATAAATTTATTTCGTTAGTTACAAACATATTAAATATTAGTGTGTATATATACAAAAATATATGATGTAATTGAAGCTTTGATCTTAATATTAATAACTACGCAAACATACGTACATACAACACTTACAAGAATTAATACTACTTTGTACACTTAATATCAAATTTAATTTTTATGGCAGATCCTATATTCAAACAGATGATGCAGTCATTGGCAGTCTATTAGGACCAACATTAGTAAACTATTTTCTTTCACAAATTAGAGATTCAATAAAAGAAACAATTAAAAACATAATTGTGTACAAACAATACGTTGTCGATCTATTTGTTGTAACTCATAACAAACAAGATATTTATTAATTGCTGCGAATATTTAATATAAAATTTATCTTAATATCAAAATTAAATAAAAGCTTAAACAGAACAATACAAATAACACGTTCCTAAATAAAGTTTAACTCAAGCGAATGTTTGTTTAATTCGTTCATATTATGTCATTTAGTACAAACAAAGCACCAAGTTAATTGCTTTAAAGTATTATTGACTAATCAGGTATCCATTACCTCAAAAACATTAAATCTGCTTACATTCGCACATTAAAACCCACTTTGTGTCTGCGAAAATTATCTGCAACTTTATTAAATTTAGCTCAGATTTAGCATAGGCATGATTCGTGTTGTATAGCGTATGTCTGTATAGTTATTCATGTTAAGATTAAAGTTTTAATTACATCCTATTATTTTGCATATATATATATATAAATATATATATATATATACTCTAATATTTTGTTTGCAATTAAAGGGACTATACGAAAAAATTTATCTTACAGTTTACGTTTTTTCTTATTTTTATTTGGAATTATAAGAAAAACCAACGCTTTAAATATTAAATTATTGGTTACATTATAATTTAAATTGAAAAAAACGTTTTGATTGCAATTGGTTTAGCTCTGGATTCAAACTTCGATAAGCATGGCTTTAAGTGCCACTGTCGGCCCTTGTTGAGTTTCATTAAACATCTATTTGCTTAAAGCGGTTTTTTGTAAAATGTTCAAGGAGTAAAAACCAAATAAATAAATAAATAAATAAATAATAATCCTGTAAAACATGCAAGCAAGAACAGCAAAATAACAAATAAATATCTTTTTAAAATAAAAGTTTAAATGTTTATAAAAGTTCAATAAATGTTATTAAGTAAGTTGTAAAATACTATTTTAATTATTTTTTAACGATTATTAAACTTCTTTAACATAGATTTTCATAAAAGCAATTTAATTAATTTTTGCTAATAAAATGAATTTGATTTAACTAACTACCGAACTCTGTAAATTGCTAATTTTTATTTCAAAATAATAAAAGTATCCAAGTGTTTATTGGTTTGTAAAGTTTATATTTTCTACATTTTATCTAAAAGATTAATACAATATCTTAAACGTTTTACAATTTAATATTTTAACTATGCGCATAAAACCTAGTAAAGTATAAAAAAATTACTAAATTTGAACATAAATAATATGTACTTAAAAATTATTTAGATATTTTTAAGACAATTAAAAAAGAAACTATTATTTAAGAAACGCGTATCTAATTATATTTATTTTAAAATGTATACAAAAGATTAAGTACTTGTATATATATATATATATATATATAAATAAGATAAATGTGTTATTAAACTCTATATGCTTACAAGGGAAATGTGTTATTAAACTCTATATGCTTACAAGGGCATTTTGTTATTCAACATTTTACTAGTAACAATAATTTAAAAAATTAATTTTAAAGGTTTAAAAATACGTTTAATTTACAAAAAATGTTTGTTTATTATTAATTTTATTTAACATTGTATCTACGTTCGTTTAATTTTTTTGTGTAATCTATTATTATTTAAAAAATAATTAATAATTTAAATATAGTTTCAGACAGAAATTGCAAAAAGTATTTTTGTGTTAGGAAGAATGATTTAGTCTTAAATTGATTGTATAGAATATTGATGTAAGTGTATGAATTTACATTACAATAACTACTGCATAAAATTGACAATTTGCACATATAACTAAGATCGATAAATTTACAACTGGTACTTCCGACTGTTCATAAATGTTGTTACTACGATATAGTGGAATGTAATTTAATAAAATCAATAGAGAGGATAGCGGATACTTTATGTATATAAAAACAGTAAATAATTTTTAAAATGTTAAATATTATCTGAATAGTTATCACATAAAAGGGGCACGATATTAACGCTACCTAAAGCAGTTTATAATTAACATAATATATATATATATATATATATATATATATATATATATACATATATATATATATATATATATGTATAAACAGTAGGTAATTAACTTGAATATATATTTTTGTTTTTAAAATACATCGTGTATTTTTAAAATAACAATTTATTGTTACACATAAAGATTTGATTAATGCGCTCATTTTTTCAAAATTGCATGACTTTGGTAGATATGTTGGTAATGCAATGCCTATACTTTAATTATTTCTAGTTAAAATTTTTAAAATATTAAAATAGTAAATTTATGTATAAAAAAATTTTAAAAAATTATTTTAATTTTATTACATTATTATTTTTAAAAATACTATTTTTTTAATTAAAATAAATCCTTACATAAAGACATAAAAATTTACATTATATCTTTAAATAGTTAATTATTTTTGTATCTTAAAAATAATTAAACATAAAATATTGATTTATTCTGCGTTAGATTTTTTTATATTTACCTCTTTTTTACTAACTTTATGTGTGTTTAGTAACAGGTAAACATCGTTATTTGGACTGTGTCTAATACAAAAAATATTTGTGAATTAAATATTTAAAAATCATTTGCATAGATAAGCGAAATATATGTAGATTTTATTTATACAAAAAATTTAGCAAAACATAAAATTTACATTTAAAGGTAATACACAAAGTAAATGTATAAACTCGTGATATTAAATTTTCAAAAAACCAATAAATGTGCCAAACTTGATTTATAAATTTTAGTAATATATCTTTTATTAAGCTGTAAACAAAGGCTGGAATAAGTAAAGTTTTGAAAAAGTTTGATAGTTATCTATAATGATTTTAGAAAAAGACAAAATGTAAAATGTGTGTTCTAATTTTATAAGTTTTGGATTTAACATTTCACAATTATGTATGATGTACATTTTGCTAAAGATTACAAATATTTTACGCAAAAGGTTTTATACGTGTCTTATCTACGTAGATGTTGCAATAAAATATATAAAGCTACCAAAATGGATTTATACTAACTGCTGTTTAAACAGTAAGAAATTTACAAAAACATCTTAACAAATTATTTCAGTTGTTATTTTAATAAGATTTTTTAGAGCAGTGAAAACATGTTCAAATTTGTGCTCTAGGATATACTTTAGAATTGGTAGTGTGTTTTTTAGTATAACTTATTATTTACTATAGGTTTTACTTGTTTAGACTCCAAAACCATGTTCAGCGACAAAACCGACCTTCGTACATGTGATTCTGTACAGCCCGAATGTAAACGTTATTAATTTTGTTTAGGTTAACTTATTAATTAAAGATTTTAAAAGATTTTAAAAGTCGACAAATTGACAAATGTGTGTACTTAACAATGTTGTTAAATTAAAGATTTTATTGGTACCCTGATAATTTTAGATTTAAAATGGTGGCAAAAGCTATAAATAGTAGTGAATGTTGCTTAAATTGTTAACATTACAATGTTTTTCACGTTTACTTTATATATTAATGTATTTTGGGCAATAATATTCATTTTTAAAAGACTTGTTTGTTTTGAAGCTTTAATAAACGGAGGTATTATGATTCATTGGTTGTTTTATATTATAATTACATTGTTTTTTTTTGCCCAGTAATATTTTATAGGTCAGTAAATATTATTTAAGTTGTTTATTAATAAGTGTTAAATATATCTGCAAAAAGTAAAAAGTGGTCATTATTAATTTAAAATATAGGTCAATATATATATATATACGTAATGTATGTAATAATTGTTTAACTATTTAGCTAATAGTACTTTCTAAGAAAATTATTTATTTGTACACTTTTGGGCGTAATAGTGACACGAAGAAATAACGGGTCGAGTTAACGTAAAATTTATCGATATCTCTACTTCAAATGTTTCCAACCGATTAAAAAAAACGTGCACTAGTTAAAACTTGATTTAACCGTGCATAAAGAATATGTTCAAATGACACTATTGATAAAGAATTAGAAACCATAAAACAAACTCTAATCAATAACAGATATTCTAAAAAATATATCAATTTCTATTCAAAGTCACTCACAACTAAAGAAAAAATTAGAAAAAAAAATAAGCCGGTTTTTATAAAACTGCTTTTCAAAGGAGATAATGTAATGAACCTCCTAAAAATTAGGCTTAAAAATGCGATAAAAAGGACATACTCATTAATCCAATTGAGAATGCTATGTACCACAACAGGTCTGCCTTTGCCCAACGTAAAAACAGATAAAGTAATGTTCTTCACCTCTCATTGTATCTACCAGTTCACTTGCGATTGCAGTGACAAATATATTAGTCATATAACTTGTCGCTTATCTAAACGGGCCAAAGAACACATTCCCAATTAGATTGAAAAAGAGTTCAACTCAACTAAACGTATGTGCACTTCGTCAATATTACGTCACTTGATTCAAACAAAACACCGAGTTAACTTTAATGATTGTTTTAAAGTGTTAATAACTTCTCAAACTGTTAATGTGTTAAAAACACTTGAATTTTTTTACATTCATACATTAAAACCCACTTTGTGAGCACAAAAACAATTTGTAACTTCATTAAATTTAGCATTGACTTAACATATGCATGTTCCGTATGTGTAAGTATGTGTAGTTATTAATGTTAAGTTAATTACATCATATAATTTTATGCATATACATACTGATTTATATGTTTGTGACTGAAGACAATATACGAAATGAATTCTTCTCACAGTTCACGTCTTCTATTATTTTTGTTTTAAAAAAAATTATTTAATAAATATATAAAATTACAGTGCAATTCCTATTTGTTAAAAAATTTTTTAGTACTTGTTGTTAGTGAGCTTTTAATTTTATACATTATGATTAGTAGAGTATATGTATACTTTAATTTGTTTTATTGCTTAAAATTCTTTTATTGATTTTCCTAGTGATATACACTATTTAAAAGTTGAAAATTTTAAAACAAATTATTTACCATTTTAATTTTTACTTAAAATAATATAAGTAGTAAAATTAATAATTTGAAGAATTTTTGTTTACATTTTGTAGAGGTTTGTATATTGATTTTTATTTACAAATGGCTTTATTAATTTAAATAAATAACTTTTCTAAAACTAATTAATGCTTGTTTACAAAAAAAATTTTATTTTTTAAAACTATGGTTTTTATACAGGTTAAGTGGTATTCAAATCTAAACATTACCAATTGTTAAATATTAAAAAATCAAATTATTTTAAACACAATCGTTTTTATTGCTAATGTTTAATTAATTTTTACAACCTATTTTGCTTATTATAAATAATAAAATTTACAACCAATATTGACTTTCTTTATCACAACCAGACAGGAAATATTATTCACTCAAGTTCTACGTTTACGATTATTAAAAACAACTTTAGAATAAAAAATTGAAAATTATAAAATAAGGTTTGAAAAATCACATAAAAATTGGCTACAAACTATGTGGAAATATCTAATTAAAATAAGCGTCACATGAAACCGAATGTAAACTTTGCCAAAAAAATGCTGTCACATAGAACATACTTGTTGTCCCACAACAGTAATAAATTTTAAATTAATAATGTACCAATACATAATTGTGTTATCTTTACAAAAAAGAAGGACATACATTATATTTGCTATTTTTATTTAACATTATTAACTGTTACGTATAATTTAACTTGTACACATTTGGTTTTAAGGCGGTGTTGATAAAAACAGTATATAAAGCAAAAATATATTACTAAAAACACAACAAAATATAATTTAAAATGCGCACTAGTGTACACAAAACTATCAACATTTTTCCAATGCCTCCTAAAATAAGACTAAACTTATAGATAAAATTTAATATTTATTAAATTTGTAGTTATATTATGTTAATATTTTGAAAAAAACCTTAAAAGATAAAATGTTTGTAGTTACATAATTTAAAGTATAGTTTTAACGATCAGCATTGATCAATAATTTTTGTAAACAAAATATATGTTATGATCATTTCTAAAATATTAACAAAACTACATTTTTATGCTCAATCCCTATATTTTAATTAAGAATAGGTAATTATAAATAAGTTTCTACTTTATTTTATAGAATTTAATTACTATTTGTTTATTGTTTTATAAAAATTAGTTTTTAGCAAATAGATATGTTTTATATCACATCCACATTAATTACAATTGTAAAAAGTAAACATGTAATAAGTATAATACTATGCAAATATATCTATCTATAATGCCAATAATCTTGAGGTATTGAGTAATATTTATAAAATCTAAATCTCTAATAATGATAATATTTATGGCTATTGCTCTACGTAGCGTATCCTAAAATAAATGCAATTAATTACCTAGACTATATAACAAGAGCCGAGTGTACAACGGTATAACTGGACTATAATGAATGAGTGCAAGCATACACTCAGGGTGTTTAAAACGTATACGTATATTATATGTAGCCCTTCGACTAAAAAAGATAACCTTAACAGAATCTCAGATAGATTTGTTTATTTTTGTAAGTGGTAGTGCTGCTACAAAAATTCTGTCTACTAAATAAAAATCTTTGTTATTTTTTTACGTTTGTTACGCTTATCAAGCCGTCGAAGTGAATTGTACAAATATAAAAATTATAAATTGGTGAGTACTTTATATATATATATATATATATATATATATATATATATATATATAGGTGTCAAACTGGGACTTGTCAATAAACTCTTATTTTTAATTTTTTTTTGTTTTAACTTGAGAAATTACATTTTTTCAAAAGAGTTGTTGTGTTAAAATAATATGGGCTGTCAATAGTTGAAACTAATCTTTTTTAAATTTTTTTATAATTGTAAATATTTAAGTGTTTTGAAGGTTTTAGATAAATAGCATTTAAATGGGTAAATAATAATGGTTACACTTAAATTTAAGTTAATTACACAAAACAATTTCACATTAATAATTAAAAAAAGATTTTTTTTTAAATATAATTTTTTAAGTGCACACGTTACTGCATACAGTTAATTTATAACAAATTAATCAGTTTTTAAATTTTGTATGTATATAAAATTTAAAATTGTACTGTAAAAATATTTTAAAAAAATTTTAAAAACTTGAACTTTTATTTTTGTTTTATTTACGTAGCAAACTATTAATTTAACCTCTTAACCTTAGCAAAATTTTAAACATTTACGGCATTTGATTACAATACGTTTAAATAACGAAAGCTTTTTCTTAACTGCTAAAGATTATAAACAAATAAAAAGAGTTATAACTCTGGTTTAACTACAACCCTCACAACAATTACTGCAAAAAAGTGATTATTAAACTAAAACCTCTTTAGCAACTACATAGCATACAAGAGAAACGTCACTTCAATTATAAAATATACAATACTATATAATAATTTAAAAAAAACTATAATTATATATACATATATGTTGTAAGTAAAAACAATTGTATAAAATATCAACGGGTGCAAAATCGGAGATGGAGTAAAATTATTAACATGATTTATAACGTCAACTATTAATAAAAATACAGATTACATGCAATTTTTTCAGTTACCAAATGATCAAGGACATTACAAAGCTTAAAAAATTCAATAATTTATGTGATCGCCTTTCTTTTGAACAACCTGATCCAGGCGTTTTGGAATGCTGTCAATGAGAGTGTTGATATATTCTTGTTTCATCTCACATTGAACAACAAACCGAATGCGTTTACATAAATCCTCAATTTCGATTTGCTTATTAATGTTGCGCTTTAGCATACTGAAAAAGTTTTAATGGCATTGATATCCGGGCTGTTAGGCGGCAATTGACTGAAAGATAGCTTTTTTTGATTTTAGCCCTCTACTGTCAAAATGTAAATATAAAGCAAATATAGTGAACTTAGATGAATATGACGTTACCTTTTTGGACGTATGACATGGAGCATTGTCCTGAAAAACAGTAGTAACCCCCGTGTAAGTGTGCTGCATTTCATAATGAAAAACATCCTTCATAACTGAAACAAATTTTTCACTATTTAAGGTACCAGATATAATTCTGCATTTGATAGGTTGATTATACTTAATACCAAACCAACATATTACTTGTCGAGGGTGGGCTTTTTTTCTAACAACCGGGAGTGAATATTTTTGAAAACTCGTCCCACACAACACTTTGTTTTTAAAGCCAAATGGTTCGTCCCGAATCATTGTTTTATCAGCAAAGTATACGGAACGCCAATAACATAAGTGTCATTCACTCCATTGTTTACAAAAGGCTAATCTGTGATTCTTTTGTTTTTTGGTAATAAATGGCTTAATCTTCGGTGATTGTAGAGTTAAACCGGATTCAATTGCTCTGTTTCTTATTGTAGAATAAGTAAAATTGTTTAAACTATATCTTTTGGTTTCTGAAATAGGTTTATTATAATTTTTTTTAACTCTATAATAATTTTTTGGTCATCCGTACTTGTTGTTACACGTTTTCTTCCAACATTTTCATAATTTCGTGGTTTTTGACCGTTGATAACCCGATAAATTGTTGAAAGGTTAACTCTATATAAATCTGCTAATCTTTTCGGTGAAAATCCTTCATTTTTTAATTCTTTAATAACACGGTATTCATTTTCGGTGAGATGAAAACATTTTTTATCACTATTCTCCATTTCAAAAACAATGCAATCAGAAAGCAGAATTAGCGGGTGAGCGGAATCTCAAGGTTAAACGTAAATAATAAATTATTAGATTTATTTTAAAATTTTTATTTAAAATCAAAAAAAAATTATTTTTTTAATTTTTATTTATATAGAGTAGAATAATTAAATGTTTATTTTGGTAATTATTATGACATCACAATCAGAGCAGATTTGAATGTACGTTAACATCAATTTTAAGAATTAGTTATTGTTCATTTTTAATGAAATTAAGCACAAAATAATAATGGACTAATTATTATAAAAATTGTGTAATTTTAATTTATTATCTACGTTAATATAGAAGTAGCTTTTAAAATATGCTATTTTGGCCGACTCAGCCTTCTTAAATAAATATTTCTAAGTATATATAAAGGATCTATTAAGCACTAGACTTTATTTTTAATTCCCGATATTTATTTTTACAAAAAAACAATTAAACATAACAAATTAATTTAGATTTAATACCTTTGTAATTTTTTGCGTTAATTTTTGAATTATGTGTATTGAACAAATTGTGATTTATTTTATATAAGTGAAAGGATTGTATACAGAGTTTTAAAAAATTATACACGTTTAACAACAGTAGGAACTGGACTTGCACCATCAACTTGTAAGTGAGATGATTTGTTTATAATCACCAAATGGAAAAGAAATAGAATAAAGCCTATTAAACAAATTTAAAAAGAAGAATTAGCTAATTTTTTATATTCACTTATCCGCAATTGGATAAAATCGATCTATCTGAAGTTAATGAAAACGTTAAAAAGGTTTTTTTAACAGCACAATATAGAAAAAGACGTGTGCAATTTGCATAAAGACAATTCAGCTTGTTCCTAAAATTGATTTTTATTTACTGACAAATGTACTTTTAAGTACGAATCATGGACAGTGCAGTCCACGGTTAGCTGTGGTCCCAATTTTCCTCAAGGCTACAATTGCATTGTTAAAAACGTTGCATATCCATAATGAATATCCATTATGAATATTATAGAATTAAGTCTGAACAACTTCCAAAATAGAGTCAAACAGGTAGCCACTTAAACAGTTCAAAATTTATAACCATTTTCAAAACATTCCTTAAAATTGAATTACGACAAAATGATTTAAGCCATTTAGTGATTGTTCAAGATAATGCTCCAGTGCATATGTCGAAAAAGGTAACATGCTTTTTATTATAATTTAAACTTTAACGCATTTTTTTATTGTTTAGACTAAAGATTCTTTAAATAGCAAAAAACTGAGCTTTAATTAATTGCCTCCATACAGTCCGGATTTTAATATAACTGAAAATCTTTTTAGTTATCTTAAACGAGAGGTGAATCGGATATATCATTAAGGCATACTCAAAGAAAAAAATTACTGTGTTGAAAAATGATATTCGATTAGATTATATTAATAAGTTGGCTAATTCTTATTTAAGTTATATTTGTTGGAATACTAAATTTGTAAAATTGGTGATATCTGTTATCGATATATGTTTTATATATATTTTATAATATCATTTATTTTTTAAGCAAAAAATGTAGTAGTATTTTTATCTTTTTGAAATGTGTATGTTCTGGGATTTTTGTCTAAATGAGAAGTTGTTAATGCTATTTGTAAAAAAGATACTTTTATTGTTTTAATTATTAGTATTTCTAAAGTGATGTTTAAGGGTTATTTTAGAATGTGATGTACCTAATATGATTAAGTGATGTGAAGAAAGTCAATTAATTTTTATGTGTTAATTTTGACAGGGCCCAACCTATCCCCTATATATAAATAAACAATGTGATTTATAATAAATGTAACTACGCCATTTAATAAATTGTAGTTATTTTATTTAATTTAAGATATTTCCAAAATTTGGTTATTTTTACTTTGATTTTATCTGTATTAAATGAAAATCCAATAATAATAATTAAAATAAGGTTTGTATTACAGTATATAAAAAAAAGTATGCCATCTTAACAACACAGTTAAATTAAGTGTTAAAACGTTGTTCATTTACAAATAGTGTGCCTATAAAGTCACGTGTTATGATCAAAATAATGAAAGCATCAAATGCGGAGCTGGGTTTGAGTGTCAACGGTAGTTCCATATGTGGGTTTTTGCTTAGCTTTGTGATAATAATGTTTTCTATCAAACTTTTAAATAACAAAAACTAAAAAAGTATTTTATGGTACTCATTTATTATCTTCCAATTAAAACAATAAATAAAAAAAATATTTTACTTTTTTTAAACGTTTATCACATTTTGTATGTTTAGAAGATTATAAAAAATTCCTATACGAAGAGGTTGTCGGATGCAGATTGAACTTGGGGGGGGGAAGGGAAAATAAATGTAGTTTCTGGACTAGAAGATTGTTTTCTTGCAATGACGCCAGTGTTAACAGGAATTAACGAAATGATCTTTCTTAGGGTAAAGGCCGTTTGAAGAATCTACAAGCATAACCGGCTACATATGGTAAATGGTTATCTTGAAATGCATTTTAAGCATCTTGGATGTATGTTAGCACTCATTCACAAAACGGATTTCCAGTAAAAGCCTAAATATACTGCTGTACCCTCGGTCCATTTTGTTTTTAGTCTAGATGCTTATAGGCACCTAGTCCAGAATGCACTACGTGGAAGATGAACAATCAGGATTATCACAATCATTAGAAATTGGGACTTTGTATTACTCATATCTTTAGAATCATTAGCATCCCTCAAGCAATAAAAACGAGATAAATATATTTTTAATGTATATATTTAAATATATTTAATTAGTACATTGCATTATATCAACTAAACTGATAAAATATTAAATTAGCATAGTTGCAATTTAAGTTAATTTAATAAAAAAAGCACAAACGTTTATTTTCAATATATGATATTTCAAATTGTGCATATATGTACACCCAAATAAAATATTACATGACTATTTAAACAATATTAACTCAAATAGAAGTTCATTTTTGGAAATAAAATATTAAATATTAAAATTTTAAAATTAATAATAAATGATAGAGTGTATTTGATATTTAATTTTATATTTCTTAAAAATATTTGTTTAGAAATATATAACCAGTTAAAAAATTGTATATTAATATAAACAGCTGTGTAAACAGATTAATAAGATGCATTTTAAACAATTTTTAAAAATTATTAATTTATTAATAATTTATATGTTTAATTTTATTTTTTTAATATTATTTAATGGTTAAAAGTTATATTTATAAAACACAACATTAATAGTGTAACTGACTTCATAATATTAGTTAAAACTATAATACAGAAAAATTTAAATATGCTAAATTCAAATTATTTATTTATTATAATTGTTATTTATAAATAAATTTAAAACATAACTAAAACAACGTTTAGTAACCAGAGATTTTGTGTGCGATAAACCAACTAAAATTAAGTACTTTTTACTAAAAATAAAAATTTCAATTTAAAAATAATTAAGTACATATATATTTATGCGACTAGCTAACATAATAATTTAGAACAAATTGTTTAAGCAATATTAGTTTTTTAAGTCTAATAAAAATAGACTGTTTTGATCAATAAAATTAAAAATATATACTTAAAAAAATTAATTATTTTGTGAGCTTGTGTATATAATAATAGTATAAGCAATTATACATAGAACAATTATACAGAGTATTATTAAAAGCAAAAGTTTAATTATAAATTTTTTTTGTTATATATATATATATGCATTAATTATTTTTAATTAAAAAAACAGAGTTAGAATAATTTATAATTAATTATTTTACGTTATTTCCGTAACTAAGCATTTGTTTCATATTTACATGTGTATTTTGTTCTAATAAATTTATTATTAAATATACATAGAAAACATTTTTTTATTTTATAAAATTAAATTATTATACAATATATATATATATATATATATATATGCATATATAATTAACATTTTTTATATACATATTATTCTGTCAGTAAGTCTAAGTATTCAATTACTGTGTAAATTGTAAAAATAACTACAAAGAAGGATAGAATAGTTACTGTAAATCCATAAGTAGGTGGCTTTATACAAATAATATAAGGCATAATCGTATTTGTTTCAGCAGATTTTCTACTCAATTTGTAATTGAATAATTGAATTGTATCATTCATGTTTGTTTGAAGATGATAAAATATTCGAATAAGTAATATTCGAATTAAACCTAAATGTAAATAAGAAGAAAAATAAGAAAACAAAATAAATAAACAATAATTTAGTAAAAATAGTTATCGTAATTTTTATTTACATATAGTAAAACTGATAAACCAAACATTATACGTAGATATTTGAGTATATATATATAATTAGTGAATTGTATTAAATCAACTAAACTAGTATAATAATAAATTAGCAAAGTTGGAATTTAAGTTAATTTAATAAAAGAAGCACAAACGTTTATTTTAAAAATATGATATTATATATATATATATATATATATATATATATATATGCATAAAACACGAGTGTGTATAATACACGATGTGTATAATACAAATTGTACATTTAAAAATGTTTTAATTATGTTTTGTGCTAAACAAGGTTTGGTAAATATAATTTGGTCTGTCATTTGGATTAAATTTATTATTTAATGTGGTTAGTGACTTAGTCACTTTTTTATTATTTTTATATTAGTACAACATATTAAACAATAGACGTTTATAGTCTGACAAATGTAACAAACGTAAAAGTACAATAAAGTATCTGATTAATGACGGCATTCTTGTGACAACGCCATTGTTCGCAAACAGTATCCGGATTGCTTAATTTGTTTTCAAGGTTAACTCCCTTAACACATGGTCAACACATGGTATACGTATACCGTAAACTATTTTTTAAGTACCTACTCACCAAAACCAAAGTCTAGTTACGCCACTGTGCACTTGGTTCTTACTACGTTTGGTATATGTGTTTGAGTGTACTTAGTCCAAGATATAATAGGTAAAAGAACGGTCAGAATTATTACTATTATTAAAAATTAAGCTTATATAAATAGTACTCAAATTTTTAGAATCATTCGCATTTTAAAGTTAATGTTAATTGTTAATTGTGCTTTAAATTACTTTTTAAACAGTATATATATATTCTTACAAGTTACCAACGCTACACTTGAAATATGTCCTTTAAACCTTTTGAGACCTAATTACTCACATGAAATAACATGTAGGTATTTGTAATATATTAATTTAAATATATTGCAAATACAGAAATATTAAATGCGTGTATATAATACAATTATTTCTAAAAGTTAAAAAAAAATTGACATATTTTAAGTAAGTTATTCTACATTCATGGTGCATTATTGAAATATAAAATGTATTATTTTGGGATAATTGATTATTAGGTGTTCACACGTAGGTCTTATTATATTTTAGACAACAATTTGTATATATATATATATATAACACTAATAATGTTTTAACGATTATTTGGTTTATAATGTTTGTTTTTTATTTATGTAGTTTTGCAATTTATTATTGTTACAATTTACATAAAAATAATTATTTTTATCTGTTGTTCATATATATATATATATATATATATATATATATATATATATATATATATATATATATATAATTTTCAGTTTAACAATAATGAAATACGTAACTTTGTTTTCAATATTTTTCATCGTCGTTTTAATAAATTTGACAAATGGACGATATTATTCGAAAGTTTACTATGCTAAAGCTCATAGAAACGGTAAATTAATAAATAATTTTGTTTTTATTATTTAAAATCTAAATTTAGGAGATATTGAATATAATATTCATGGTCTTATATTTAAACGTCATAAGAATACATTTACAATTCGCGATAAACATTGTAGCGAAACAGTAGATTTACGACCTCCTAATGCAAAGGAACGAAAGGCCAAAACAGGATATAGAAATGTTATTATGTAAGTGCTATAATAAATATAATTTGCATTATTTAATCATTAATTAATTTATTATTTCTATATTTGTACAAAATTAAACCATTGATTTAATGGTTTAATAGGCATAGAACAATAACGGTAGACGGAATTATTGCGACACCACCAATGTTAGCAAAAAATAAAAAAACTGTTTGATTTTTTAAATTCCTTTAGCCTAATAACTACATAAAGGTACCTTTTAAACACTATAGGTATATGTCTGCATTTATTTGTTAAACCGAAAGCTCAGATATAGCGCTGTATACTTAGTCATTGCTTTAGCAGCCTACGTGCTTGAATAAATCTACTGTAAGATAAGCCACAAAAATGCAACAGTTAAGAATATAACTATTATTAAAAATTAATATTTTATCAAAATTACTCACATCTTCAGGATTATTAGCACACACACTATATTTATATCAAAATATACTCACATCTTCAGGATATATATAGCACACACACTCATATATATATATATATATATATATATATATATATATATATATACATCTATTGTTTACGGAAAATATTTTTTAACAAGTGAACAATTTAGCAATGCCGATTTGAAGCCTACATTTAGTACCGGTAATACAGATTAATTTTTTGCTTACCCAGGTTTGAGTTGAGCACTATACCATTAAACCATCCTGGCACATTTACAATATTTAGAATACTTAATAATTTTACAAGTGTTTAATGTAAATTTTAGCATAATAAATTAATTGTTTTGTTATTGGTTAAAATTATTATTGCATAAAAATTATAAATTTTAGAATACGGCTTAAATAAAAAAGTAAATTCAGAAAAAATTACTTAAAGGTTAATTTTGCTTCAGTACGGAAAACCATTAGCAAAATTACTGAAAGTAAATTGTGTAAATAAAAATAATAAATAAGATTATTTAATAATTACATGGTCAAAGTACAAATTATATATAAAAAATTAAAAATGTTAATTATCTATGCATAATTATTGTTTTTTTATAAAAAATATTCTACTAACGCATTTAGGTTAATAATAGTAATAGTAATAATTCTCCAAAATATTAGCACTTAACCTCCTGTTAATTAATACAATTACATGGTTAACTAAAAATTTGAAATAGCATAAAATAGTAGTTAGAATTTAATTTAATAATATTCTTAATTGCCGGGAAAATATGCACTTGCTAAAAGATGCACGTTATAAAACATTTAAATAGTCCCAATAAAAAAGGTTATACATACAAATATATAAATATATATATATATATATATATATATATATATATATATATAACCTTTTTTATTGGGACTATTTTAGATGTATATATATATACATATATAATATGTACACCTGTTGATAAACACAATTCCCAAACTGCTTTTGAATGCTATAATTAATTACGTAAAAATATTTAAAAGTTTGTGTAATAAATAATAAACGAAACTATACATTATTTTCTATGTTGTTCAAACTAATTTAAATTTAAGCCGATAGTGTATTTTGAGGAAGACTCATTTCATACACAATAAAAATTTATGCCTTTTCATCTAATTGAAGCATTTTTTTCAATTTATTAAAACAGATTAATATATTTAAAGCTTATATTTATAATTTATATAACATGTAATTGTTGTATATAATTTAAAATGTTCAATTATAATTATATTTAAAATATTTTAGATCATGTAAACACTAAACAAAATATTCATAAATTGAAAATTGTTATTAATTGTTTTTAAATACAATTTATTTTAAAATTAAAACGTTTTTTAATTATTTAATTATTTGTTAAATAATATTTGATTTATGTAGTAAGACAGTTTTTAAAACGTATTCGACTACATTTCTTAAAAATTAAACTAAATTTAAATATTTAATGTTCATTTTTAACAATTAGATTAACATTAACTGCAGATGCTTATTAAACATCATCATTATCATTATTATTATTATTATTATTATTATTATTATTATTATTATTATTATTATTATTATTATTATTATTACTATTATTATTGCTATTATTAAGATTGCTATTGTTATTAGTACTATTATAATTGTTATTGTTATTATTATTATTATTATTATTACAAAACCCTTTTGCTTTAAAAAATAAGCATGGGGCAATAATATAACAATTACAGCAAAAATTATCATCAACGTCTTGTAATTCAAAGAGAACATGAGACAACAAATTGTTTCTATGAATTAAAACATTCTACCAAACGTTTGGCTTGAGCCCATAAAACTTTCAATTCAATTAGATATTCTCGAATAGTTCTTAGCCAAGTTTTCTTTGATCTAACAACCGTTTTTTTATCATTTACAATTGTCTATTCCAAAACCCTTTTGCTGGTCTTTCGGGCGGTAAACGTAGAATTTGACCAAGTAATTTTCTTTGTCTAATTGTAATGATGTCATGGAGTGAACGAGAGATAATTCTTCTCATGATCTCATCATTTGAAATGTGATCGCGCCAGGTAATCTTTAAAATACGTCTCAGATACCGGCGATGAAAAACATCCACCATCTTATCAATCTTGTCCGTACGTTTCCACGTTTCACTCCCATATATTGCCGTAGGAATGATTATTGATGTTTTCAGGAGAATAGAAGAACATAACCATATTGATTTGAGTCTATTGAAGACTGACATTGCTTTTCCAAGTCTGGCTATAACATCAATTTCGGTTTTTTCGTCTTTACCAATGATGCTTCTCAGATATGTAAAGGAATCAACAATATCAATATTTTGTTCACTAATTTTGATGGGCAAATCATTGTTTGACTTTATGCACAACATTTTTGTTTTTGAACAATTAATCCGTAAGCCATTACAAAAACTGATATCACTGAGTCGTGTTGTCATATTTTGCATCATTTTTGGAGCTTCACTGAGTAGACCAATATTATCTGTAAAAATCCAAATCTGTTTATCTGCCTTGATTCCATTTGATACCAAAAAACAAATTATTTATGGATTAAGTCATAATAAAATCAATTACCAGAAGAAACAAAAACGGTGACAAAATACATCCTTGACCTACTCCCCGTGACAATTTCGAACATAGTAGTATGACCACTTTTTGTTCGAACACAGGTAAATTTCTGAATTTTGGTATAGCAAACGCATAATATTCACATATTTTAACGATATTCCGTAAAACTTAACGATTTTCCACAAAAAATTCTCGATAAACAATGTCAAAAATTTTCATAAAATCAATAAAATTGAGTGTTAGTGATTGCTGGAATTCTTGACTTTGCTCAATAATGTTACAAAGGGTGAGTATTTGTTCAATACTGCTTCTTCCTTTCCAAAAACCTGCTTGTTGTTCTCGAAGGTGTTTATCTACCGCATTATTTAAACGATTTAAAATTACTTTGCAAAACACCTTACCAGGAACAGATAATAAGGTTATTCCGCGCCAATTATTGCAATCATTCAGACTTCCTTTTTTGGAAGAGTAACAATTACTCCTTGTCGCCAATCATTTGGAACTTGTTCATTATGCCATATAACATTAAATAAATGAGCAAGCTCACTTGCTACAACATCACCTCGATGTTTGAGAATTTCTGCAGTTATCTCGTCAGGTACTCCTGCCTTATTGTTTTTCAACCTTTGAATTGCATAAATCACTTCAGTTACAGAAATGTCATCAATGCATATTTCCGGATTTTGAGTCACATTCATATCATAATCATTATCAAAATCTATGAGAGTATTTGGCATAAGCTAATCAAGTACTTCTTTAAAATGTTCTAGCCATCTAGATAATTGCTCCTCATTCGTTAGAAGTAACCGACCACATTTTTATTTGATTAGAATATCGGTGTTCTTTCTAACTCCCGACAGTTGTTTTACAATTTTATACAGAGTCTTGGAATCATTTTTTGCTACTACTGCCTTATCTGCTTCTCTGCATCTGCTTTCCAACCAATCATTCTTATCTTTACGGCTGCTTTTTTAAACCTGTTTATTTAAAGTTCTATATTTATCATCAAATATTTTCCAAATAACAGGATTGTTAGATTGATCTCTCTCTAATTTTGTTTTCTTTCTGAGATCAATTAAATTCCAGGAGACTGATGAAATCCATTGTTTCTTTGTAGAATGACATCTTCTACCTAGCACATTTGTTGCACAGTCTGTAATTGTTTTATAAAACAATTTCCATTGATCATCAGATTTTTCTACTCTTTCAGAATTTGAAATGTATTTTTTAAGGAATTGTAAAATTGCTTTTTGAGATATTTGACTGTTTAAGCTTTTCACACAAAAATGGATGTATTTTTTTGGTGGTTTCTATTGTCTTTAATTTTAAACAAAATTTTCCAACAAGATTGTGATCAGAACCAACATCTGCACACCAATATGCAATGAAAATCGCCATTTTGTGCTAATACAAATGTAGTCAATCTCGTTTGTTGTTTTTCTGTCTGAGAGAAACCCACGTTGTCTTGTGTATATTTTTGTGAGCGATAAAGTGTTGCCAACACTCATTCCACAATGACTGTTTAGCGTCAACAACCTATAACCATTATTATTTATGCTATCAGCATAGCCATGTGGTCCAACATTTGAGAATTACCCAGATCTGTCTTTGTTCAATTTCGCATTAAAATCACCGATCAAAATTTTAATGTTTCTTCTTGGAACATCATCCAACAAACTTTGTAATTGATCATAAAAAATATCATTTTGGTTCTCCTCAATAGCCTCAGTAGGGGCATAGACTTGCACAATTGTTACTTTTGCAAATCTGGTGTTGAATCTAGCTGAAATGATACGGTTTCTCACAAGTTTCCATCCAAGTATAGCTTTAGCAGGATTTTTACTCAACATAATACCAACTCCATTAATGTGATATTCTTCATGTCCAGAATATAAAATTCATGTATCTCCACTCTTGAAATGACGTTGGTCTTTCCATCGCAGTTCGCTAACACCCAAAATTCTATGTTGTACTTTTTCATTTCTCGAAGAACTTGTTCTAACTGTCCAGTACGAAAAAGTGTGCACATATTCCATGTTCCAACACTGGTTAAGGTTTTGGCATTGAAGATTCTGCAAATCGAAGATTGAGCTTCCTTTCGGCTTTCACTTATCCTTGTCATTTGTGTAACTCTGTCATGTAGATGTATGCAATCACTTCTTTGCTGCTGTTTGCCGGAATGGCGTCCTCTTATTGTTTCCGTAGCAGTATAAATTTTTTTTTTACAGATGCCAGGTTGTTAACCTTGCGCTCAAACCCTCTCCTTTATCCAGGCTTGGGACGGCTAAATTGAATCATTTCTGATCCAAAACTGGGCGGAGTTATTATTATTATTAGTATTGTTATTACTATTAGTAGAATTATTACTATTACTATTAATAGTATTATTATTGTTATTACTCTTATTATCACTATTATTACTATTATTATTATTACTATTTTTATTATCATTATTATTACTATTACTGTTACTATTATTATTATTATTATTATTATTGTTATTATTAATATTATTGGATAATAACTTAAATACTTTGGTAAAAGTAAATTTTATGACTTGTTTGACATTTGGTTGGGTGAAGACAAGCATTAGAGGGAAGTTTATCTGATTCTACTTAATCTGTGCAATAGGCACACATTCCTTTGAAATAGATAGTTTAAACAGATTATCGTAAATAAGTACAATTTAATTATTTTTTATTAAAACAAATGTGTTAAACAAGTATATGTGAAAATACATTAATTCTGTATTATAAAAATAAAATTTACTGTATTTACATACTTGGTATATTATTAAATAAAACCGGAACTAAAGCTGTTGTTAAATGGGAGACTGTATGTCAACACTAAATTTGCTAAAATAACAGTTGCAAAAGTTTATGCATCTACTTAAGCTTGTAAAGTAAAGCCAATAACTTTTTTTTACAAATAATTGCAAAATTTGTTAAAAGAGGTGCTAAAACACCAAGTTAAAATATTAGTTGGAAAGTTTAACTAATGAATTTCATTAATTTAGAGATAATATAAAATGTTATTAAAATTATTACATTTAACATATATATACAGGGTTTAAAATGGTACTTGTCAGTGAACTCTTATTTTTTAATTTGTGCTATTTTAACTTGAAAGTTATATTTTTTTCAACTAAGTAATTATGCTAAAATAATATGGACTATCGATACTTAAAGTTAATAGTGTTTTCACTTTTTTATAATTATAAATAGTTAAGTGTCTTGGAATTTTTGGATAAATTGCATTCAAGTGGGTAAATGGTGATAGTCACACTTAAAAATTATATACATATTAAGTTAATAAAATGATTACGCAACAAAAATTTCAAAAAAAAAAAAATAAATTGTTCTTTACATAATTTTATAAGTGTTTACATAACCCAGCACACGTCACTTCATACACTATATATAAAAATTTTTTATCAGTTTTCATATTTTATATGTATGGAAAATTTAACATTAATTATGGTGTGAAAAAGATCGAAGAATATTTTTAATTACTTTACCTTTCATTTTTGTTTTATTAACCTATCTAATATTAAATTTGAACTTTTGACCTTGGCACAATTTTGAACATTTATCTTGTGTGATTACAATGAGTTTAAATAGTGGAAACTATTTCTTAAGTGCTAAAAATTACAGACAAATCAAAAAGGTTCATAAATTGGGTTTGACTGTTGATGAAATTGCGGATGTATTTGAAATAAGTACAAGAACTGTATACCGTGTATTAAAAGATCATACACGTCCAAAAACACCAGAAACAGGACCTGTACCATCAACTAGTAAACGTGATGACACGTTTATTATTACCAAATTGAAAAAAAACAGAATGAAGCCAATTCAACAAATTTAAAAAGAAGAATTATCTAATTTTTCATATTCACTTATCCGTAATCGGATGAAATCGGTTAATCTGCAGTTAAGGAAAACGTTAAAAAAAGTTTCCTTTAACTGCAGAACAGAGAAAAAAACGTGTGGAATTTGCAAAAACGTATGAAAACCGTCAATTATGTTTTTGGAGATCAGTTTTTTTTTTACTGACGAGTGTGCTTTTGAAGTATGAACCATGGGCAGTGCAGTCCACGGTCATCTGTGGTCCAGATTTTTTCTCAAGATAACAATTGCATTGTTAAAAAAGTTGCACATCCATCATGTCTTCATGGATATTTTGGAATCAAGTACGGGCAACTACCAAAATGGAGCCAAACAAGTAGCCATCTAAACAGCTCAGAATTTGTAGCTATTTTTAAGGAATTTTTCAAGTCTGAACTACGACAAAATGCTTCAGGGCATTTAGTGGTTGTTCAAGATAATGCTCCAGTGCATACATCCAAAAAGGTAACTTGGTTTTTATCATAATCTAAAAATTAACGGATTTTTTTATTGTTTAGACGAAGGATTCTTTAAATAGCAAAAAGCTGAGCTTTGTTCAATTGCCTCCATACAGCCCGGATCTCAATGTAATTGAAAATTTTTTCAGTTATCTTAAACGAGAGGTGAATAAGACAGAAAATCGAGGTACACTCATGGAAAAAATTAACTACGTATTGGACAATCGAATTCCACAAGAATATATCAAGAATTTGGTCGATTCTTATCCGAGGCGGTTAAAAGAAGTTATAAAAAAGCATGGCTATCCCCTAAATTATTAATTTTGGACAATTGGTGATGTCGGCTTTATATATATGTACATATTTCATAATATAATTTATTTTTAAGCAAATAACGTAGTAGTTTTTTCATGTTGTCGAAGTGTGTAAATTCTGGGTTTTTTGGTCTAAGCATAAATTTGATAATGCTATTTGCAAAAAGAAAATATTTTTAGTGTTTTGAATATTGATATTGCTAATGTGATGTTTAATGCTTATTTTAGTAAAATGTTGATGTGCCTAATATGCTTAAGTGATGTAAGGAAAGTCAATCAATTTCAATATGCTAATTTTGACAGCTCCTATTTTAGCCCCTGTATATATATATATATATATATATATATATATATATATATATATATATAATTTACAATCACCGATTTTGTATTTACATACGTACTATTAACGAACAGCAATATGATTATTGCTATTAAAAAAACATCGTTCATATTTTTTTTTTGTAATAATCCAACAATCTTCTCCAAATTTCTAAACACACGACAGAAAACGAGACAAAAATATCAATTGGCCAAATAAGGCAATAATCTCGCCACATGCATACCGATGTATAAACTGAAATTTTTAAATATATATATATATATATATATATATATATATATATATATATATATATATATATATATATATATATATATAGCTTTTGTTTAGTTTTGTAAAAAATTAATATAATTTTAATTGTGCTACATAGTTATTTTAAATTAAATAAATAAAAATTCAAATAAATAAAAATTGTTTTTTAATTAAATGCAATTTATCAATTTTTGGATTTTTGAAATGTTAGTTTAAAATGGGATATAAGTTTGTTTTAGCTGATTTTATAAATTTTGATTTGACGTGTAAATGCAACTAAGTACCTAGATTAACATTGTAGGGACCAGGTGCACAGTGGTATAACTGGGCTTTTGATTTAGTGGATAAGTGCAAACATACATCTACGGTACTTGCTAGGTATTTTGAAGTATACATATACAATATGCAGTCGTTGGGCTAAAAGAGATAACTTTGATAAAAAAATTAGGCAATCTCGTCAATTTTTGCAAATAGTAGCGCATCACAAGAATGTTTTCTACTGGCCAAGAAACTTTGTTATACACTTACGACTGTTTTGCTTACTGTGGCATTGAAGTTGATTGTTTACAAATTTTATAAACAAATAAATTGGATAAAAATAGAAATGTTTTTTATACATTTACGACTAGAATTAAACAAATGCTTAATTAAAAATGACTTGTAAACAAGTTTGTTAATAATAGTGTTAATTTTCTTAATTTAATATAAACTTTTAAAACATTTTATACCTTTATACTGTCGAAAAATAAATGCAACTATTTTAAAACATTATACATGTAAACAAATCTCAAAATTAATTTGTTTTTACTTTGCAATAAATTGAGATAAGTTTTTAGTAAGTAGACATTTAACAAAACCAAATAACAATTATTAATTAGTAATAGCAATGTGACGGAAGCTTCTGACCACTTAGGTACAGCAATACACCCACTTATGTTACTCTAGTACTATGTGTAGTCTTATTCAGTTGTAGTTGCTTACTTAGTGTTTACATTAGGCATATGCTATATAAATTTACTAATGTCGATAATTTTTAGAAAAATTATATTTTTGTACAAAATGATAACTTTTACAATTGTTGGTAGTTATACCACAATAATAAATATGTTCTATCTTAAAGCCTGTTTTTAATTTCATTCGACTAAATTTTTACAAAATGTTATTTTTTAGCTATTTATCCATTTTATTAAATATTGTTTGTAGAAATGGTTATTCTTAAACAATACAATTATTATGTTACTTCAAATAGTAAAGTTACAAATTAATTTTTAAGTACCGTTTCTTGCGTATAACAAAAAAAAACCTGCTTAAAAAGCGTTACCGTTAAAACAACCAATACCTTTATTTATAAAAAAATTTCTGACATTTATAAGTAACTTTTTTTAAAAAAGTTCAAATTATAATTTAAAAAATATAAACACTTATTTTATTTAACTATGTTTTTTTAAGATACTGATGATCCTGAAGATATGAGTAATGCCTATAAAGTCTCAATTTCTAATAATTGTGATATTCCTGATTGTTCCTCCTCCACGTGGTGCATCTTGGACTAGATGCTAAGTGGTATCCAGACTAATAACAGCAGGGACCAAGTGCACAGCGGTATAATTGTGCTACAGCTTTGGCGAGTGGGTGCAAGCACTTAAAAGATATCTTAAGGTAAATGTATACCATATGTAGCCCTTAGGTTGAGAGAGATAACCCTAGCAAAAAATAAGACGGTCTCGTCAATCTTTGCACACAGTGGCCACATCACAAGGTTGCCGTCTACCAGTCAAAAACGTTTGTTATTCTTGTACTTTTGTTACGCCTATCAAACCATTAAAATTGATCGTTTTATATGCCGTATACATAAGAAAAACAGTGAAAAGGTGATATACGTTACAAGCATTATCATTATTATTATCATCAACTGGAATGTACATATCTTCCAGTAATCTCTATTAACTGAAAATGGTAAGCAAACGGACGTCTAATTAAGTAATTCATTTGGACAAGGACACTTAGCATAAATCGAAGAACTGAGTTGGCGTGCTATAATGTACATCTAAATTTTCCTTTGGCCGCCTGGCTTTTTTTCCATGTGGGTAATAGATGGGCTTAACACAGCTATTCTGACTGGATGAGTGGGCGATCTACGTAAAACAGCTTTCTCTTATTGTGTTAGAGATAGATGGCCAATAAATGTTAAGTGCCTTACAAATATCTGGAAATGGTTGAATCGTTGATCACGTTACTAACCTAAATAAATAAATAAATTTTTTTTAAAGGGTCGGAACTGTCAGATCTACTTGAATAATAAATCAAGCCATTGTATAGCTGTTTCATTCTTATTTAAATTTATCAACAGTGTCTATTAACGGTTTAATAAGTAAATTATCTATTCTTTAAAAGCTTTATACCATATCGGTCCTGGCATACATCATAGGTTTAATAGCCTATATGGCACGGTTGGATTTATGTTTTTAATGTTTTTAATGTTTTATGTTTGCTACTTTGAATGTTTGCACGAGAAACATCTTTCAGCAGTGGACATTTTAGCGAAGCCAAACGTGGGCCCGCATTTTAGTGCCGGCGATGGGATTCGAACCCATGTCCACCAAGGTCCGAATTCGAGCGCTGTATTGCTAGACCACCCCGGCATTTAATAATGGTTTTTTTACTGTTCTATTTAGTCATTTTCAATTTATTAAAAATATTTATTTTATACGTTAAAAAAATATTGCTTGTTGATTAAATAAGTAAATGGGTTGGCAATACAATTACTTCGCTATTTTCGTTTTTTTGTTTGCACAAAATTCTAAAACAGTTGCTTTTTACTTATTAGATACAGCAATACCTCGTGTACGCAACAAATGTAAAAAAAGTAATAAAGGTTTTTAACTAATAAACTGCATTCTTGTGACAGCGTTACTATTTACAAAAATTAAAAAACTGTTTGATTTTTGTATAAGGATTGTCTTCTTTAACCCTACATGTACACCCCTTGCATAAATTAGTGTTGGAAATTCAGAAAAAAAAATTAATCTAAATATATTTATCTTTTAATGTTTTTTTGTAAAAATAATTATTAAGAATTTAAAATAATGTTAAGTATTTAATAACTGATTTATATTTACTTAGAAATATTTATTTAAAAATGCCGAGTTGACCAAGAAAGCATATTTTAAAAACATCACCTATATAAATGGAATAACTAAACGCAATGAACACTTTTTTAATAATAATTAATACTTTTTAATTAATTTGATTAAAATAATTATTCAAAAATGCTTTTTTATACTTTAAGCTTACGTTTCTACAACACAAAATTTATGTTGTTATTACCTCATAAAAAAACTTAAAATAAAAATTTAAAAACATTAACTTATATTTAAAAATATAATTAATTAATTATTCTTTAAATATTTCAATATTAAATAAGTATTTTTAAAAGTATGTTTATACTCAAAAGTTACTATAGTGACCAAAAATTTCAAATAATTTAAAAACTATTTTTTTGTGTAATTTTACTTTGAAACCGTTACTTTGGTTTTTACTTTAAAATATTTATTTGTTGTTAAATTTATGTTAAAAATTAATATTTGCATACGAATTAAAATTAGAAATATAGTATGGCTTGTTAAAACAATTAAAAATTATAATAATGTTTTTAATAATATTTTAGGTATATTTTTAAAGATATTAAAAATTTATTTTTTGTTTGTTAAGAAAATTATATTTAACTTAAAAATAATAAAATACATTATTTTGTTAAATTATTAAATATAATTAACACGAATTTAGTTATTTGCTACCTAGGAGCAGAACATACTACATCTTATATATCCTTTATCACAGGAAGTTTAGTTAATTTTTTATTACAAAAGAAAAACATCAAAATTATATTATATAATAGCAAAATAAAATTGTTTTTAATACTAATTATTTTTAATTGTAGCTAATAAGACACTGACTTAAAAAGATTAATATTTTGGATAATAAAATAAGTTTCTGTGTATAAACATTTCTGTACAAACTTAAAATTTTCCAGTTGGAACAATATATATATATATATATATATATATATAAGCAACAAATATTAAATTGGTTTTATAAAAAGTATTAAATAACCCTTATGTAAAAACTATATTAAACAATTTAAACAGTGGTCTTTTTTCTAGTAAAATATATCAATATTTCTTAAGCTAAAATGTATTTTACTTATACCAGGGTTACAATTGTTTATAAAAATAATAATATGTATTGTAACTTTACAAAATTAATTGCAATTGCATTTAAATTTATTTTGTTTAGATAAAAAACTTAATTTAACCATAACACGGGCTAAAATAAAAATAATTATATTTTTGATAATCGTTATTTAATAGTTCTAATATTAATTAAACATATTTAAATAAAAATATATTTGTCTAAATTAATTTTTTTGTTAAAATTTAGTTTATATAAAACTATATCAGCATTTTAACCAAAAGGATATCAAAATAGCTAAGCCAGGTGATTACATACACGAGCAATCTCATTTATTATTTAATATTTTGTAGTAAATTATACATAAAACAATTTATTTACTCTAAAAAATTAGATATGATTTGCGTTTTTTAAATATATTAAAAGTCATATTTTATGTTGGTAATTTTACTCAATCTTAGATTATGAATCAGTGAATGTTTTATGTAATTTTTTTATTAGTTACAATATATATCTATAAAAATATACTTGTATTTAATTATCACATAATATTGTATGTTTTATAATTAAAATGACGTCTTTATTGTACGTTATGTGATTGCTATGAATGTTTTAGTTTAATAACTATGTTTTCAACACTAATTAGTTTAGGAGTTGTGTGGTTTATACATAGTTTAAAATTCTTTTAAGTACTCTAGATATATGCCTGCATCCATTTACCCAGTAATGCCACTATGCACTTAAAATATAATCTTATTCTAAGTCCAAGATGTACCAAACAAAGTCGTAAAAACAGCAGTTTTACTGCTATTACACAATGAAAGTTTATAAGCATTACCCATTTTAAATCTTATAATTAAAATCTAACAATTTATAGATAAATTCTATAGAACACATAAATAAATCACTTTACCAAAACTAAATAAAGTCAATTTATTTTTAAAAAGTTTTACCTAATATTAAAAATATAATAATTTAATAAATAACTGTAATAATTTGTTTACATTTTTTAAAGTAATACTTAAATAAAATGAATTATTGAAAAAGACTTAAAATTTTAAATGATTTAAAACATTTTAACTTAAAACCATTTATTGTTCTTTATTAATTAAGTAATTTATTAAACAGTTTTTAACAAGTTACCATAGTTTTCACATTGCTGTTTAGTAGCCAAATCAAACTCCTCATTAATATATTGATGCGATGTGAACATCAATTCTCTGATAACATCCATTCCTTTAATGTAATCAAACACCATACCCACATATGCTGTTTCGTCATAATTGTATTTCCTACTGTCATTGTTGTTAGTAAGATTATTATCAGAGTTATATTTAAGAACTGAAATATTAATAATTTTTATTCCAACAATATTGGCTAAACTTAATAGTGACGAAAACAAAATGCACAATCCAAACAACAATTGTAAATAATTCTTTTGTGTAATTTGCGACCGTTTTTCTGGCTCAGAAACACTACCCAATTTTATATCAATAAAATTGTTAAATTTTTTTAAAATTGATTGAAAAAATTCTGCATTAAATCTTTTTGACATGCTTGATGTTGATATAACTTTATGTAACTTTTTCTATAAAAATTATATATATATATATATATATATATATATATATATATATATATATATATACATTCAAAAAATCAATCTAATCAATAAAACAAATAGCTGTTTACAAGAAAGGAGTAGAGTTTAATTGCAAGATTAGCATTCTGACTTTTGAATAAAAAACGTTGATGACATACCTTTTTTTACAGTAATACATTATTATTTCTTAAACATTAATACTTGTGTGGGCATACATTTGAGTATCACTACTGGAAGTCAAATGTGGGTCTTTGTTTTGCTCTGCTATCATGTCTACTTGCTGAAAATTGTTATTTTGTAAAACATTTAAACAGTAACAATTGAATGGAAAATAAATAAATAATAACTTTGAAAATTGGAATAACGTTTTCATTGTATTAATTTACAACTATGTTAATATTCTTTACTTTAATGTAGTGAATCCTGAACTCAAACTAATACGATCCAAGTGTATAGCAAAATAACTAAATGATCACCTTGGTAAATAAATGCAAATATAGATTTTCAAAAATTTTTGTTACTTTGATGTTTCACGTGGAACATATTTTAGCATTTTAGTGCCGGTAGTGGGATTCGAACCCATGCCCACCGAGGTTTAAATTGAGCGCTGTATCGCTAGACCACACCGGAACACAAGGGACTACTATGAAGTCTCCCCACTGGCAAAACTGTGCGCCAGAACGAACCCGGTTAGGGATTGTGGCAAGGTTCAACCCGCCAAAATGCAATGGCGAGCCTCCACCCAATGTCAATTCATTCGTGATCATTCTGAACCCGGCGCTAGGTACTTTAAAGGCACCTTAAAGTATACACAAACCGCATGTATCTGTTTGGCTAAGAAAAACAACCCTTACAAAAAATTGAACAACTTTGTTAATCTTTGCAATTAGGCGACTCCGTTGTAGCAAGTTCAGTAAACAACAAGAGGACACTATTTTTGTAAACTACGGCAGAAAAGTAAAAAGATTATTTTGATAATGGAAGTTGGCAAATTCTTAATAAAATGTTAATCTTCACGCACAAAAAATAAATGTCTAGTCATAAAAAACAATTTTGTTGCTCTATATTTTTTAGAGCAAAACGGTTGTAAAAATAAATATAATATTAATAAATAAGTTGTGCAGTCACGAAATGGTAGTCTATTAATCAAAAACTTTATTAATTTTGTGCGATTATTAAGCATACAAAAATATGTTGTTTTATTGAAATATCACTCCGCCTGGTTTGAATTTGAAATGATTCAATTTAACCAGTCCCAAGTCTGGATAAAGTAGGAGGGTTTGAGCGCTCAAGGTTAACAACTTGGCCTCTGTAAAAAATATATATAATGCTACGGAAGCAATAAGAGGGCGCCATTTCGGCAAACAACGGCAAAAAGGTGATCGCACGTATCTGGATGACAGAGTTATACAGATGACAGGGTTGAGTGAAAGCCGAAAGAAAGATCGATTTTTGATTTGCAAAATCTCCAATACCAACTAGACTTTCTATTTGTTGTTGTTGTTTTACTGTACTTGTTGTTTTATTGCCCCATGCTCATTTTTAAAACCAAAGGGTCTTGTATAATAATATTGAAATATACAAAAATCAATGAATTTATTTCTGGCTGTTATTATTATTATTATTATTACAAAACCCTTTTGCTTTAAAAAATAAGCATGGGGCAATAATATAACAATTACGCAAAATTAACATCAAAGTCTTGTAATTCAAAGAGAACATGAGACAACAAAATGTTTCTATGAATTTAAACATTCTACCAAACGTTTTGCTTGAGCCCATAAAACATTCAGTTCAATTAGATATTCCCGAATAGTTCTTAGCCAAGTTTTCTTTGGTCTAACAACCGTTTTTTTATCATTTACAATTGTCTATTCCAAAACCCTTTTGCTGGTCTTTCGGGCGGTAAACGTAGAATTTGACCAAGTAATTTTCTTTGTCTAATTGTAATGATGTCATGGAGTGAACGAGAGATAATTCTTCTCATGATCTCATCATTTGAAATGTGATCGCGCCAGGTAATCTTTAAAATACGTCTCAGATACCGGCGATGAAAAACATCCACCATCTTATCAATCTTGTCCGTACGTTTCCACGTTTCACTCCCATATATTGCCGTAGGAATGATTATTGATGTTTTCAGGAGAATAGAAGAACATAACCATATTGATTTGAGTCTATTGAAGACTGACATTGCTTTTCCAAGTCTGGCTATAACATCAATTTCGGTTTTTTCGTCTTTACCAATGATGCTTCTCAGATATGTAAAGGAATCAACAGTATCAATATTTTGTTCACTAATTTTGATGGGCAAATCATTGTTTGACTTTATGCACAACATTTTTGTCTTTAAACAATTAATCCGTAAACCATTACAAAAACTGATATCACTGAGTCGTGTTGTCATATTTTGCATCATTTTTGAAGTTTCACTGAGTAGACCAATATTATCTGCAAAATCCAAATCTGTTAATCTGCCTTGGTTCCCTTTGATACCATAAGACAAATTAAAATTTTATACAGAGTCTTGGAATCATTTTTTGCTGCTGCCTTATCTGTTTCTCTGCATCTGTTTTCCAACCAATCATTCTTATCTTTGCGGCTGCTTTTTTAAACCTGTTTATTTGAAGTTCTATATTTATCATCAAATATTTTCCAAATAACAGGATTGTTAGATTGATCTCTCTCTAATTTTGTTTTCTTTCTGAGATCAATTAAATTCCAGGAGACTGATGAAATCCATTGTTTCTTTGTAGAATGACATCTTCTACCTAGCACATTTGCTGCACAGTCTGTAATTGTTTTATAAAACAATTTCCATTGATCATCAGATTTTTCTACTCTTTTCAGAATTTGAAATGTATTTTTTAAGGAATTGTAAAATTGCTTTGAGATATTTGACTGTTTAAGCTTTTCACACAAAAAATGGATGTATTTTTTTGGTGGTTTCTATTGTCTTTAATTTTAAACAAAATTTTCCAACAACAAGATTGTGATTAGAACCAACATCTGCACACCAATATGCAATGAAAATCGCCATTTTGTGCTAATACAAATGTAGTCAATCTCGTTTGTTGTTTTTCTGTCTGGAGAAACCCACGTTGTCTTGTGTATATTTTTGTGAGCGATAAAAGTGTTGCCAACACTCATTCCACAATGACTGTTTAGCGTCAACAACCTATAACCATTATTATTTATGCTATCAGCATAGCCATGTGGTCCAACATTTGAGAATTACCCAGATCTGTCTTTGTTCAATTTCGCATTAAAATCACCGATCAAAATTTTAATGTTTCTTCTTGGAACATCATCCAACAAACTTTGTAATTGATCATAAAAAATATCATTTTGGTTCTCCTCAATAGCCTCAGTAGGGGCATAGACTTGCACAATTGTTACTTTTGCAAATCTGGTGTTGAATCTAGCTGTAGTAATACGGTCGCTTACAAGTTTCCATCCAAGTATAGCTTTAGCAGGATTTTTACTCAACATAATACCAACTCCATTAATGTGATATTCTTCATGTCCAGAATATAAAATTCATGTATCTCCACTCTTGAAATGACGTTGGTCTTTCCATCGCAGTTCGCTAACACCCAAAATTCTATGTTGTACTTTTTCATTTCTCGAAGAACTTGTTCTAACTGTCCAGTACGAAAAAGTGTGCACATATTCCATGTTCCAACACTGGTTAAGGTTTTGGCATTGAAGATTCTGCAAATCGAAGATTGAGCTTCCTTTCGGCTTTCACTTATCCTTGTCATTTGTGTAACTCTGTCATGTAGATGTATGCAATCACTTCTTTGCTGCTGTTAGCCGGAATGGCGTCCTCTTATTGTTTCCGTAGCAGTATAAATTTTTTTACAGATGCCAGGTTGCTAACCTTGCGCTCGAACTCTCTTCCTTTATGCAGGCTTGGGACTGACTAAATTGAATCATTTCTGTTACTACTTTGAATGTTTTTTAGATAATTTGCCGAAGTTAAACGCGTCCATTACTGATTTTGAGGATCAAACGCATAATCATTCAACTTTAACTTGAGCGCTGTACCGCTAGATAACCCTCAAACTGTTCAACTAAAGATATGAACACTTTAATTTAGCTTACTATGCATATTTTTTATTTTTTATTTTTTATTATGTACCGGGTTAGTATAGTGCCTAAATTGTAAAACGTTTTATTCAATACAGAAAAACTTCAACCTTCTACTGACACTAGATACAAAACCAGATTTGGCTGCACTAAATATCGACATATGCTTATGGTCTGTCATTTAAACAGTACAAAACTAAAAGAAATTATATATTTATTTTTAACAATTTGCATAATCTTTTGCACATTTTTGAAAATGTAAATATAACACGTTTTGTGAAAGTGTTACATTAAAAAATTTTTTTAAATGCATGTAGCAGTTTTAATATTTGCGTACAATAAAGTGATTTTTGTGTGCAAACAAAACGTTATACTTTTTATTGTTGACTATTTTGAAAATAAATAAATGTTAGATGTACTGTCAACGTTGGCGTTTTAATTAGTAAGATACTTTGGACATTAGACTGGGCTGTTTTGCATATGTTTTGACCTGATTGTATGCTTCATGTACAATTACAATTGATCGAAATACTTGCAGCAATATGAGTAATGTGTTCTTGCTAGTAAAAAACACATTCGAATAGCTTCGTACATTGAAATAGAGGATAAGCGTAATTCGAAGTATAAGAAATGGCAAATCTTGGAGTATTAACGAAATGCCAATTGACCACAATTCCGTTTCGTAATACAAACACGGACGTGACAAGCACAAAAGAATGCAATTCCCAAACACTGGCCACTTAGTCGATTTGTGATACTTGGTCGATTTGACAAAACCTAATTCAACGACGTCGACATTGGCCTCCTTACTTCTAGCATTCAACGAAGCAATTGGTCTAGATGTATTTCGAATGTCAATAGGTAAGGTTACACTATTTTCTGTCGATTTTTTCGTTAAATATGTTTGATTATTGGACATTTTTTTGTCAATGGCCGGTTTTTGTTTCTTTGTTGCAGTTTTGTTGAAACAAAATTGCAACAAACTGGCTTGCCACAATGACAAAATAATTGCTCGTAAAAAGTAATTTTCGCGCACTTCTCGTTCGTTAAATGCTTCGAATAATTCCAAAATATCTGCTGCTGTTCCAATGTTAATTAGTAGCAATTGTGACAATTGGTCACGCGTTAAACCTTCTCGCGGCATCAACCACCTTCCAACAATGACGGACAATAATAGCAATTGTTCTAAAATGCGAATTTTTTCTTTTAGTGTCAAATTGTGCATATTCAGAGTCTAAAATTCAAGTAAAAATAAGATACGGTTAAACAACGAATATCACTTTTGAATTATGCACAGACTTTGTACATTAAACATTATTATAGTTATTATATATGTTAATATAACTTAAAATTTAGTATTTAAAATCTTTCAAATAAAATTATAATAATAGCATTTTTAAAGTATAATAACTGCTCACTTCCAACACATCTTTTGATATATTGATGTTGTTAAAAGTATTGTTCTAAAAAAGGAAAACACATTTATCTAAATTGTAAACAAATAAACAACAACTGTACATTATTATTAAACTAGTGAAATTAAATTTTAGAGGTTTATTGTTTTAACATAAAAACGTTATGTGTTTTATATAATTTATTGCAACAATTATTTCTGTTCATCGTAATAAAGACAGAAATAATTTTTAAATTAATTGTAGCTATAGTTAATTAAATATTTACAATCATTATTTGCTGTAAACTGTAGTATATGTTGGTTGCAAATGCTTAAATCATACTCGATTATTAAAATTAAAAGTTAACTGATGCTTTCGTTAATTTACTAATTTATCATCTGTTAACAAATTATTTACAGATAAGCAATACATTTTAGCATATGTAAGTAGTTTAAGGTAAGTGTTTTTACTATATATATATACGATAGAGAGCTAAACAGTTAAGGATTTTAATAAAAAAACGTTTTTTTGTTTCTAGAATGTACTATTTAGCATTTTAAATTAATAAAACAATTTCACATTTTATAAAAGTTGTTTTGTAAATAATTTTTAAAAAGTTTACTATAATAAAATCCATGAATACCTGCAATATTCAGACGTAAATTATTTCGCAATAGAAAATTTAAACTGTTTTAATTTTTAATATATTTATTAATTTAATTTAAAAAAATTATTATTATTAAATTTTTACTTTTTGAAAATAAATATTATTTTTCTACAATTAAGTGCCAACATATAAATAGATTTTTTTATCAAACATTTGATTTGTCAAATAAAAACAATTTGATAACAGTTTAATATAAATAATTTTTTAAATGGATTGTTTTATAAAAATTGGTACAATGCAAAATTATTATTTATTATTTATTATTTATGGTTATTTAATTTAATGAAAAAAGACAATGTGGCTAGTTTGAAAATGTTGGTACATTTTAGAGTAATTTTGTCTACTTTATTCTATCAATTTACATGAATTTTGATCAGCGTATAACATTAAATTAGGTTAAATTTTATGTTAAAAATGGAGTAACGTTAAGTAAATCTCAAAAATTCGTAAAATAAACGTGTTTAGTGTTAAGAAATTTTTTGGGAATAAAACATCTTCCTAATTATACATAAATGGAATGAATGGATTTACAAGCGTAAAGTATGTTAATTTTATTATTACAAATTTGAAAAGAAATTGAATAATAAAAAAGAAGGAAGTAAACAAAGAATACTTAAAAAAATTTTAATATTAGATTTTCAAAAAGTACATGAAATTGTTAAAAACCTCTTTTTAATTTGGGATAATTAATGTTCTATTTAGGTGTACACAAAGATTCAGATTAATAGAGTTTACCAAAAAATACGAACTTTATCTTGAATGATTTTAGTAGAAATTGAAATTGAAAATGTTTGTGTTGTTATTTATGGATTTTACACTCAACATTCCAAAGTTAAGCATAGTGTAGTTTTTGCTAAACGTCACAATTTTTTACAAAATAAGTTGCTTACGTGTGTTATCTACATAGATAATGTGCTAGAAAGTATCTGGAGTTACAAAAAAAATCCGTACAACGATATCTTAAACAGCAAGAAATTAATAAAATTTTCTTTAAAATTATTGTAAACATAATTTTAGCAAGATGTTTCAGATGATCTAAAACATGTTCAAAATAATGCTGCGGTGTACATTTACAAATTGGTAATGTGTTTTTTAGTATAACTTACGACTTACCATATGCTATTTAGACTATTTAGACTGCAAAAACCTTGTTAGGCAAAAAACAGACCTTTGTACATTTGATCCTCAACATCAAGGATTTAAGTGTTATTAATTTTATGTTTAATTTTTTTAAAGGGTAGGTTAACAAGCTGTAAAATAACATACTACTTACAGAGAATACTGTTTTTGTTGTAAAAAATTGAGTTTTAAAGTATATTATTGGTATCCTAATAGACTGAGATTGAAAACGGCTGGCAAAGTTTATAAACGACAGTCAATGTTACTTGAATTGTTGACATTATAAAGTTTGGATCTTTTTCTTTACATATTCATGTATTTTATTTAACAAAATTATTTTTTTAACGAGCTATGTGTTTTTGGTTTAAATTTTAATAAATAGTGTTATTAGGCTTTGTTGCAAGAAAAGATGTTTTATCTTATAACTAGAAATTATTTTTGAGAATAGTGTTACTTGCTATTTATTGCTAAAGTACTATCTTAGGTTTGTATCAATATTAGTCACATATGTTTAAGATAAGTAACTAGAGCAGGATGCTACAAAGTATTACAGTACTTCCATTTTCCTACACTAACAATAGCTATTTAATGTTTACTGTTATATTAGAATATTATTAATTATATTATGTTTCCAAAGTAATATAATGTCCCTTTATGCGTTTTATAGTTCTCATGACTTTTGAATATACGCTAATTTATGAGTTTTATTCGTCTACATAATTTAATCTTATTTTATTTTCCGATTGATGTTACATACTGCTAATCGTATCTTTTTTATAATTGTACATATTTTTGCGTGCTGAAAGCTACTTCTACTAAAGTATCTAAGCCAATAACTATTATATATATATATATATATATATATATATATGATCAATTTTAATTCTTAAGCACAATAGCGAAAACGTTTTTTATAGTTAATTGTTTATTTTAAAATTAATGTTAATTGTTATTAATTATTATTAATTATCTGTGAGTAATATAAAAATTAGAAACATTTTCTTATTTTTGATGTCATATATTTGGTTTTCATTACACTAACTAATGGATACACAGTCGTAAATTTTGTTACTTTTAATTAATGTAGACATGTCAATTAAAAAAAATTATTTGCAAGTATTTTACATTTGTTTTAATTATATTAGATTTAAATCATAAACAATTTAAAAAATGTTCACATTTGAGTTACAGATTTTTATAGGAAATTACTTTTGATATTTGTTTTAATATATATATATATATATATATATATTTGTAATCAAGGCTTGATTATATTTTATTTTTAAAAATTGCAGTAAAGTTTAAATATTTTTAAATATTTAACAAATTTACCTCTTGTATTAAAGTGTTTCTTTTAAAACTTTGTACTTCTTTTTTAACTCTTAAAATTACATCCTGTGGTTCCTTCGATGATTTGGTTGTTTGAATGTAAACCGAATGCATAAACTTTTCAATATCTTCTCCCATAATCATCATGCTTTCCTAAGTGCATAAATAAATATGTTAAAATATTTAAAAAATATTGAGTTAATTGGCATAAATTTAACTGTATCTTATAAATACACCAATCCAAAAAAATTGTTTTATATAACTGTTCATAAAATGTTTTAGTTTGAAAATTATGCCTATCAAGAATTGAAATTATATGCCGGAGTTATTTCGCAATGGACTGCTCGTCACAAACCTGGGTGGGCATAAGTTCAATCCCAACTACCGGTACTCAGTGCAAATCCACGTTTGGCTTTGCTAAAATATCCACCGTTAAAAATATTTTTGTAAAACATTTAAGGTAATAAAAAATTATATTCGGATTTCGCCAAACTCGGTTATCGGAATTATGCAACTTTCACTTCTTTACAGAATTTAATAAAATGGTGTCTTGTTATTATTTCTTTAGCAATAATATTTTTTTACAAAAGTCAGGCTGTTAATCTTACTAACAATATCTCGTTCCTGTCTTCATCGGATTTGGGTAATAATATAAAAATTAATATATTAATGTAAAAGAAAAAAGTTGTTTAAAAAATATGAACTACTTATAAGTAATTCAAAATTTTAAAAACAATTTAAAATAGAAGTTGGAAAATTAAAAAGTTATTTATAAGAGACAAACTAACAAATACTTTATACATTAAATAAACATAATGTTTAATAAAACAGCGCATTCAAAAATTAATTTTATAAATTATTTTTAATCATTTTGAATATATGCATTAACCGTAAAACTAAGTGGTATTAGACAATTACTTTAATAAAATATTATTATTGCCAACATTTTTATTTTAATTTTTTAAATTGTGGCATACATTTTCGCGCGGATTTGGTGACACTTTTTGAATCCATGTTGGAATTGGGGTAGTGACCGTAAAATTAGTTTCGATTAGGTCCATCAAGACAGACACGTCGTTTAACTTGTCCATATGGTGCAGTTCGATTATCCAAATGGGTGGACACACACATAACAAATAAGTAAAGTTGCATGTGGAAAACCTGTGTAATTATACAAATTAAAATGTATATCCAATAGTTGTAATAATTATTTAGTATTAATGACGTTGATATACATATATATATATATTTATTAACTGTTATTCACAGATGGTCAAATGGTGCAACGCTAGATTCAAAGTTGGATGGGCATAAATACGAATGCCACATCAGCACTCAATGCGACCATTGATTTGATTATGCTGAAATGTCCATTTACTAAGAAATGTTTTTTGTAAAACATTCCAGTAATAATAATATTAATAAAACTATACCTATAATAATAATAAAATACAACTAAAAATAATAAAAAAACATTTATGTGGTAAAAAAAAGTAGATGTATTTTTTATAGATGTAAATAAATTTTTAATTAAAAAAAAAGAAAACTAAAACTAATATTGAATACATAATAAACATCAGATATCGCTATGTACACATTATGTTTATTTGAAACTTATTTTATTGTAAATTTTAATTATCTAAATGTTGATAACAAGTATGAATACATTTCACACACATACTATTATTTAAACATAATATGCTTTTTAATGTATGGATTTAACATGTGAATGTTGTGAATGTTTACACAAGTGATATTCACATAATCTTTAAACAAGACCTAACGTAATTATTACATTTGAATAAAATTACATTTAAAATTTGTACATATGATTTCAACAAAATTGTAAATAGTAACATGTGTTAAATTGATAAGCAATGTTGTACATTTTAAACTTTCCAGTAAAATTGCCTAAACAGACTTTATATATATATAAATTGTAGTTAAAATAATTAAATAGAAAAATTTAATATTAATTAATAAATGACATTGGTGTGTGCTAAAAATAATTGATTTGTATTTGAAATTAAATTAAAAAATTAATATTTTTATACAAAATTAAATAATTAAGTATATCTTTTGAAAACAATATGAAAATGTTATTACATATTATTTAAATAATATTGATTAATTGTAACAAATAAAAAATTTGTTTTTTATTAATTGAAACAACTATTGTAAAGTTTAAAACAAATAAATATTTAACATTTTTTACTTTTAAAATATAATTAACACGAGTATCGTTAATTGGTAATAAAAAACAGAAAAAATAATGTTGTAACTCTTTAATTACAAAAAGTTTCGTTGATTTGTTATTACAAAAAAATATTTTACAATATTAAAATTAAACAATTTTTAAAATTAGTTAATTTTAATAATAGTTAATAACCGCTGACTTAAAAGGATTAATATTTCGCATACTAAAATACGATACTGTGTACAATCAATTTTGTACAAGCGTAAATTTTAGCGGTTGATAAATAAATTTTATGTAATAAACATGATATTGGTTTTATAAAAAGCATAAAATAACTATTATATAAAAAAATAATATTAATCAGTTTAAGCAGTGGTATTTTTGTAGTAAAATATAACAATATATTTTAACCTAAAATGCAATCTACTTATGCTACGGTCACAGTTGTTTATAAAAATAACAGTCTCTTACATTTTTACAAAATTAATTTTAATTATATTGAAATACCTTTTGTTTAAATTAAAAAAAATATTTAAACATATCGCAGATTGAAATAAATGTAGTTATATTTTTAAAAATTGCTATTTAATACTATTAATATTAAAAATTAATTTTTTTGTTAAATAAAATAAAACATGTACAAGTATATCCACATCAAAAAATATAAATTTTTAAATCAATTTTTTGTTTAACATTTAGATTACAAAGGACTATATTAACATTTTAATCAAGAGTATACCGCAACCCCAAAGCCAAGTGGTTGCAAACACAAGCTACAACATTTATTATTTAACATTTTGTAGTAAATTATATAAAAAACCAATTTGGTAACGCAAAACATTAGATACATTTGCATTTTTAAAAATATCTGACGTTATATTTTTTCTTGATTATTTTGGATTATGAAGCAGCGGACATTTTGTAAAAATATTTTATTAATAACAACATATATTGTTACATTTATAACTATATTACATTTATTATTTAATATTGTATAGAATACAATTTAAGTACATTTTTTAAATTGTATGGTTGCTAGAAACGTTTAGTTAATTAGCTACATTTTTGAAGGTATATATATATATATATATATTCTAAACATTATTAATATCTCAGGTGTTAATACAAAAAACTAACAAAATTAAAAAACTATTAAGATTTATCTTACAATAACGTATACGTTTTTACAGAACAAAAATGACATCAATCATAATTATCATCTAAGTAAAAACAAATAAAAAGTAAAATGATTATGCAACTATAAACTTCTTTATATGTTTGTAACTGAAGAGAATATACAGAATGAATTCATCTTACAGTTTACGTTTTTTATTATTTTTGTTTGATATATATATATATATATTAATGTAATTTATTCTTAAGTAAGTAATTTGCTCTTTTTTACTTTTTTTTTTAAAAAATGCCTAAATTATCTTTTTCGAGGTGCATTTACTTATCTATTGGTACTATTATTACATGTTTGTTTACAATATTATATGTTATAATATCCTTAACAATTTAGTATTACCTTTATATTGTATTTAATTATTTATTAATATAATTGTTTTTACAATAATAAATATAATTGAGAGACGACATGTTTCATAAAACAAAAATATTAATAATTGTATAGTTTCATTAATAAAATAAACAATATAAAAAATATTCAACACATTTTTCCAACTAGATAATAATTTTGATCATTATTTATTTAAATTATTAATAACTTCGATCTACACGCAGCCATACAAAATTATTTTGATTGCAATTAAAAAAATGTTTTTAAACAATATATTTTCAAAAGCACAGGATTATTATAAATGTTATTATATTTATAATTAAGTACATATGTGTTAATATTGTTATGCATTTCAAAATTATTTTAAATGTGACAGAATTTAAAAACTCTATTGATTTGATAACTTTACTAAATGCAAGTAAATTTAAATTAAATTGATAAAAAAATTGTTTAACAACTTTAAAATAAAATTATGCAAGCATACTAATTTAAAATAATAAAACAACTAGTCGATTTTGAATTTTTAACTCGGTTTTATTGTAATAAACTATTACTAGATGGAAAAATATTTGTAAAATTTATGTTATTTTCTACAATATTTTTATTAGTTTTAAAATAAATATTAGTAACATTCATTACATTTTAAAATGCTTATAATGTATTAATTTTGTTAAAAGTATTTTAAGATAGTTTTTAGGTTTATTTAAAAAACAAAATAATATCATAAAATAAAATTAAAAAGTACTTAATTTAAATACACGTAATATCGGTGTATGTTATACACCTTCAAATACTTATTTTTTCTTCTATTAAAGTATAAAAAATTTATGTTATATATTTGGTATAATGATAATAATATTGACAGTAAATGTTTGTTCGGATGTTTTGGTGTTTTTACTTTAGGGATTGCCTAACTTTACGTAATCTGATTTTTTTTGTTTTTTTAACATAACCATAAAATTGTATTATTGCTAAAATTATTTACAAAAAATTTAATGTAATTCTATATGGTTCAAAAAATTTATAACATGTTTTTTATAACTAAGTTGCTGAAACCTTTATTTTTAGTTTTTACAATTTTGACCGGTTATTGACTTTCTTTCATATGCCAAAAGTATTTAAGCTGATTTTAGCAATAATAAATGGTTTTAATTACATTTGTTGTTGTATGCTGATATTTAATGTTATACATATATGTATTTACTACAATTTTTCCAGCATGTGCGATACCAGCGTACATAACTAAGAAACATTACATTGTTATAAACAACTGACTTAATCAATAAATAGAACGTTTTTACAAAGAGCATGTAAGCCCATCTTTTTGATGTTTACTGCGGCATTTTGCTACATACAATTCTAAAAGTGTTTGTATTAAACTTAGGAAAATAATAGGTTAAAATTTATTTTTGTTTTTTTAATATTTTTTTAAAACAAAACATTAAAAGTTAAAAAATATGTAAAGTAGAAAATAAATGTGAATTAACGTAACTTAAAAAGCATTAAAAACATTTTTGTATTTATAAAATAAAAAAACGTTTACACATTATAAAGATTTAATTTGTGCTTATTACTGAAAAGTATTTTTTAGAATTGTTATATTAGAATTGTCAAATTTACTTGAATAATAAATTCACTAGGGTTTTAAGTCAACCAAAAGCACTGTAAAGCTGTTTAATCCTTACTTGGAATTATCAGCAAGGCATAGCTTTCAAGTTGAATCCACGTCCTATCTGGTTTCAGGCACTGGCCTTAAGCCACTAAGCTACATGTAGATGATCTTGGACCTTTAAATTTATTATTTATAGTGAATTTAGTAAATTTATTATTTAAGTGAATCTGACAATTGTAATACACCAATTCTAAAGACAAATAACACCTTAAAAACCCATTAATATTAAAAAATTGTTTAAAGTTTAGCATATGCACATAATGCGACACTTAAAATCTACTTATTTTTAATTAAAAGGTTTTAAATGTATCTCTAGTGAGATATTAAAGCTTAATAATAATAATAATAATAATAATAATAATAATAATTATTATTATTATTATTATTATTTCAATTATAAAGATAATCAATAAACATTTTTTTATTTATCAAATAATTATTTAAAAACAACTTTAAAATAACATAATTGCGTTACATAAACTTATATAATTTTACCTTATATTTAAAATTGTAATAACTAGTTTATTTTAGAAACAATCTAGTATTAAATGTTTTAAAACAAACGTTAATAGAATTGCAAACAATATAAATTAAATGTGTATAGTGTGTAAAAACGTTTTCTAAATAAGGCATTTTCCAAATCATCTAAAACTGGACTGTATGGATTTAAAAACAAAAAGTATAATATATTTTATTATTACAAAAATAAGCAAAACTTAATTAACAAAATTTTACAGTAGTAAACAAAAAAAATGTAAAAAGATTGTGACATTGGATTGTCAAAAACGAAATAAATTTGCTAAATTTAGTTTTAAAGTTTTCTGCAATATACATTCCATTTAGTTATAAACAAAAATTGAGAATACTGGATTTTTGTATCAAGCATAAATCTTATTCTTTAGGATTTTAAAAGAAGGCAAATTTAAAAGTATGTGTGCTGTATGTTTTTTACAAATTTATGATCTAACATTTTAGTTATGTATGATGTAAAGTTTGCTAAAAATTACAGATATTTTGCAAAATACTTTGCATACGTGTTTTGTCTACATAATTATTGTGCTAACAAGTGTTTGAAATTACAAAAATGGATTCATTTTAAGCACAATTTAAACAGTAAAAAAATTACAAAAATTCTTAACAAATTATTTTAGTTGCTATGTAAATAGTATTCTTTAAAACATTAAAACAATGTTTAAAATAATGTTGTAGAATATACTTTAAAATTAATGTGTTAACAAAATGAATGTTGTTGTATATTATAATTAGAAATTATGTTTTGCTATTAACAATTTTTTTAAATATTAATAAAGTAATATCTACATAATGTATTAATAAGTGTCAGATATATCTAAGATAAATAACAAGTGTTGAATGCTTTAAAATAGCATAGTGGGTCAAAAAAGCCAAATTACAACCTAACCCACCATGCTATTTTAAAGCATTTAACACTTGTTATTTATTTTAGATATATCTGACACTCGTTAATACATGATTGAAATATTATTTTATTAATATTTAGGAAAACATTTATTTTTAAAACACAATTTCTAATCATAATATATAATTTAGAAAATGCTTTATTTACAAACTTTTTTCACACACTAGACAAGTTTATTTTATGTTTTTCCACTTTTATCAACATTTACACCATTTATGTAAAAAATTGTTCTTTTTTATATAAGAAAGAGTTCAAATAACGACATATGTATAAAGTAAATAAAATTGGTACACGTAAAATTTAAAACCACTGTAAGTAAAATTAAAAAAATATGTTTAAATTATTTAATATTTTTAAATAATTGTTTAAAAAAATTAGTTAAAATTTTTTTATAATAGAGTAGTTAATACATTTTTTTATATTATGTTAAATTGTACATGATTATGCAAGCATTTACTTTATTTTAAAGTTTAAAAAAAAATATTTAGTAAATAAAAAAGTTTATTATTTTTATAATTGAATTAATTATTTTGTCATTTAACTAGAAATAATTAAACTTTGGGAATCGCATCACGAGTGTGTGCTAAAGTTTATACAATTTATCTTTAAATGCTATGCATAAGTTAAATCTTTATAATGTATAAACGTTTTAGTTATTTTATAGATATAAAATAATTTCTTTTAAAAACAAAAATAGTTTAAGAAAAATTAAGAGAATTTAGATTCATTGCCTATTGCAAAAATTTATACACTTGTAAACTAATCACGATTGCTTAAAAATACATTTTTGGTCATAATTAAAAAACCAAACTTAAACTTATTCTAAATTATTTTGTTTAGCCAAAATTTAAAAATAGAATATATTAATAAGTACTGAAATAAAAATTATTTTTTTACAGTTTTTACTGATTGGTATCTTAATTAAAAAGGTACCTGATTAAACCAAAATTTAATAATTAATAAATCAAAGTAAAACAATATTTTTAATTTAACCAATAATATAAACAGCACTCAAGTCAATTAGTTGCCAGAATGACGATTAACTTATGTATTAAGTAGTTGGGAGCTGAAACACTAGCATATGCATAAAATATTATTTTATTTTAATAATTTTTCTTAACCTCTAATTATAAATTAACTAGTCAATATATATATATATATATATATATATATATAACGATACAATTCTAATGGTTATTCTGCTTATTAAATAGCTTTATTATAATAGTTATTTAAATTAACTGATTAATATAATTAAACTAAAATTAAATCGCATTTTATTATAAATATAGATTTATAAAAAAATGGTACTAATTTATTTAAGTTAATTAATTTTAACTGCAATAACAGATAATTATAAATTTATACACTATAAAAATTAAACACATTATTTAATAGAAAATTACAATTAAAAGAAATAGTATTTTATGTTTGACATTTTAATAAAAATAAACTTGTGCAACAAATTTTTATTTTAAATAATTAATTACTATCTCTTTTATATTTGCTACTTTGAATGTTATTTTTACGAGAAACATCTTTCAGCAGTAGACATTAATTATTTTATTTATTTATTTATTTAATAATTTTAAGTCTAAAACTAAATAAAAAAACCATTTATAAAATATACATACATTATAACTTATTTTTACTTACAATGTTTCCATATTCTATTTTAAAAACTTAAATAATAGTATGGTAAAAAATGTTATGTAATTGTGTTAATATATTCTATCTAATTTAAATAAATTGAATTAATAAAAATGTGAAAATTCTAATTAGGGTTTTATAAAATTTGAAAGATCAACTTACCGTAAAATTGACATTTAATATTTAAAATGTTTTATTAAAAATAATTTTAAATGATATATTCAAATTATTACAAAAATATATTAATTTTTAAAACTTTCTAAAATTAAAACTGTTTTTTTTATTATAAAACATACATTTTTAATAACATGGCAATGTAAAGTAGTACCCTTTGTGGTACACATTTTGTATAGAAACAACCGTACATATTTTGCCAATGTAGCAAAGGTGTCTAAAAGACTAAACCTGTACTTGAATAAAAATAAGCTTTACTAATTGTGCATACTAAAAAACGTTTGTTAAAAATTTGTAAATGTAAAAATATTTTCCGTTATTTATCAAAAAATAAATCTAAAAATTAACAACTATATATAATTTATACAATTAAAAATATTATTATACAGATAAAAACAGATATAAACAATTATACCTATAAAATATTTTTTATGTTTCTTCAGTAAATACGAATTTAAAACAGATAAACAAGGATCTGCATTTATTAAAAACCATATTTACTAGTACTTTAAATGTATTAATTTTGCGTAATGATTACAATTATTATTACATATTGGATAAAACATTAATTTTTAAAATATGTTAAAATAAAAAGCATAATTAATAAATGTATAAAAAACTTAAATAAAATGATAGGTTACTTTATTACAGTTCTTAACCATTTTTATAATTTTTTAATTAAAATATTGTTTTTATGTTTACTACTTTAAATCTTTTATGGGGATATATCTTTTAGCGCTGAACATTTTAGCAAAATCAAAAGTGGTCTCGGATTCAGTGCTGTTAAAGGTAATCTAACCCATGTCCACTTATATTCAAATTAAACTAGACCACCTGGGTATACTTTATATATATACAAAAACGTTTACTCATTTTTAAAAATAAATTATAAATACTTTAAAAAGAGTTTACAATACCGAAAGTGTTAATTAATCTTTTTTTTAAGAATAAATATTGTTTCATTATTTAACATTTAAAATTAACTTAAATAAATACAATATAAAAATAGTTGTTATTTGACCAAAACAAAATCTTTTGCATTTGTATCATTTATTTTGTTTATTTACAAAAATAAATCTTTAACTAGTTAATTTGTATACCAAATTGAGAACTAGTGTCACTGGGGCGTGCTGTCATATTTTGCATTATTTCTGGTGTTTTACTGAGTATTACAATATTATTTGCAAAATCCAAATCTGTTAATCTGTCATGGTTTTATTTTATGCTATAAAATAAATTATTTATTGACAGAATCAAAATAAAATCAATTACCATTAAAAACAAAATCTATGACAAAATACATCTTTGACGTGCTCCTGTGACAATTTCAAACATCAATGTAACCATTTTTTATTTGAGCACAACATAAATTTTAGTATAAAAAACACATATTATTTGTATATTTCAACGGTGTTCTGAAAAACTTAAACAGATTTTTACAAAAACTGTTAATAACTAAAGTCTAAAGCTTTTTTGAAATTTATAAAATTGACAGCAGGTTTCGTGTTAACAATAACTTTTAATGGTTATAAAACTAACAATTTTTTGTACAAACGTATTTAATTTCCAAAATAGTTTTTAAACCTTATAGAGACAAGATATTTTAATAATAATATTTTATACTTTAATAAGCAATTTTATTGTTTATTACAATTATTTTTTAGTTTTTAAACTTATTGTTTAAAAAAACAAAATTATATTTACGTATTATAATGACTTTAAACATAAATTGTTTTTTTTAAATAAAACAATAATTAATTTTACATATCAAGATTTAAGACTAAATGTTATATCACAGATCTAATCACAAACTTGAAAAAAATAAGTTAAATAATTTAAAAAATAATCTTGTATTTATTAACTAAAACTGCAATCAAAAAGTTTTGTCCAATTTACTGTTTTCTTAAAAATAATTTATTTTTATTTATTACAATACTTAATTTTCAAAACTACAACCATGATAAAAATGACTGAAAATTTAAAAAAAGTATTAAATCTTTATTAATTTATTATTTTTGGTTGTTTTATGATAAAAAATAAATAATTAAAATTAAAAATAATAATAAATAATTTAAGTACTTTACTTTTCATTCAACATTTACCTAAAAAAGACTTATTTAAAAGCGGAATTAGTGCAAAAGTTATATTTTAAAGTCAACATCTATATAGACGTAGATAATAAGCGGAAATTTCATGCTTTTTATTATAATTGGTCTATTATGAATTTGTGTGTTTAATTTCATTAAAAATAAATTTTTCTAATTGTTAAAATTTTATCTGTTTGCTTTTGTGCGATAAACAATTGTGACAGAAAAACTTATCATCTTAATGAAAATATTTATCATGTTATAAATGAATTAAAAAATTAAGGATTTTTATTAAAATGACTGGTACAATTATTCACAGTTAATTTTTTAACAAATTATTGTGTTATAAATATTCAAACCTCCAAAACTATAATAATTTTGAAAAAAAACCAAATAACTACTAGTGCTGGCATAGAAATAAAAAATGATAAAACTATTTTAAACACCGAAAAAATTTACAATAATTTATTTATTCAACGGTCAACAACAGGACAAAAGAATTTAATTTAATATGTCAAGCTCCAACTGTTCAACCATTTGTTAATAAAAAACAAAAAAAATTTGTTTCTGGAAGTATTGGAGTAAACAACACTTGTGATATTGACATTCCGTATATTTTACTGACAAAACAATACTTTAGACAGACTATTTGGATAAAAAAAACAATGCTGTGTAGATTAAATTTTTACTTGTGGTTGTTAAAACAAAAGCCTACTTTTGACAAGTAATGTGCTGGTTAGGTATTTGGTATAATAAACTTGTCAAATAGATAATTATACCTGGTAGTTCAAACAATAAAGCATTTTCTTTAGTTATAAACAATATTTTGATAATAAAATACAGCACATTCATACGGGAGATACTACTATTTTTTAACATATTGCTCATGTCATGCTTCCGAAAAAGTAACGTCACGTTAATCTAGGTTTACTTTATTTGTTCTATATGTACATTTAGACATTAGATAAGCTAAAATCTAAATAAAATTCTTTTATTTAATTACCACCTAACAAACAATTTTTAGTATGCTAGAACATAACATTAATAAGCATCCTAAAATTGGGAATTTGTGTAATCGAATTCAGTTTGTTTTTTAATATGAAATAAAATAAAAATATATTAGCACCCTTATTGACATTATTTTAAACTACCTGGATCAAGTGGTTAAAATGAAAGCCGATTTTGCATTAATTATTATACTTTTTGTTTTTTTAAATGCAGTCAAGTATATAACAAACCTTTTGTCTATCCCCTTCTTCGCAAACAACAATTAGTTTATTTTTACTTAAAGTACAGTACCTTTACAATTGCTTTTAATGAAACAAGCTTTTAATAAATGATTTTACAATATTTTTTTTAATTTTATAATTTTAACATTTGATTTTTTAAACATGAAATATTATACATTAACATTGCTACATAATCAAGTTTCCATAAACTTATTTGCTAAATTTTTATTCTATTATTTGGTTTTTAAAAACAACTGTAAATTATTAAAAATTAAAAATTAATACCTTGTGTCTACACTGACAACGTTTTTTTGTTTAGTATGTTTGTATTAATAAATGTTTAAACAGATAATATTAGCAAATGTGCAGTAAGAATTGATTTCTATGTTGGAAAGCATAGTATATGTGAAAAATAATGAGTGCAGTTTACAATCGTTTAGTAAAAAAGCATTTATAAAAAATTCATTACTTTTAGTTATTTTTTTAACTTACCATTTATTTAGCATAAGCATAATAGAACTTTTCAAAATACTGTACTTGATTGCCATTAGCATATCGATAACCAAAGGTATTATTGTGATAAGCAGGAGAAAAAATCTTTTGTCTTGCTTTTCATTTACAACTGTAACAATTAAATAATATGTAAAACCGATAAATCCTATGCGCACAATAATTGCTCGAAACGTTATAATGAGGTGAACCAATGCCAGCCAGCTTTTCCAGCAATATTTTCCATATTTGTGTGTGCGCCATGATGGTTTAATTTTTTCATCAATATTCTCCAATGATGTGGTTTCGTGTTCTGCAACGACGTATGTGTTTTCACTGTTATTGTTTGTATTGTTTAAATAATTATTATTAAATTGATTCTCTATACAACTATAAGCCAAATTTTCTATGTCATTTGTAGGAGATGTAGAATTTAAGGCAGTTTTTATTCGAGGTTGTGTGTTTTGCAATATGTTATCATTTAACTCGGCATTTTCTTTTATGTAAAGTTCATTTCCACTTTGATTATGATCCATAATTTGTACAAAAATACACTAAACAAACAATAAAAAAGTAGCTATTGTTTTAAATGTCTTAATTAGCAAAAACGTTTACAAAAAATGTTTATTTGATTTAATGTTTTAACTAAACATTTACAATTTATATAAGTAGTGTGTAATAAAAATTAAATAATATAAACCGCAAAATTAAAATGCTAATGAGTATTTATTTGTTAATAGTATGCAATTAAGATAATAAATATATTTAAAACAGTTATATATATATATATATATATATATATATATATATATAATTTGGCTAATACTAAAATATTTTATAATACAAATTTTTGTTTTGTATATTCCATATAAACTCCACCTATTTTGGATCAGAAATGATTCAATCTAGTCAGTCCGAAGTCTAGATAAAGGAAGACGGTTTAAGCGCAAGGCTAGGAACTTGGCCTCTGTAAAAAATGTATACTGCTACGAAAACAATAAAAGGACGCCATTCCGACAAACAACGGCAAATAAGTGATTGCACGTATCTGGATAACAGAGTTTTACAGATGACAGGATTGAGTGAAATCCGAAAGGAAGCTTAATCTTCGATTTGCAGAATCCTCAATGCTAACGAGATTTTGTTACTGTTGTTTCTTTCTGTAATTGTTGTCTTATTGCTTACTTTTAAAACAAAACAGTTTTCTATAATATATATAATAATATATTCCATATATAACTTGTACCTGTTATTATAAAAATTACAAACGTGATAAAAAATGCTTAAAAGCGACATCCGTTGTATCACTGTTATTATTATTATTATTATTATTATTCAACGAAAGAAAATTTATTCAAATAATAAAAAGAATATTTGTAAAAGAGACATCCAACAAGTGACTACAAAATAAAAAAAAACCAGATTTATTCCGTTATTATGAAACGCACATACATACATACATACATACATACATATAATGCATAAAAACCAAATAGAACTTTATTAATATGAAACAAGAACGATTAATTTTTTTACTTTAAATAATAATTAAAAAATAAGTAAGATTATTATTCTTAAATATTAAGAAAAATACAAAAATTATTGAAATTTATAGATATCAAATGCGTTTTTGTATTTTATCCCACAAAATACATATTAATAAATGTAAGCTTTTATTGTGTAACTATTAAAATAAAGTAATTTTCTACTTAACGTAGTTACATGTTATCCTATTTTTAAAAATGCCCTACATTTCTAACGAGTCAAAGTAAAATTGTGAAATGTACATAATAAGAACCAATTACTTAATAGTAAAAAACAAAAATTCGGTAATTAACGGAAAATATACAGTTTTAAAAAACCCGTTAATACGTATACAAATATATACTTGCAAAAATTTTAAAGCCACATCTTAGAATATGCACTGTTATGTAAATAACTGAATCGTAAATAATATTTTACAAAAATATGAATGTCAAAAAATCAGCCCATCTTGGCGCACGAAACAAGGACACATTTGTCGGATGTAGACGGTTGGAACAAGTCCGTAGGAAAGTGAGCCACCTGTTACACAACTGAAATACTGTACATAAATACATGCAGCACTGACATGAAACAACCTTGTGTGCCTCATGCACTTTAGCGCAAACTGGTTAGTAATTATTCTGTAAATTAGTCATAACAATTGTTTTCTTTGGAACATAAATAAAATTAATAACATTAATGTTACGACGCTCAGATAGTAACTTAAGCGAAAATAAACTTTTATTTTAGCCTTAGTATCGTTTAAATTTATGTTTTAAGTTGACAAAAAGAATTAAAATAAAGTTAAAAATACAACGTACTGCATTCATTTTTATATTAATTGAACATCTAACATTTGTGTATTTTATTTTAGTGAAAAACATACCTAAATAATGAAACAACTTCCAATATTTTTAATATTTAGTATAATTTGCTATATAATAACTAAATAAATATACAATGAACACATTTTTATTTAAACATTGGAGAATTTCTTACTGCTTAAAATAAAGTTTATTGCAACATTGACTCTACATTATACTATGTTTTTTGTATCAAACGTGTACATTCTTTATCTTTCTTTTATGTTGCAAAACAAAATGTTAAAAATGTAACAACGGTCCAATTTAATTTTAATAAACACATAATATGATTGTTTTTGTTTTAGTATGAAAAACTCCGCCTAGTTTTGATCAGAAATGATTCAATCTAGCCAGTCCCAAGCCTGGATAAAGGAGGAGGGTTCGAGCGCAAGGTTAGCAACCTGGCGAAACACAAGGACGCCATCTGGCAAATACGTGCTCAGCGCAATCTCGATGACAGTTCGCGCAAATGACAGGGTTGAGTGAGCCGAAAGCGAAAACTCAAATCTCGATTTTTGCAAATCTTAATGCCAAAATTCCACCGAGCGATGGAACATGAATGCATGCACATTCATTCTCGGTACTCGACAGTTGGGAACAAGCTCCTCGAGAAATGAAAGAGTGCAACTTGAACATTCTGGGTATTGCGAAATGCGATGGAAAAAGGCCAAGGTCATCCCAAAGTGGAGATACATCAATCTTTGAGAATTTTTGACATGCATTAAATACCATATTAATGGAGGCATTATAAATATAAAAATGCTGCTAAAGTTGTTAATTGGATGGAAACCGTAAGCGACTGTATTATTACAGCTAGATTCAACACCAGACTTTGGCAAAGTAATTGCGCAAAGTCTATGCCCCTGTTGAGTGGGCTGCGGAGAACTAAATGATATTTTTTATGATCAATTACAAAGTTTGCTGGATGATGTGCCACATTGTTTATTGTGTTTGATTGCGATTTCAATGTGAAATTGAACAGTTAATAGATCTGGGTACTTTCGTGTTGGACATATACGTGCTGATAGCATAAATAATAATACAGGTTGTTGATAGCAAAATAAAGTCATTGTGGAATGAGTGTTACAAACACTTTTTTGCTCACAAAAAATTATAATACCGCTAATTAAACGGGTTTTCCTGCGATGTCCAGATCAGTGAGACATTGATTACATCTGTATTGTGTAGTTAATAAAATAAATTTTGACTTCTACGTAGCATGCGACGAGCAGATGTTGTCGCATCATTGTTCAGTGTTAAATTTTGTTTAAAATTAAAGACAATGTGCAAAAAACATTTGCTATCCAATTTTGTGCATTTAAAACATCGTCATTCAAAGCTAGCCAGTATAATTCCCAAAAAATAAATTTCAAAATCAGAAAGGTAGAAAAGCCGATAATCATCGGTCTGTTTTAGCAAACAATTACAGATTGTCGCTAGGTGTATGCCACTCTACAAAAATCAATGGATTCTCATCAGTTTCCCGGAATCTTTAATTGATCTCAGAAAGAAAACAAAATTAAATAGAGAACAATCTAACAATCCTGTTATTTGGAAAATATATGATGATAAATATAGAACTTTAGATAAACAGGTAAAAAAAAGCTGCCGCAAAGATAAGAATTATTGGTTGGAAAGCAGATGCAGAGAAGCAGATAAGGCAGCAGAAAATAATGATTCCAAGACTCTGTATAGAATTGTAAAACAACTGTCGGGAGTTAGAAAGAACACCGATATTCCAATCAAATAAAAATGTGGTCGGTTACTTCTAAGAAATGAGGAGCAATTATCTAGATGGCTAACATTTTAAAGAAGTACTCAACAGTTTGAGCCAAATATTTCGTATAGATTTCTCTTGATAGATATGAATGTGACACAAAATCCGAAATAGAAAGACGATGATATTTTCTAGCACTGAAGTGATTTATGCAAATTCAAAAGGCTGGCGTAGGTGAAGTGACACTGCAGAAACTCAAACAGGTGATGTTATAGTGAGCTTGTTTCCATTTATTTAATGTTATATTGAAAAACAAGTACCCAAATGATTACGATAAGAAGTAATTGTTACTTCCCAAAAAAAAGGAAGTTCGAATGATTGCAAGTAATTCGCGGAATTATTGTTCCGTCTCTGGCAGAGTGTCAATTTAAAATGTTTAGTATGCGGTGTGATGCACCCGAGAACAAATAAAGGTTTAGGTTTTCGAAAAAAGGGAAAGAAGTTTGTATTGAATCACACACTCCTTCGTAACATTGGAGTAAAGTCAAAGAATTTCAGCAATATTTTCACACTCAATTTTTATTGATTTTATGAGTTTTGACATTGTTCGAGAATTTTGTGAAAAATCGCTGTTTTTTTACGGAATATCGCTTAAATATGAATATTATGCGTTTGCTACCAAAATTCAAGTTGTTGTAAGCTGAACAAAAAAAAGTGGAATGTCTGTTGTGGCGCTCGAAATGCTGAAAGTAGTCAGATGTACGTTTTTTATTTCTCTGATAATTGATTTTATTATGATTTAATCCATGAATTTGTCTTATGGCAGTCAGTTACGCATTATCGGATTTGATTTGCAGCATGATATTGGTCTACTTCAAACCCCAGAAATATGCAAAAATAGACAGTCATTTTGCCCAGTGATAACAGTCTGTGTATTATTTACGGATTGTTCAAAGACAAAAGTGTTATGCATAGCCAAATACTATTTTATGCCTATCAAAATTAGTGAACAAAATATTGATACTGTTGATTCCTTTACATATCTGGGAAGCATCATTGGTAAAGACAGAAATACCGAAATTGATGTTAAAGCCAGACTTGGAAAATGCGTTTATATGGGATGTTGACCTTCAAATACGATTTTATAACATTTTGTATATTTGAAAACATTCCTGAATTAATAATAATTAAACATCAAATGCCTTCTATAATATATTACTATAAATATTAGTAATTCCTATTATAAAAAATCCTTATTATTATTTTTTATTATCGGCGAATATACAACTAAGTATAATTTTAGTTTGTCATTATACACACGTTGAATCTAATTATTTCAAAAATGATTTTTAGTAAATGTAACAATTTAACAAATATATTTTTTTAAATTTTATTTATCTATTATTATTAATAACAAATATAAATATTTTTAATTTTAAATAAACGTATATACATAAATTGTATAAAAATAATTTATTTTAGTTTATATTTTTTATATCTGACAAATAGCAATGTATTGTTTTGATATAAATTTGTAATTTCAACGTATTTATTATAATTAAAATAACAAATGAATACATTTGCTTTTATGTTCGATAATTACAACTCGTAAATAATACGTGAATCTCAATTTAGGTAGTAGTATATATCTAAATTAATAATTATTTCTAAATACTTATTTTAAATTTTGGCACTCTACAGACTTAAAATTAAAAGGTTATTTTTCCAAATGTTTCCATTCAACGGTGCTAACATCAATGTTATTAATTTTATTTATGTTCCAAAGAAAACAATTGTTATGACTAATTTACAGATTAATTACTAACCAGTTTGAGCTAAAGTGCATGGGGCACACAAGGTTGTTTTATGTCAGTGCTGCATGTATTTATGTACAGTATTTCAGTTGTGTGACAGGTGGCTCACTTTTCTACGGACTTGTTCCAACCGTCTACATCCGACAAATGTGTCCTTGTTTCGTGCGCCAAGATGGGCTGCTTGATTTTGATTAAACGTAATGTTTTGACTTTTGCTTAGTATCATGACCTTTTACTTAATGCTAATATGGTTAAAATAGTATTTTTGTTTTGTTGTCATATTTAATTAAAAGTGAAAAGTTCATTCCCGCTTTTTAGTTTTTCTTATTTTTTAAGTAAACTTAAGATTTGCTATCGCACAGTTGCAAGGAAAAGAATGTTACTCTTTTCAACAGATGGTCTAGTTTATGTCAGTTAATTACAATGGCTACTATATTTTGTAAGCAATACATGAAATAATTTTTAGTATTGTTTTTATTTTGTAAACTGCATTTTTTATTGCAAAATAATTGTTTACTTTTTTTCTTAATTGTATATTTTAACTACAAGTTACAATTTTATTAAAATCAATTAGTAATTAGTTTAATTTGTTACAGTTTCTAAAAAATTGTTTAAGTTTTAACCAGAACATAATAGTTTATTCGTATTTTAGAATGCTAGTACAATTTTTATTATAAATCTAAAGTTCACATACTGTTTTATTATATAAACTTCAAATTTGTTAAACTAGAAAATACGTCACATTGGTATAATTACCTCCATACATTCCAAACGCTAAAATACAGCCATTTCAGCAATTTCCGCATAGTTTATATAAGTATCAAATCTAAATTAATTTGTTATGTCTAATTATCTTTTTGTAAAAGCAAATATTAAAAATTAAAAATAATGTAAAGTAATTAATAGTTCCTTTATATTTAGTTAGAAATATTTATTTAAATGTGTCGAGTGAGAGTAAAAAGTATATTTTAAAAGCTACTTTCGTATAAACGTTGAAGTTACATGTTTTTTATAATAATTGGACTGTTGTTGAATTGTGTAATTAAGTTCATTAAAAATAAACAATGACTAATTGTTAAAATTTATGTTAAATGCACATTCAATTCTGATTTAATTGTGACGTCATAAAACTTATCAAAACAAACATGCAATTATTCAACTCCATATAAATAAAAATAAAAAAACTTTTAAAATAATTTAAAATAAAATTTTAAAAACAAAACATATATATTGGAAATAATAATTACGTTTGTTTAACCTTTGAGATTCCGCCTATCCGCTTATTTTGTTACCTGTTTAGGTTGTTTTTAAAAATGAACAAAAGTGATAGAAAATGTTTTCATTTTAGTGATAATAAAAATCGCGTTATTAAAAAATTAAAAAATGAAGGAGTTTTACCAAAAAGCTAGCTAAATTATTTAGAGTTAATTTTTTAACAGTTTATCGGATTATTATTTGTCAAAAACCACAAAATTATAATATAAAAAAACCTAGTGTAACTTCCATATATGATCAAATAATCGCTATAAAATTTAAAAAAACCTATTTCAAAAACTAAAAGAAATAGCTTAAATAATTTTACGGATTCCACGATCAAAAAACAGGACAACAGATTTTGGTTTAACACCTCGATTACAAAAAGTTAAACCATTTATTACTAAAAGCACAAAGATAATAGATTAGCTTTTTGTAAACAATGGAATGAATGACACCTTTGTTATTGGCGTTTCATATACTCTGCTGATGGAACAATGATTCGGGACAAATCATTTGGCTTCGAAATTAATGTACTGTGCGGATCAAGTTTTTAAAAACATTTACTTCCGGTTGCCAGATAAAATCCGCCCTCAACAAGAGAGGTGTTGGTTTTGGAATTAAGTATAATTAACCTATCAAATGGAAAATTATATCTGGTACTTTAAATAATAAAAAAATGTTTTAGTTATAATAGATATTTTTCCTTATGAAATGCAGCACACTCAGATTCGAGTTACTACTGTTTTTCATGTCATACGTCCAAGAAGATAACGTTATATTAATTTAGGTTTACTTTATTTGTTTTATATTTACATTTTGGCAGTAAATGGGCTAAAATAAAAAAATCCTTTATTTAAATACTATCTAACAGCCCGAACATTTTAAGTATGCTAAAGCGTAACATCAATCAGCTTACTGAAATTGAGGATTTATATGAACGCATTCAGTTTGTTGTTCAATATGAGATGAAACAAATTAAATACCTTTTTCATAGTTTTAAACATAAATGTAAATTGTCTGCGTAACAAAAGTTGTTAAAATATACATATACCCCTAGATTAGATTTAGAAATGGGATTATCCCCAATCCAGAAATCTACAGAATATTATAGGAAGCAATAAATATTACTAACTACATATATATATATATATATGCAAATATAATGTACTATAAAATTTATTTGCAAAACAAACAATGCAGCTTTTCAAATTTTAAACAGGATATTATTATTAATTTATTAAACTTAAAATTTTATAATAATATTATTAGAAATATTATTATAATTTTTTTTTAATAATATTAGTAGCATAATTTTTGATTATGTTAAAAATTTACATATTGCTATTATAATATGTAAAAAATATTTTAAAAAAAGTTAAATGTATTTATTGCAATTAAAATCTAAATATAACAATAATAATAATAATAATAATGTATTAATCTAAATATGCAATTATCTAAAGTTATAATACACTTTAATCTGAATAGATTAATATTTTAAATGATTATTTTTAAATTGTTTCATAAATTTTAATTGAAAACAATTAATCGTGTTGTAATTGCCGGGCCAATTGTGTTTAAAATTTTAATTTATTGTTTAATTAAACTTTTAGAATAATGGTATGTGTAAAATAACTTTGATTGCTTTTCGCTTTTCATTCTTTATTACTAATAACAATACATTTTTATATTACTATAATTATAAAATGTTTTAATTTGAACAATAACTAGATTTTTTTGGTTTTGGGTTTTTACATATAATAATGAATGTTGTGTTTGTAGTTTAAATATGTTTGTACGAGCATAATTATTTAACCTTGCATAGTATTACTCATTAAGTGCCTTGAACTCTATGCTAAGTATATATCTTGCTAATATTAACTTATATATTGACAAAACGACATGTAAAATAAAAAAACTCTTGTAAACTAATAACTTTTATTAGTTAAGACGCTGAACTACAGTATGCAATTAACATATATATATATATATATATATATACAACCATTTCAAAAATTAACGCAAAAAATACAAAAGTATTAAATCTAAATTAATTTGTTATGTCCAATTGATTTACATAAAAATAAATATTGAGAATTAAAAATAATGTCAAGTAATTAATAGTTCATTGATATTTACTTAGAAATATTTATTTAAAAAGGCTGAGTCGGCCAAAATAGCATATTTTAAAAGCTACTTCTGTATAAACGTGATTAATAAGTTGAAGTTAGATAAATTTTATAATAATTAGCCTATTATTATTTTGTGTGCTTAATTTCATTAAAACTGAACAATAACTAATCCTTAAAATTGATGTTAAACTAAAATTCAAATCTTCCCTGATTGTGATGTTATAGTAATTATTAAAATAAACATTTAATTATTGTAATCTATATAAATAAAAATAACAAAAATAATTTTAAAATAATTTTAAATAAATAATTTAAAACAAATCGAATAATTTATTATTTACGTTTAACCTTGAGATTCCGCTTATCCGCTAATTTTGCTTTCTGGTTGCATCTTTTATGAAATGGACATTAGTGATAAAAATGTTTTTATCTTGCTGAAAATGAATATCGTGTTATTAAAGAATTAAAAAATAAAGGATTTTTTCCAAAAGATTGGCAGATTTATACCGAGTTAACCTTTCAACAATTTATCGAATTATTAATGGTCAAAAACCACGAAATATCCATAATATTGGAAGAAAACGTGTAACGACTACTACAGATGATCAAAAAATCGTCATAGAATTAAAAAGATATATAATAAACCTATTTCACAAACAAAAAAAATAGTTTAAACAATTTTACTTATTCTACAATAAGAAACAAAGCAACTGAATCCGGTTTAACTCTACAATCATTAAAGATTAAGCCATTTATTACCAAAAAACAAAAGGATGATAGATTAGCCTTTTGTAAACTATGAAATGAACTACACTTGTGTTATTGGCGTTCCGTATATTTTGCCGATGAAACAATAATTCGGTACAGACCATTTGGCTTTAAAAACAATGTGTTGTGTGAGACAAGTTTTCAAAAACATTCACTCCTGATTGTTAGAAAGAAAGCCCACCCTCGACAAGTAACGTGTTGGTTTGGAATTAAGTATAATCAACCTATCAAATGGAGAATTATATCTGGTACCTTAAATAGTAAAAAATTTGTTTCAGTTATGAAAAATGTTTTTTCACTAGAAAGTGCAATACACTTACACGGGGGTTACTACTGTTTCTCAGAACAATGCTCCATGTCATACGTTCAAAAAGGTAACGTCATATTTATCTAAGTTTACTATATTTGATTTATATTTACATTTAGACAGTAGAAAGGCTAAAATTTAAAAAATTATCTTTCACTCAATTGCCACCTAACAACCAGGATATCAATGTTATGAAACATTTTTTCAGTATGCTAAAGCGCAACATTAATAAGCATACCGAAATTAAGGATTTATGTGAACGTATTCGGTTTGTTGTTCAATATTAGATAAAACAAGAATATATCAGCACTCTCATCGATAGCATTCCAAAATGCCCGGATCAGTTTGTTCAAAAGTAAGGTGATCACATAGATTATTAAACTTTTTAAACTTTCTAATGTTTTTAATCATTTGGCAACTGAAAAAATTGTATGTAATCCGTATTTTTGTTAATAGTTGTCTTTATAAATCATGTTAATCATTTTACTCCATTTTCGATTTTTCACCAGTTCGTATTTTATACATTTTTTTTAACTTACAATATATATGTATATACAATTATAGTTTTTTTCAATTATTATATAGTATTGTATATTTTATAATCAAAGTTATTTTTCTCTTGTGTGCTATCTAGTTGCTAGAGAGTTTTTAGTTAAATAATCACTTTTTTGCGGTAATTGTTGTGAGAGTTGAATATGAATATATATATATATATATATATATATATATATAATAAAAAAAAGTAATATTAAATATTAAAATTTTTTAACAGCAAATTTCAAAAATACATTTTATACATTTACAATTTATTATTAAAAAATGAAAGATTAATTTAAAAAATAACTAAAAGTAAAAAAAAACTTACAAGTATTAAATTTCAAACTGTAAAACTTAATTCATTCGTTTTTTAACTTATTTTTTTAATAAAATTTATTGCAATTATTGTTCCTCCATTTTATGTTATTGCAAATTATTGTGCAAATTGTAAATGGGTTCCTATATATTACTGTGCTAATTAGAAGCATTTTTTTTAAATTAATTTTTTTTCAAAAATGGTATAGATTATAAACTATTGGTTTAAAAACCGATATCCAATCACATTAATGTAATTAATTTTATCATTTATATAAAATTAAGTTACATTTATTATATGTTGTTATTTAATATAGTAAAATTAACATTTCATCATGGTTGCAATGTTAATTAGTAAAACATTAGACGATTTTTAAATTAATGTAATAAATTAATTTAATTATTAATATAAACTTTAAAATATCCTGAACATTTACTTAGACAAATATTTTCAAATATTAAAAATAACAAAATATTATGCTTATGTATAGTAGTTGAAAACATTATATAATTAAGTATTTTTTTTAAATATTACCTCTATTTTTAAATAACTGAACGTATACATTATAAAAATTCTTTTTTCAATTTAAACAATAAACGTTGTTTATTTTTAAAGTTAAAAAACCTTTTTTTCAAAAAATGTGTGAAAATAGTAAAACAATAAATAAATAAAATAAGAATTTATTTATTTTGTCGTTATGGTTTTCCATTTGTGCATATATACAATCGCTAAGCAAGTTTTTACAAAAAACTAGCATTTTAACTTAAATATTTCTAGTAACTATATATTTTAAAATAAAAACTCAGTTTCGTTATATATACCCCTTAAAAATTACTAATTAAAAAAATAATTGTAATTAATATGCTATTTCTTATTATTTTTCAGTAAAAATAAATAAAGTATTAAAAATTTGAAATAATGTTAACTACTTAATATTTGCCCATTGTTTATTTTTAAATATTTAATTAAAACCGTCGACTTGACCAAAAAATTCATATTTTAAGAGCTACTTCTACATAAGCAGAAAATTACTGTTAAAATTAAAAAAAAATTAACTTAAATTAATTTGTTATTTTTTATTATTTTTCTGCAAAAATAAATATTTAAAATTTAAAATAATGCAAAGTACTTAACATTTGCTTTATATTTAATTAGAAATATTTATTTAAAATAGTAGACTTGACCACAAAAGCATATTTTAAAAGCTACTTCTATATAAACGGAATTACTAAATACAATTTATATATATACCTCTTAAAAAAATTACTGTTCAAATTGAAAAAAAAATTTACTTAAATTAATTTGCTATTTCTTTTTATTTTTCTGTTAAAAAGCATATTAAGAATTTAAAGTAATATAAAGTACTTAATATTTGTTTTATATTTACTTAGAAATATTTATTTAAAAACGTCGACTTGGCGTTAAAAGCATATTCTAAAAACTACTTTTATATAAATAGAATTTATGCACTTTTTATAATAATTGGTTCACTACTAATTTATGTGCTTAAAATCATTATTTAAAAATACAATTTAATACCTTAAGTTTATGTTCCTACAGCACAAAATTTAACTTTACAGTTACCTCATAATAAAATTTTTAATTTAAATTTAAAAAATATATAAAAGTTATTTAGTTAATTATTTTTATATTATTAATTTTAAATAAATAATTTTTAAAATATGTTTATGCTTAGAAGTTACTGTAGTAAACAAAAATTTTAAATAATTCAAATGCTGAATTTTTATATAATATTGCTTTGAAAACTTTTCTTGGGTTTTTATTTTAAAATAATGATTTGTTGTTAAATTTATTATTATTATTATTATTATTATTATTATTATTATTATTATTATTATTATTATTATTATTATTATTAATTATTATTATTATTATTATTATTATTATTATTATTATTATTATTATTATTATTATTATTATTATTATTTATGTTTACTACTTTAAATATTTTATTGAAAACACCTTTTAGCAGTAGACATTTTAACTAAGCCAAACATGGGCCTGCATTAAGTGCCGGTGGTGGGATTCGAACCTAAACCCACCCAGGTCCAAATTGAGCGCTGTACCGCTATACAAAAATTAATATCTGCATAAAAATTAAAATTCAAAATGCACTATATTTTGTTAAAACTATTTAAAAACTGCATTAATTTTGTAAATAATATTTTGAGTATTTTCTTAAAGATATTAAAAATTAATTATTCGTTTTTAAAAAATCATTATCTAGCATAAATACAATAAAGTGTAGTATTTTGTTAAATTATAAAACATAATTAGCACAAATTTAATTAATTGCTACCTAGGAGCAGAAAATACTATGTTTTATCTTCTTTATTGCAAAAAGTTTAATTATTTTTTACTACGAGAAAACACCAAAATTATGCTTTGTAATAGTAAAATAAAATTGTTTTTAATAGTGATCAATAATAATTGCAGCTAATAAAACACTGACTTAAAAGAATTAATATACTGCTTAAGAAAATAAGTTATTGTGTATAATAAATTTTGTATAATATAAAATTTTTTACTGTTAGAAAACATATTTATGCAACAAATATTAAAATTGGTTTTATAAACTCTATATAAAAAATTGTATTAATCAGTTTAAGCAATAATATTTTTATGCTAAAATATAATAATGTTTTTAGTGCTAAAATGTAATTTACTTATGCCAAGGTCATAATTGTAAACAAAAATAATAATCTGTGTTATAATCTCACAAAATCAATTTTAATTGTTTTTAGATTTATTTTGTTTAGATGAAAAAACTTAATTTAAACACAACACGGACTAAAATAAAAATAATTATGTTTTTGGAAATTTAATAATTCTACTATCAACGATATTTATTATTTTTTTGTATAATAAAACTTAATATGTGTAAGCATATTTAAATCAGAAATTTATTCAACCAAATTATTTTTTTATTAAAATTTGAATTGCATAAACTTATATCAGCATTATAACCAAAAGCATACCAAAACACCTAAGCCAAGTGGTTACAAACACAAGCCATTTCATTCATTATTTAATATTTTGTAGTAAATTATAAAAAAACAATTTATTAACGCTCAAAATTCTAGACGTTTTGCAGTTTTAGAAATATTTGACCTTATATTTGATGTTGATATTTTTATTCAATATAAGATTATGAGTCAGTTAAAATTTTGTGTAATTTTTTTATTAGTTACAATATATATCTGTAAAATTACACTTGTATTATAATTATCAAAGAATATTGTACATTTTATAATTAAAATGACGTCTTTTTTGTATGTTATATGATTGCTAGATATGTTTCAGTTAAATAATCACTTTTTCCTGTATTTGTTGTAAGAGATGTATATATATATATATATATATATATATATATATATATATAATAAACATTTTAATTAAAAATATAAAATATAATATTATACGTTGTATAAAACGGTTACTGTTAAAAATACAGTTATTAAATTAAAGCATTTCCAGCAACTACATAACTTGGGTGATCTAGCGGTACAGCGCTCGAATTCGGACCTCAGTGGACATGGGTTTGAATCCCACCACCGGCACTAAATGCGGGTCCACGTTTGGCTTCGCCAATTGTCCACTGCTAAAAGATGTTTCTTGTAAAACATTCAAAGTAGTAAACATAAATAAACAAAATAAAATAATAACTTGGGAAAAGAGTTCAGTTTAGTTATACGACATAACATTTTATATAGTAAGTAAAATAAAATAATATTTATTAATATGTGTTGTTAATAATAAAATTTTATGTAAAATTACAATTGGTTTATAATCAATAGTTGATTAAAATTATGAACATGGAAAATAATGTCAAATATTACATAAAATGTATAACAACTCTAATTGTTTTGGTTATTAAATAATTTGTCACATAATGCACTACAAACTATTAAATAATGAATGTGATCATCTCGTTGTGTAGACAATTAGCTTAGATGTTTTGACATATTATTGATTAGGGTGTTTATAAAATTTTATGTAATTTAAAATTAAACAAAACATTAGTTAAAGCTAATAATTTTTAAATTTAGATATGCTTATATATGTGTTGTTTAATTCTACAAAAAGCAAAATAGGTGCAACTAATATGAGAGCTATTAAATAGCAATTTTTCAAAACATAACTGTTTTTATTTTAGCCTGTTTTGTGTTTAAATTTAGACAAAATAAATTTGAATGCAGTTAAAATTAATTTTGCAAACAGGTAAAATAAAACATTGTTTATTAAAACAATTGTAACTGTAGCATAAGAAAATTGCAATTCAGTTCAAAAGATATTACTAAATTTTGAGATCAAAATAGTACTCGTTAAATTAATTAACATAATTTGTTATATAATAGTTATTTTATAATTTTTACAAAAGCAATATAATGCTTTTTGCATCAAAAATGATTTTTAAAGTACAAAAAGATAAGTATGTACAAAGTTCACTTTACACAGTACCTTATTTTAGCATACAAAAAATAAAAAGGTTTAAATCAATGTTTTGTTAACTACAAAACAAAGTGCCATAGATTAAAAAACATTTTTTTTGTATTATTATAAAATGTACCCTTGACGTTTTCTTTGAGTAATAAAAATTTAACTAAATGCTTTGTGATTTAAAAGTTAAAACATTTTCTTTTGTCTGTTCCTTACTAGAAAATAATTAAATCCAAATTAATTGTATTTTATAATTTAAAAAGCTAGTGTATTTTACTGTTTTTAAGTTATACAATATTTTTTTTTAACAAGAAAAAACGTTTTCTTATATTTTTTTAAGAAAATGTCCAATATATATTTAAAAACATTAAAGTAATGTTTAAATTGTTTTAACAAGATGTATAGCATTTTCATTTATATTATTTACCCGGTGTCCAATGTTGAAAGATGTTTTTTGTAAAACATTTAAAGTAATGAACATTAAAAAAGAATTTAAAATATTAATTATAATTTAATTTTAACAGTTAATAAATACTAATAGTACAAACCAAAACAACTTTCTAAATCGTAAAGTCGTTGTTAATATAAATTAATTAATTTTTTATATAAATTCTTGTTTTTAAATTAAAATTAAAAATGTTGTTATAAGGTAACAACAAAGTTAAATGTTGTATTATGGAAACATGAAATTAGAGTATTAAAATATATTTATTAATAATCATTTAAAGCATATTAATTAACAATTTATTAATTATTAAAAAAATGCGTAAATTTTATTTAGTTATTCCGTTTATATGGGTGTTGTTTTTGAATATAATTTTTCCACTAACTTGAGAATTTTAAGTAAATATTTCTAAGTAATTATAAAACAACTATTACTTACTTTTGATTATTTTTAATACTTTATATTTATTTTTGCAAAGAAACAATTGGGAATAGCAAATTAATAAAGATTAATGTTTTTTTAGAATTTTTATACCAATTTCTTTAAGAGTTGTATATACCTTATTTTATTTGTATAATTAAATTTTTACTACTTTAATTATTTTAAGAAAAACATTTTCCAGCAGTAGAGATTTGAGCAAGCCGAATGTGGACCAGCATTTAGTGTTCAGTTGAAGTCAAGTACTGTGCTGATAAGCTACTCTGGCATGTATATATGTACACTAAAGTAAATTAATTAACATTGCTATTTGACATTTTAAATATACACATTATATTACGCAAATTCTATTTCACAATTTTACACAACAATCTTTTTAAAATAATTTGGACTTTTTAGAAAATGCCATGCGTTAAATAAAACATTGTTATTTTTATAAATTTTATAAGTTTAATTTAATACTATAAAATGTATAATCTATACAAAAGACAACGTTTCACAAAGTTAACATTTTAAAATTTTTAACTTTTGTAAAAAAAGGTAAAATTATAAAATTGAAAATGTTATTAGTTTAACAATAATTCATGTTATACATCATGTTATAAGCTAAAAACTGAATTTATACGTTAAGATATACATAAATTATTTTTAAAAATGCATTAAAAATATGTGTTAAATGAAAAATATACAACCAACTTAATATACAAATTTATTGGGTTATAAAAATATAACTATATATATATATATATATATATATATATATATATATATATATATATATAAGGTGTTTTAATAACCAACTCTTTTGTACCTATTTTACAAATATAATAAAAACAACCAGCTATATGTTACAAATAAAATAATTGTTTATCAATTTATTTATTAATAATTTTTAAAACGTTAACATTTAGTATGTTTTAATTTTTTTGTTCATAATTTATGATTGATATTTTTTAATAAAATTAAAATAATATACATATAATAATTAAATATTAAGTTGGTTTCCTGTTATGAGTCTACCAAATAACAATATAAAAATGCCCAAAGTTAAGTTGTATTTTTATAAACCTTGATGATGCGTTAACAAATTTATTAAATTTGCAAATTTTGTAGTTATTTATTTATTTATAAAGTTGTGTGCAGTTTTAGAATACAACAAATATCATTATATAGAAAAAAACAATAATACAAAAATGCATTGAATGTTATGAAAATTGAAATAAACAAAACTGACTAAATATTTTTTTTGTTTTTAAATACAATTAAAATGTATACATTTAATAATGTGTGAGATTAATTACAATTAATCATATATATATTAGGATAAATAATTGTAGTTTGGCTACTTTTTTACTAACATTTGTTTACTCATAAAAAATATTATGTATATAAAAACAAATTATGTCTATTCCGTGTAAACGTTTATACCGTTTGTTATTATACGATGAGCTATACAATTATGTAACAACATTTATTTTTCAATTAATTTTATTGACATCTTATATCAATATTTATTGTAGCAGTAGTAATATTAACATTTATTATTTTTGTTTATAACATAGAAAACATTTTTACAATGTTTTAAGTTTTTAATTAATTTTCTAAATTATTTATTCATACTTTTAAATCATACAACTGTAAATTTTACACACAACTTATGCATTAAGATTTCAAAACTGTTAATCAATTTTTAAATTGAATTTATCTAGTAAATGTTTACTAATATGACATTAGTTATGTTCAACATTTTTTATGTTTAGAAAATATTAATTGTGATGCACTATTCTATTATTTATATTTGTTTTCGTTATATGTGGAAGTTATAATTTTTACAAGCGTTTTTAAAAATTAACTAATAAATTATTTATAATGTATTTTTTCATACAAGTTTGTTTGTTTATATTTATTTCACAAAGTAAAGAACACAAAATTAGTGTCTGGTTTACACAGTTTAAATGAACATATTATAAAAAATATTGTATACAACTTTGAAATTATATAAAGGTTATTAGTAAAATATCATAGATTTATTTAATATATTTAAAAATTTTATTTAAATAAAATAATAAAACATTTAAATAACAAACAATTTACACTAAAAACAACTTTTTTTAAAAAGAATAATATAAATATTTGTTTTTATTTTATAATTTAAAAAAATTATATAATACAAACTAATCGTTTTAAATAAAGGTGAATATATAAAACCAGACATTTATGTTTACAATATATAACCCTTTTTATTTTTTAAATATTTAAGTTGAATAAAATAGATAATTTAATTATTGTTTGGTCATATATTTTGCGAACTTTATAAAACAAACTTTAAATCCCATTTTTTAAATTTATATATATAGCGCTGTTATTGCTGTTAGTGCTTGGTATATTTATATTAAATAAAATCAAATTTTGTACTTTTGCTGTTTTGAAATTTATATACAAACACTATTTGTTAAATTTAAAAAATTTCAGTTTTCTTTATAATATCAAATAAAAATATTACAAGATAGAAATTGAGGTGAATTAATTTTGTATATTTTCGTCGGTCAAATACATATATATATATATATATATATATATAAGTTCAATTTGTTCAAAATTGAAAAACGAGTAAAATTATTAATATAAAATATAACTTCAAATATAAAAAAATACAAAATAGATGAAAGTTTTCAGTTGCCAAATGATTGATTACATTATAATTCATACATAATTAATATAATCGCAATTTTTTAATCACTTCATTCAGACGGTTTAGTATTGAGATTGCTAGTATATTCTTATTTCATTTCATACTGAACAACAAGCGGAATGTGATTACACAGATCCTTAATTTCCCTATGTTTACTGATACTACGCTTTAGCATACTAAAAAAATGTTCAATGACATTAATCTCCTGACAATATGGTAGTAATTGAATAAACGAAGTGTTTTAGATTTTAATCTTTTTAATGTTTAAATAAATATAAATATAAAACAACAAAAAATAAAACTAGATAAATATGACATTATCTTTTGGACGTATGATATGGGGTATTGTCCTGAAAAACAGTAGTGACCCCAAGATATAATTTTCCATTTGATGGGTTTATTATACTTAAGACCAAACCAACACATCACTTGTCAGATATGAGCTGTTTTTCTAACTACAGTAAGTACATGTTTTTGAAAATAAGATTCACATAATGCTTTGTTTTTGTACCCAAATACTTTATCAAAAATTATTGTTTCATCAGTAAAGTATACGGAGCGTCAATAAGACAATGGCCGTTCAATCCATTTGTTACATTCTTTCTGTTTTTTATTAATAAATGGTTTAACTTTTGGTGATTCACGTGTTAAACCAAATTTTTTTGTATGTTTTCTCACCGTCGAATAACTAAATTCTTGTAAATTATTTTTTACAATATTAGAAATAAGTTTGTTGTAATTTCCCTTTAATTCCACAAAAATCTCGATTGTCGGTGTCAGTTATCATCTATTTTCTTCCAATATTATCACAGTTTCGTAGTTTTTGATCATTTAAAAACCAACAAATTATAAAGTAATAATTTCGCTAGTTGTTTAGATAAATAAGTGCATTTTGAAAATCAATCACAATTATAAATCAAAATTTACTTTAGATTATTAAGAAAAAAAATTCAGTTTAAAAATTTTTTTATTTATTTTTAAACGCATTTTTAAGTAATTAAATTTTAGTTTTGATTAGTATAATGACATTACAATCAGATCAGAGTTAAACGTACATATAAGTATAAATTTTAAGTAATAAATATTTTATTTTTATTTTTAATGGAATAAAGCAATAAATAAAAGATTAATTATAACAAAAATTCTGTAACCTTAACTTATTATCCATGTTTATGTGTTATTTTTAAATTATACTTTTTGGACTAATTCGATATTTAAAAATAAATATTAAGTATTTTAGATTATTTTTAATTTTGTAATATTTATTTTTACAAAAAAATAATTGGAAATAAATTAATTTGTATTATTTTTTTTTAATTTTAACACTAATTCGTTTAGGATTATACAAAATGTGAGGTTTTAGTTGACATTTGAGTTAAAACAAATCACTAGCATGCACGAACAAACAATTACGACCAAGCTACGTTTAATGTAGCGACAAACTGTTTTTATGCACATAAATTAAGTTTCAGTAAGCAGATTTAATAATCTTTAACATATTAAAAGCTTGAGAATTAATTAACACTTTCAACCAATTTTTGAAGTTAGTTTATTTAATGTTTGGTTTGCAGTAAATGACCTAATATGGAAAAAGCGTATGATGGTTTACTTCCATTTGACCTCTTATCGATTCAATTGGGATTGTGTTCTTTAATTCGATTAGCTGGTAGCACATTGTCCGACCAATAGTTGTAGTTGCGGTAGAAAGTATGCTAGTGTATTTGTATTAACTTAAATTTTAACTGTAACCGCCCTTTTGGTATTTATTTATATACTGAACTTTTATGTTTGTGATTGACGAGAATATACGAAATAAATTCATTTCACAGTCTACTTCTTCTAATATTTTTATTTAGTATTATAAAAAGAGTTTAATGTTTTAAGTTCAATGTAGTAACGAACTGTTTTTGTGTACACAAACTAGGTCTCACTGTGGAATCACTAGCATACACAACCAACACACATAACAACCAACGTAAGTCGACATAGTGAAAACTGTTTTTGTACTTATAAATTAGGTTTTAATGTAAAATGTTATATATATATATATATATATATATATATATATATATATATATATATATATATATATATATAAACTGATGAAAATATACGAAGCGAATTTATCCCACAGTTTATGTTTTTTAATATTTTTATTTGATACTATTTGTTAAATTAATAAATGGTTGAATATTTGTTTATTTAAAAAAATGTTTTTTATTGTTTATTCATGGATGACTTTACATATCAATCATAATGTTGATTTTGTAAAAATTTAATTTGTGTAACAGTAAATAAACAACTTACAAACAAATGTTAATAACAATAATAATAATAATAATTATTATTATTATTATTATTATTATTATTATTATTAATTTTAGATTTTTAATGTTTAACATTTTCAAAATAATTATTTTTGGAGAAAATGATTAATGATCCTTCTATTATTCCTTTCGTTTAAGTAAAAATTATATGAATTTGGATTACTTTTCCGTAAATAAAATAAAACTAATGCGTTAAAATGTAAATAGTGTTTTTTAAATATTAAAAACACAATGCGACAAAATATGTCTATAAGTTTTTTAGCAATATAATTATTTTAAATGCATTTTTCAGAACTATAGCTTATGACGTAGCCATTATTTCATTTTGTCTATATTTATACAATATATTGAAAGATTGACCACAATGGCTTCATAAGCATCACGTTTTACAAAATATTTTTGTCATGATTATATCCTGCAACTTAACGGTTGCATATGGTATACATGATATACCCAAAGATACGTTTTAATATCATGGGCATATGCTTGTATTTATCAACCAAAACGGAAACCCAGTTTTACCGCTATGTACTAAGTACCCACTTTGTTAGTCCATGTGTTTGAATGTATTCAGTTCATAATTATCTACTACTTTCAATGTTTAACGGAAAACATCTTTTAGTAGTAGATATTTTATCGAAGCCAAACGTAGACCCACACTTGGTGCCGGTGGTGGGATTTGAACGTATGTCCAAGTCAAGCTCTTTACCGCTAGACCACTGTTATTAGGAATTGAAGCGACAATGTATTACGCAATTTTTTACAATCAATTAGAAGAATTGTTTATTAATTATGTAATTTTTTTAAACATTTTAGTTAAATTAACAAAAATTTAGTTTTTTTAATAAAAAGCTGTTTATTATAAGCTTGTGGGTGTATATACTAAGGATTATAAACGCTTTTATAAATAGTAATAATAATAATAATAATAATAATAATAATCATCATCATCATAATTATAATTATAATAATCATAATCACGATTATGATCATAATAAGCTCTCACAACTTACAGCAATTTATAATTTTTTGTTTTTGTTTATAAATTAATTTTTTGTATTCTGTATAATTTATTAATAATAGTAGTATTATTACTACATTAGGTTTTAATTCCTCAATAAAGGTACATTTAGCACAAGCATATTTAAAAATAGTACAAACAATAGAGAAGAAATATGAACCGTCGACAAAATCTAATAATGTATACATAAATAAATGGAAGCACTACAATTAGAAAACAATTTTAAATTATTACGCTTTTAACCGTTGTTATAAAATGGAGTTGTATTATAATGTGGGATATGTATAAATTTAAAAAATAACTAAGTAGAAAAATGAATTTTGTTAGAAACTCAATTCCAATTAATCGAAGATTAGTTAACACTTTAGAAAACTTTACATATAAAAAATATAAAAAACAGAAATAATTGGTTAATGAAATATATATTACTGCAATTATTGTTTTATTGTTGGTACGTAAAGTTATTTTAAAAATTTTTTAATAAATGTATATTTAAGAAGATTAAACAAGGGTTTAATGTTATTTAATCTTATCTAGCTATAAGTCTATCACTTAAAATTCTACCATCACCCAAACTTTAGTATTTTGTTAAACAAACATTTAGTAAGATATAAAAACATTATTTAGACTTGTTTTTATATTAAATGTAAACCTTTCTTTTAAAATGTTCTATTATCACTTTAACTAACATTAATGTTATTGTTTAAATTATTTTACGTAATGTCTATTTACAAATTCGTATATTTTACTACTTCATCAATCTATTCTACTTTTAAATTATTACAAAAAAACAACACAATTTAAACATTTATCTTACATTTACTCGGTTTTATTAAAAGAAGGCTATATTATTTACAGTTTTATAACGTATAAAATATGATACTATTTAATGCATTTAAATTTCAATACTTTTAAGACAACTACTTTTGCATGTGATTTTGTTTTTTTTTGTTTGTTTTAAGAAATTACATTTTCTTGTGAATCCTTTTAACTAGTTAAGAAATGTTATTGTAAAAATATAGAACAGGCCAATTTTTGTTAACAATTTAATTACTACATAAATATGTTATTGTTCTTGGTATAATGTGGTTCATGGTACTTAATTTGTTTGTTTGATTGCAAATGAAATAATCATATACATATGTTTAAAATACATAAAATATTAAAAGCAATATTTGATAATTAAGCAGAAATGTACTTTAATTTATTTAAGGTAACCATAATGCGGTAGAGAGATTTAAATATTAGCATAAACTTTGTTAGTACCAACTGTTTATTTTAATAAACAACACTATGTAACTCCTAGAATTAGAATTAAAGGTTAACAATGATTTATAGCTTTGTAAACATGTGTTAACATAAACATTTTTAAAATTTCAATTGCAAGTTTGTTTAGAACTAAACATACCTGAGTTAACTTTAATCACAATAAAATATTTAGATTGATATTGTATAACAATTTATACATAACATTTTTTGTAAAACTGTTTATTTGTTTTTTCTATAAAAATCACATATTTCTTCATACAAATGCACAGCTGCTAATACTACTCTATAAGTATCTTTCTTTTTTAACACGGGTTTTAAACTGGATAAACCAAACAATTGATTCATTTATGTAAATAAAAAATAAAGCAATAACGATGAAAGCCTAACAAAATTTTGTTCCTGACTATGAGTTCTAAATTTTCAGATATTTTTATATGATGTATGTTAAGCTATTAATTGAAATAAAACTTTTGTAACCAATGTTCATTTTTGAACATTTCCAGAAAAAACCGTTAAATCTTTTTTAACATTAAATTTCTTTTTTAGATCGCAATATTTTTGTACGCCAACATTCTATAACTATATTAAACTTAAATAAAATATAAATTGGTTTAGCTTAGTTAACAATGAACGTTTATCCAATAAAACATGATTCTTTTCTAAATAATAAATGATTAATAAGTAACTTTATTTTGGCTTTTTTCTTATTAAATAAATTACTTAAAAACATGCTTTTAAGATATTTAAAAAGTAAAATTAATAAAGATGACATACTTTTATATAAAATAAATGTTTAAAATAATCAATTGTATCGTATTTTAAACTCACTGAGATATTCGAATTAAACGTTCCTTATTTTTATAATAATCTATATATAATCTATATAAATTTCGAATATTATAACATAATCTAGTAAACAACTGTGTGCTTCTTTGGTAATAATTTAAATTAAATACTTTGTAATTTAGTAGCATTCTGTTAAATGTTAAATACAATTGATGCATTCAAAAGCGTCAATGATTTATTATTTTTATGTGAAATTGTTTTACTAAAAGTACATTTACTATATAACATTGTTGATATTGCTAATTGACTATTAGTGGCTTTTCATATCGCACACATGCCAAGATGCAACACAAATAGTGTTGTTTTTGTTTTCAACCTTTTATTTTCTTCTTATTTGTTTTTGAACATAATCGACCTTCTACGTTAACTAATTTTTCTAGCTTACCATTAGAATAAAACCTTTATTTATCCTACCATAACTTAGGTGTAGAATGTAAATTTAATGTCCTAAATATTGAATAGAAATATTTACACAGTATTTGGAAAAAGATGTCAGCTTCAAAATTATTAATAATTAAATAGATTTGTGCATATTATACGATTTTACGTACAGAATAGAAATTGTTTTGATAAAATATAATGGCATCAACGTTTGTTTACATTTATTACATGGTAAATATTATGATACATACAATAACATTTTCCACCTAATGATTGTGACATTTAATGCAAAAACAAGTCTGATAAACAAATACAAAAATATAATAAAAATAGGAATTTACTTTCACAATGTTTAACTAATATATTTTAAATATCAGGGCTGCTGAATTTAAATTCCATTTCTATATATTCAATAAACGCGAAGTTCTTTAAGAAAAAATGTTGCAACAAAAATTTACTAAATTTTGTTAAATAAAAAAATATGATTCGGAATAGTTATTTATAATTTTTTTGCCGGGGTGGTCTAGCTGTACAGCGCTCGATTTGGACCTGAGTGGGCATGGGGGATCGAATCCCACCACCGGCATTGAAATGCTGGCCCACGTTCGGCCTCGCTGAAATGTCCACTGCCGAAAGATGTGTCTAGTAAAACATTCAAAATATAATAATGACAGTTTTTTCTTTCCAATTATTGCATAAACTTTTTTTCAATTTTTCCGTTTAATTTTACTTGTGGTTTGTGAAGAATATTTTCCTGTATTCAATAGTATTGAATACCTATAATTTTTAAATATAAAGCATATATTTTTTAATATTGTTCAGTTGTTTCAACTTACACATACAAATGAAAAAATATTGATTACGCCCTATAATAACGATTTACTAATTAAGCTTGTACAAGATAATTAGATTTTAAAACAGCAAGTATTATTAATTTGGGTTACATATTTATAAAACCTTCGTTTTAATGTGCAATTCTAACAAGTTTGAATTTAATTGAAAATACACTTAAATGTACTTTTATCAATTTAATATTATTTACACATTTTACAAGTCAATTAAATTAGTGATTTTTTTATTTTTCATAAACTGTAAATTAAATTTAAAGTGAATTAATATGTTCACACAGAATATTAACTTCGTATTGTAAAAAATTAATTGTTGAAAATGTTTTTTATGAATTATATATAAAAATAAACGTTTCTAATATTTACAACCAATAATGCCTGCGTAATTTTTAATATTATGTGAACTGTTGCGTAAAAATAAAAATCTTAATAACACGTCCTCATTACTGCTCTTATACTAATATAGTGCTACATTTAATAAAAACATCCTAATAGTTACAAATTATGTAATTATATAATTTTTTTAAATTTAATAATCTGAAAAACTAGTATTTAAATTTAGATTGTCCTTTATTTTGTCAGTAAAAATATATATCAACGGCTTTTTTAAAAGATCCTGGTGCTTCCTCAAATGCAGATAAATCTTTCGCCTTTTGCTAAAGATTTTCGTGGAAAGGCACAAAACAATAAATCTAGGCTAATTTTTTTAAACCGCATCCAACAGACTCAGCAGTTCCTTTGCTAACACTGGCGATGTCACAAGGATGCCGTCTACCAGCCAAGAAGCATCATTATTCCTCCACGTTTGTTCGCCTAGCAGGCCATCAAAATAAATCGTTTTAATATACCGTACAAATATAGAAATAATGAAGTAACCGTCACCAACCACAATGAATTTTAAAAATTAACAAACCTGTGCTAATTTGGAAATAGTAAGCAATAAACAATTGTACACATATTTCAAATTTATTCTATCCTATAATTTATGATTTTGTTTACCGACCTGTATTTACAAACACTATATAACTTATTTTTTTTAAATAATTTAGTCTAACGTCCTAAATTGTTTTTTTGTTTGCAAGATGTATTGATGTCGTGTAACATTGTATCACAACCTTACAGTGCTCAATCTTAACTTCTAATTCAAATAAAATAAATACATACATAATTCAAATACAGAAGAAAAACAATTTGAATGTGGACTAAACCGTTGCTATTTACAAATTGTAGTTTTTGTAACTCGAGGTCAGTAAACAAAATCATAAATTACAGAACAGAATAAAATCAAAATAAACTGTAACAATTTTATGTTAATTATATATATAATAACAAATTTTCATTTTATTTTTTGAAAATTTTACAAAATCGTACTTTAGTAACACCAGCATAATAAATGCAACTTACGTAATTTTCTATATAAATATTTCTTAAACACAACTTATCATTCTAATTATCTTATAGAAATAAAAAGTATAATTTTAAAAATTAATTAATTAAATGATTTTTTTAAATTACTCAAATAAAGTTTTAATTGTTTTAGTGTAACAATATAATGATGAATAGTATGTACGCCGAGTGATGCTTTCTCTTTAAAATACAACTATAAAATACAATTTAAAGTATTAAATTTTATAAATAATATAGATTTTTAATAAAAAGTGCAAAAACTTTTGTTAGTCATTACTGTGTTATTGAGAAAATTAAAAACCGCAGGTGTAACTGACAACAATGCAGTGATTAGCCAGTAAAAAGCAGAGGACAAAGTTGATGCAAAGCGAAAACTAACTGATTTTTTGATGATGGTGACGATTAGTATATCGCTTGATAAAATTGATATAAAAACATTTATTAATATATGTACGCTCAGTGATACCAAGAGCCTGGATCATACTAAAAACTCGAACGCACGTGTTAATCTAACACTTCGGCCACCTACAATACCACTAAAACATTTCCTTATACCTTTCAACATGCAATGTACTATCAGACAAAATTAGCTAAAAAACAATTAACGAAAAAGTGGATTACAAATTATATATATATATATATATATATATATATGTCAACAGTTAATAATAGTACAAAAAACTAATAATAACAATAATCACGATAATAATAATAATACTATTAACAATAATCAAAAGTATGTCAAAATATTTGGAACAATAGATAAATCTGAAATACCGTATAAGGGAATGCATTTTTGTTTATTGATTTTGATCCCCTCGTTTGATTGCTACATGGTAACTAGAGATGAAATCAAATAAGTGATCTGTCAAAAAATAATAACAGTATTATGAAGAAACAAAATTATAAATCAGCCAAAAATTTGATTATGAAACCCTCAACTAAACAAAATCGAAACAAATATATGCACTGAATAAAAGTAGAAATGACGAATACTCAAACATATTATACATACAACGAATTATACATAGAAGTGTACACAAAATATGTTGTCAAAAATCATAAACACAGTGTAAAATGCATTAATTGTAAGAAATTTGAATAAGTACAAAACAAAGTAATCATTCAGACGTCGACATTCAAGACAAATCAACCGACCACTGTAATTGTTTAACCTTCGTCCCATCGGTTGATGTTTGAATAGGCGCGTTATTTGATTCATTGGCCCCATTTGGATAGGAAACGACAATCCGCGGAATGGTCGTATTAGCGTCATTGTAGTTTTTGGCTTTTTTTGCAGCCACCAATGAAGCAGATCGCAAATAACTGTTCGACTTGTCGGCTGTAAATGGCACATCGGTGGCAGGCTCTTTAGAGTTCTTGTTGGAAAAACTGCGGAGTAAGCCCGAAATGCCCGAAGATTCGGGTTTGGCAAACTTTATGATGTCCTGCTGATTTGAACCCGGCCGAGTGGGCGGCTGAGGTGGTCCACCGCCGCCACCGTCGTGCTTCTTGTGGCTCCAACCTTTCGATTTTGGACGCTTTTCCGTAAAGCGATCAACAACCGCTTTCGGATGCCTCGTCCACTTAATCATGGCTTCAGACGATCGATATAGGAAAAACAATTTGGCCACCAATTGTTCTTCTAAATGCAACAAATTGTTTTCACGAACCAAATAAATTTCGTGGCATAAATTTAAAATGCGATCGACATGCGGCAGTTCCTCCAACCGAATTACGTACGAAATGTTGCTGTAAATTGTACGCAACAGGCGACTGGCCAAAAATATGTAAGCTGCATACATACCGATGATGCTGTAATAAAAACAGAAAAAGATTAGTGTGATAAAATAAAATAAATCATTTAAGCCATCATCAAAGCAAAAATAAGAAATAAACTTTTAAACAACGATAAAATTATCAAACAAGAAACATTATTCATTTTGAATTACCAACTACTCATGAGTAATAGAAATCCAAAAATAAATGTTTTAAACTGGTTTGCTTAAATTTTGTATACAACTCCTAAGCTAATTAGTGTTAAAAACGTAGTTATTAAAGTAAAACATCTGTAGCAATCACATAACTCAAAAAAACTCAGTTTAATCATAATATATACAATATTATATAATAAATAAAATACAATTACAATTTTATTAATATCTATTGTTATTATAAAAAAAATTGTATAAAAGTTAAACTTGTTCAAAATTACAAATCTGGTAAAAATTATTAATACAAAATATAACGTCAAATATGAAAAAACAGTACACATGGAATATTTTCAGTTACCAAATGATTGATTGAATAATAATGAACAAAATGTTTAATAATTAATGTGATCGCCCTTCTTTTTAACCACTTGATCAAGGCGGTTTGGAACGCTGTCGATGAGATTGTTGATATATTCTTGTTTCATCTCATATTGAACAACAAACTGAATACGATCACACAAATCCTCAATTTCAGTATGCTTATTGATGTTGCGCTTTAGCATACTGAAAAAATTTTCAATAACATTTATGTCCGGACTGTTAGGTGGTAATTGAATAAAAGAAATTTTTTTGATTTTAGCCCTTCTAATGTCTAAATGTAAATATAAAACAAATAAAGTAAACCTAGGTAAATATGACATTACCTTTTTGGACGTATGACATGGAGCATTGTCCTGAAAAACATTAGTAAGCCCGGTGTGAGTGTGTTGCATTTCATTATAAAAAACTTCCTTCATTAATGAAACAAATTTTTCACTATCTAAGGTACCGGATATAATTTTCCATTTAATAGGTTCATTATACTTAATACCGAACCAACACATCACTTGTCGAGGGTGGGCTTTTTTTCTAACTACCGGAAGTAAATGTTTTTGAAAATTAGGCCCGCATAGTACTTTATTTTTATATCCAAATGGTTCATCCCGAATCATTGTTTCATCAGCAAAATATACCGAGCGCCAATAAGACAATCTTCGTTCAATCCACTTGTTACAAAACATAAATCTACATTCTTTTTGTTTTTTATTAATAAATGGTTTAACTATTGGCGATACACGTGTTAAACCAAATTCTCTTGAACGGCTTCTCACCATTGAATAACTAAATTCTTGTAAATTATCTTTCACAATATTCGAAATGGGCTTGTTGTAATTTTTTTTAATTCCATTAAAATTTTTCGATCATCTGTCTTACTTGTTTTTCTTTTTCTACCAACATTATCATAGTTTCTTGGTTTTTGTCCATTCAAAACACGATAAATTGTTGTAAGACTTACTCTATACAATTCCGCTAATTGTTTAGGCAAAAATCCGTAGTTTTTTAATTTTTTTATAACATGGTGTTCATTGTCATTAAGATGGTAATCTTTTCTATCGTTGGTACTCATTTTACAGAACGAAAATAAATAACGAAATTAATCTGATTCTCAAGGTCAATTATAATTTAAAATAAAAAAAAATTTTAAATTATCTAAAAAAATTTATTTACAAAAAAATAATAAATAATTTTTTAAATATATTTTTAAGTAATTAAATTTTAATTTTAATTAGCATTATGACGGTACAACTGGATCAAAGTTGAATGTTTAAATTTTAACTATTAAACGTTGTTTATTTTTAATGAAATTAAGCACACAAATTAATAATCGACCAATTATTATAAAAATTATATAGATTTAACTTATTATCCACGCTTATATGACTGCTGTTTTTAAAATATGCTATTTTGGCCGACTGAGCGTCTTTAAATAAATATTTCTAAATAAATATAAAGCATCTATTACATATTTTACATTATTTTTAATTCTTAATATTTATTTTTACTAAAAAATAATTAGAGATAACAAATTAATTTATATTAATTTTTTTTCTGAATTTTCATCACTAATTTATTCAGTGGCTGTAAATCTTAGCTTTTAATCATTATGAAACATTGGTCTATACCACTGGAAAAAACATTAAATTTACAAATAATTATTTTTATTTGTAAAAAAATATCCGAAAAGTGGCAGTGTCTTACCAGCCGTAACTGACATTATGAACTAATGAACATTACTGGAATGAAAATAAACCAAGAACATTATATTGGTTCAGAGAAATGTAGTTAATAAATGCAGAAAACAACATCAATTTAATTCAGTCGCTGCAAATGGTAGTTTCGTCTAATATATTGCTCGCACATTTTCACCAGTTCCGTTCAGTCAAACAAAAGCACCGATGGTAATATCAAGATCACTATGCATTAGGATACAAATCTGACAACTTAATCCCAGTCCATTCCAAACGTTTCTAAACAACCGACTTAACCCCAATTCTTTAAAGCCTGTCCTAACAAGCCATATACATTACTATAATTGTAATCTCAATATCATAAAATTCATTTCTAAACAGACTGTTAACAAAAATTGAACACTCAACAACTCATTGTACACACCAAGACAATCTCATCAAACACATAAGGAAAACTGTAAAGTAGCGAGCTACACTTACCCATAATTGTTAAACACCTTTCCAAACAAACTGTCCGACACGCGCTCATTGAAAGTAATCATTGACACCACTTTGGGCTCGGAATTGTCTTCGTGCAAAGTGGAATATCTCAAATCGTCAAAACACGGATCGGACGAAGGTTTGCTCGTGCGCTCCTTTAATTCCCACCACGTTTGCGATTGTATTGGATCTTGGTGAATGAAGAAACTCAAATTGACATAGGTCGTGTTGTGGCCCAACGCCGCATACGCCCCACGCAATCGATCCTTTTTCAAAACAACGTAGCGCGGCAATACGGCATCCAAGGCGACTGATTCGCTAAGTTTAGTTACGGTCGGTTTGGCTCGTACGTTTGGCGATTGAAATGTATTTGTCGAATTCAACACCAACAACAATTGCTGTTTGTCATGCAACGTCAACTTTCTACTGAAAATATCCTCAACGGATGTGTGACTTGATTGAATTTCCTTAGTTGACCTGATTTTGATAAAGTATAAAATAGGTAACGAGATTAGACAATCTTTATTACAATTGACAAAATAAATTCCAATTGTAAATATCATTAACCGGTCACTTGAATAGTATTAATTAAAAAGCCTTAGACATTTTTAATAATACTAGTTAATTACAATTATTAAAAGTTGAGTTTTAAAAAACATTTTGAAACTAAATCAGAAAGTAAGCCGAGGTGCAAACAAACAGTCAGGGAATTAAAAATATCTATTAAGGTATACGCATACCATATATATATATATATATATATATATATATATATAACAAACCTTCGACATTGCATGTGAAAATGAAGCAACAATTCGGAATTGGGATTGGTCAGTTTCCTCATCAACGCGTGATATGAAGGCGGAGTTATGGCCCAAATGTTGCCCGAAAATCCATCAATGGTCATGTATCGCAAATCGATGGATTCGAAGTTGTTGAGAAATCCCACTGTATGCTATTAAAATGTATCGACAATAGTTTCCCATTAAATAAGGAAAAAATGTAAAACAATAGCATCCGGTTGTCCAGAATTAAATAACAACAGCGAAAGGCAAACTTTTTTTTTGCAAAGCCAACAAGTACCCATAAGTTTTTCCAAAAAGTAACTTTATGATTAAAACACATTTAGACTATATAAATAAAGTTTCCAATCAAAATAGAATGCGATCTTTGGCGAATGTAATGTAAAAACAGCCAAATTGCGTGTTGGTAATGCAATTAAAACTGTCGTAGTTAGGTAAAAATATAACCAATTAGTCGCTGTACAACCTCGACATAGGTCTCTAAAAAGCATCTTTTACTAACAGAAAGCTTCATGTAAAATATATTTCAAAAAATCCTTTTTCATACTAGAACATTTCTCACTCTAAAAGATGCACCAACTTAACTTCAACATGATGCATATATATATATAACCGTTAACTGTGAGTTTGCTACCTCCCTTGAATAAGAATAAGCGTAACAGCGTAATTATAACAATAATAATAATAATGACAACAATGTAACAAAAATAATAAATTATTATTATTATCGGTTTTTCCTTTGATTAAACAAACGCTCTACTTTTGTGAGTCGCAAGTTGTATTCATTTGCTGGTTCAAATACAACAGTTTACATAATCATGTTAAATAGATAAAATTTTAACTTAACTAAATAAACGCTAGTCTTAGTTTGTTTGCTTTCCGCTAGTATAATGGTGAAGAAATTCATTAATAACATATCTCATAATTAAATCATAGATGCAAATTTCATTTAGTGGTTGTTCAAGATAATGCTCCAGTGCATACATCCAAAAAGGTAACTTGGTTTTTATCATAATCTAAAAATTATCGGATTTTTTTATTGTTTAGACCAAGGATTCATTAAATAGCAAAAAGCTGAGGTTTGTTCAATTGCCCCCATACAGCCCAGATCTCAATGTAATTGAAAATTTTTTCAGTTATTTTAAACGAGAGGTGAATAAGACTGAAAATCGAGGTACACTCATGGAAAAAATCAATTATGTGTTAGAAAATCAAATTCCACAAGAATATATCAATAATTTGGTCGATTCTTATCGAAGCGGTTAAAAGAAGTTATAAAAAAGCATGGCTATCCCCTGAATTATTAATTTTGGACAATTGGTGATGTCTGCTTTATATATATGTACACATTTCATAATATAATTTATTTTTAAGCAAATAACGTAGTAGCTTTTTCATATCGAAATGTGTAAATTCTGGGTTTTTGGTCTAAGCGTAAATTTGATAATGCTATTTGTAAAAAGGAAATATTTTTAGTGTTTTGAATATTGGTATTGCTAATGTGATGTTTAATGCTTATTTTAGTAAATTGTTGATGTGCTTAATATGCTTAAGTGATGTAAGGAAAGTCAATCAATTTCAATGTGCTAATTTTGACAGCTCCCATTTTAGCCCCTGTATATATATATATATATAATAAACGTGTCTGGTGTAGAAACATTTTGTGAATAAAACAATTCCCCAATTATCTAAAAGTGGGAACAATTCCAAGTGATTGCAAGTCTATTCAAATTGGTGAACAACATAACGAATCCGTCGACGTTATTTATCATTGATGAAAACGAAAAAACCAGAATTGAGGGTGATGACAGTCTTTTATAGACTGAAACCAATAAGACTAGACACTTCCATCCATCAAACACAACAATCAGTTTTTATTTATCAACTGCCATTGTTATAGACAGGTGAAACTTGAAAGATTACTTGAAAAATTATTTGGTGCGATTATATTTTGAACAATGAGATTATAAGAATTGATTTTCATTCATAAAGCTATATTATCACGTTTAGACCGAGACAATTACTTATTTGTGTTCTGTGTTTTCCTCGTACGAGCGTTTGTGTAATTGAAAATGGAAAAAGTGATGAAAACGCAGAAATTTGACTAAGAATTATTGGGGAAATCTAATTGAAATGAATGTCACGTGAGATTAAATAAACTACATCCAAAATACATGGAGCAATTTTCTTGCCCTATGAGCGTCAAAACAAAAAGGCTTTGTAATGTAAGATGATAATAATAATAATAATAATAATAATAATAGTTGTATAAGTCAGAATCTCCATGCTAGCAACATAAGTATCATTCGTGGATACAAAAACCACATTTCCTAAAGAAATCATTAAGAACAGCTGCAAAACTGCAAAACATAAATTTCGATTGATATACTAACCTATTTTCACTGATTTGAACACCATCTGACTATAAAATACAAAATTACACTCTAGAAAAGAAAACTTTTGATTCATTCACTTCATTCATTTTAGTTGGTGACGTGGTCACCTCTTCATTAGTTCCCATATTTATGCGACATATAAACGATCGATTTCGATGGAAGAATAACAAGGTTTCTTGGCTGGTAGACGGCATCCTTGTGACGTCGCCACTGTTCACAAAGATTGACGAGGCCGCCTGATTTCTGTAAGGGTTTCTCCCTTAGCCAAGGGCTACATATGGTATACGTATACCTTTAGATACCTTTTAAGTATCCTGGGTGTATGTTCGCACCCACCCGCCGTAACGGAAGCCCAGTTATACCGCTGTGCACTCGGACCCTGCTGTTATTAGTCTACATGCCTCTAGGCACCTAGTCCAGGATGCCCCACGTGGAGGACGAACAGTCATGAATATCACCATCATTCGAAATTGAGACTTTATAAGCATTACTCAAATCCTCAGGATCTTTAGCATCCTATACTTTTGATAACAATAATCATAACAATCATTTTAAATATTTACCGGATCTTTTTCATGACAACGAATAAAATTATTGAATGCCGCTGGATCAACAACAAATATATTTCCTTCACGCGAAGTAAATTCAAATGTTGGCTACAAAATAAAAAATGTATAGGAAAGTGTACATAAACCCATCAATTTCAAATATAAACCATGACCATTATTAAGTATACTCAACTCGTGTGAAAGTAATTTTTCAAACACTATACGCATTATAAAGTTAATATTCACAGCAATATTATTGGGATTCCATCTTGATAGATAGGTGCAAACATACATTCTGCTCTTGAAAGTATATGAAGTTATGCATATACTACATAAAACAGATGGGATAAGAAATAACCTTAACAAAAAATAAAGCAATTACGTTAATTTTTGTAAAGTGATGCCATCACAGGGATGGTATCTGTTTAATGCTTCATCACAAACCTGCGTTTGTTCGCATATGGGAGGCAATCATTTAACATGCTCTGTAAATACTAATCTATATAAAGTAGAAGCTTTAAGTTGCAATTATCAATATACTGCAATAAATAATTGACAAAATATTTATAGACAAAGCTAAAATATGAAAGATTTTCGTGGTAACAATTCAATCGACGCATCCACAATTAGTATTTTTTTAAATTTATAATACGTCCAACCATATCATGATAAAACACAATGCATTATTTTTTTAAAAGTACAATTATTAGTAAATAAGGTAAATGACTATATAGTCATATTTCCATTAAAACAAACGTACAGGAAAACCGCCAAATGACATACTAAACGAGCACAACACCGGTGGGTTCACATCAAACGTAGCGCCAATAAACGAACTCAACGTCATCGGTCCCCAAAAGCAGAGAAAGAAGAAAGACAACAGCAAACCGCCAACCAAACCCTTTTTCCACAAGTCGCGATTTCGACCGCGGGGCGTCGGGTAGGCCAATTCGGACCGACGCCAGCATTTGAGAACAAAAATTTTGGCATACACGTCCTCGAGCTCCATCCAATGGTAGAGTGACAATGCACTTCTCGTCCACATCCAGTCCATCACATTGCGCAGTTCGTACAAAAACGGAATAATCAGATAACTATACACAAAAGAAGGAAAACATACGAATTAGTTTGACGCTAAAAGTTGAAATTATATTAATAATTCAATGCAATGCAATTCTCCCTCCTCACCCTTTAAATAAAATTAGATTCAAATAATTGTAATTTTTGGTCAGAAAATTGCCCAATATACGACGCGGATAACCACTGCGAATTTGATAAGCCGATAACGAAAAATACAAACATTTGATAAGATACAACAATTGCGGAGCGATTCCTTTTGTGAACAAACTGTCAAAATAATGTTACAAAGCACATAAAAATCGAAATCGCATATCACACATTATTATTTATGACCAAAATAAACCCAAATGATTGATAACTTTTATACAATTGTCATATTAATACAAAGGAATTAGACTAAAAATATGCTTCAGCGTCCGTTAACGGTTATCCGATGTATTGTAATTAATTAAGTTTTTTACATATTCGATATTTTTTTCTTTTTATTATAGGGTTATTGCAGCGTTAAGGTTTGCGTTAAATAAATATTAAGATAGAGTAGTGGACATTTTTTAAATGATTTTAAGTTTATAAACTAATGTATAAATTACTGTAAAAATATGTCATGTCTGTTTGTTATCATCTACGTTCATATATATACACTTTTCACAGTTGCTATATTTTAAAATAAGAATGCAATCAAATGTGGAGTACTTTAAATTATTATCCATTTTAAGTCTATAATTCTAAATAAAACCAATCAAATATAAAGATTAATTTAAAGTTTCGTTGAGTAATTTGTGAATAAAATTGTATTAATTCATTCATTTTTTTATTTTGTGGTTTTTTAAATTTATTATAATAATGTGGGGTTTTTTAAGAGCCAACCAGAAGCACTATATAGTTGTTTCAACGTTGTTTGGAATCCCCAGTAATGCATAACTTTCAAATTTCATACAAACTTGATCCTAGGCGCGATTTGGTTTCAGACCAAACCCTTACCCATTGAGTTACGGGTGGTTGAAACGGACAACAACAAAAGTTAGTTGCAAAGCCACATCTTCATTAATTCCAAATTCGAACAGCATCTCGAACAATCCCTTTCTGTTTTTCACAATTTTCGAAAGCGTGTAGAGATATCAGTCCATCGATTTAGCCATTGTTTCCAAGATAAAGTCTAGGTCAAGGTAATGTGAAAATCGTCCCGAACAGCATCCGTCCAAGTACGTTTCTGACCACCTTTCCTCTTCTTCCAATCGGCATTTGGACAAACCAGGTTTACGATACATGAGATTGTATCAGGATTTCTACAAAGAACGTATCCAAACCAGCTCAATCTTCGTCGTAGCAATCGTGAAATTGATAGTCATTTAGAATTTGGCGGTTGCTGATCATTTTCGTCCAATCTCTTGATATCGTGGATGCAAAATAGGTGTTGCGCCAAATGTATCTAAAACATCTTGTTTCAAATTTATCAAGCTTCTTCATCTGACCCAGTAAGAGTCCACGTTTCATCTGCGTACTGTGCAAACCAATGAAAAGAAAATGTTCATCTTTGTATTTTAATTAATGGTTTTGCGTCTCCATAATTAATTGGCAAGCTTTCCAAACGCAGTAGCAGCTAAATGAATTCGACGATTTACTCCGTTGGATAAACCACCGTCAGAATTAATCGAAGTGGTCAAATACCTAAATTCTTTTACATTGAAACAGACCTTATAAATTTACTATTTTGTAGTGCTTATGATCAATATTAATTGCCCAGTAACTTTGAGCTAACAGACGAGAGAGTAATCCCTCGTACTACGACTTTTACAATATAAATCCTGGCATACTGCATAAGATTTTATAGCATATATGGTATGTGTTAATGGTTTTAATTATGGGTTTTTCGGGAGTAATTTTATAATTTTCAGACTTTATATTGATAATTGTATTCAATACTTGATTATGAATGAGGTAACATTCGTATATATATATATATATATATATTCATTAAAAACATACGATTTTGTTATATGAGGTAAAATAAAAAACAACCATCCGTGTATCAAGAGCACTTGGAATATCTGAAATATAAATTTCCCCAAAACCTGCTTTTGCAAAAATAAACCACGATCAAGGATGATAAATAAGAATTGAACAATAAGCATTGAAACAAACGGCAATGGAATCTAAAACAAAACACAAAACAAAAACGGTATGCTTATAAAAACCCAATTTGAAACAAAAACAAAATTATTATGACGCAAATTATTAACGTTGTCATCGCCTTCGGATAAGTCTCCAATATCAATTGCATCAATTCTACCCCATGCTACATAAACGTGGACAATAAAACAACGATAACTTAGGTTGCAATGTTTTTAAAATAAAATATGTTGGTATAGCAATCTGAATCGACACTGAATGTCCTATTAGGACTCTACAATAGTCAAAATTACAAAATTCCTCAATGTTTATTCAACGCAGTCGGAAATTATTCTGACTACGCTTGTCTGAACTGTCAATTTGGCGAAATCGGTAACACCAGAAAAATGATTGGATTTGTAAAAGCGAATGTTTGTTTGGTAGATAAAGAAAAACATGTTATGATTTAGTCTAGATGGATACCTATATAGAAAGGAACCTATATTACGCACCACTTTGTATTCTGATAAAAAATAGCCAATAAAGAGACTTATACAAGTGCATTCATGTATACTCAAAACAAGACGAGCACCGGACAAAATGGATAATTATCCAAAAATGTTTAGAAGGTACATCTGAGATTAGTTTAAAATAATACTTTCATAATTAATATAATTAATCAATAAGATAGTCACATAAAATGGATACATACATTCTGTTCATATATATATATATATATATAATTTACACAAGGCAAATATTAAACTGTTAACAACTGTTATTATTATTCAAGCTAATGAGCACTTCACCTGTAAAGCATGTAAAACAAATCTTTAAAAAAGATAGACATACCCGATTTGACTTGATAAACTCAAAGGCATTATCACCCATACCAGTCTGGAAAAAAAACAAAAAAATAAGTGTAATAGGCAAATAGAAATAAACTCAAGTAAAGTAAAGGTTAGAAATCATCCTTATAATTTGTTTTTTAATAATCCATTTAAACGATATAATTTACACAATGAAAGCAAAGTAAAACAGTAAGTACGTAATAAATGACAACTATTAATAAGTAACAATGATTTCAACCACTATTTATAAGCCCATCCCATCAACAAATACTTCTTCACTGATGCCACTTGACTGAGACACTGTAAACCGAAGAGAAAATGAAAACCTAAAACCGATAATGCACATATTTCTTATAAAATCTTCCTTTAAAATGCCCCCCCCCTAAACTAGGAACCGGAGTATTTAAAATCAGATTGGTTATTTAGTTAAAAAAGTGCAGCTCATAATTCCTCCGAATAATGAAAATATTGCAATGCATTAACGTTTGGATTATCTACATTATTTAATATTATCGTTTTTTATTATCTTTATTTGTATATTTATACCATTTTTTACAATTAGTACAAAACGTGTTATCTGAAAGTATTGCTTCAATTACGTATATAACCTTTTAATAACTAGAATAAAAGAAAATCAAAAGTGGCACAATGTCAAAGGTTATATTGGCTTATAATAAAGCCATCTAGTTACACGTGTAAAAATTGATTATACAACTACAAAGCAGTATCAAAAACCAACAACGTTTGCAAACTGTACACTATACACAAGCATAACACGCCAATGCGAGTTAACAAAAAACATACACTTGGTCCAAACGACACGTATCCAAATATCATAATCCAAAACGAAATGAATTCGCACAAAAACATGTAAATGTACACGTCGACCTTTTTGTTGTAACGCGAATCGGTCATTTTCAAATAAAATCGCTTCAATTTGACAAACGGATTCCACACCTTGTTCAAGTGCGAGGCTGTATAGAGTCCGTGCTGACCACCCGTTAAATTGTTGCAACAAATGGTACGACTATGAGCATCACTGTCGGCCGACGATTCGTGGTTGACAGACAAACAACTTGGGTTGTGATCACGACGTTTGGACTTGCGGGCGAGCGTTCTACAGTTGATCGAATGGAGAAAAAACCTTGATACTTTACAAACTGATTTATTGCTCATTACATTATTGCAATTAGAAGAACATTACTTACTAACGTTTAACGTCCGAAATACAAGCGAAAACAGTTGTAGAAAGAAAAAGGTAAATCTCATACAACTTGACTAAGAACCATTTAGCAAAACCTAATTGACATAAAAGTCACGAGAAATTTAATGAAAGATTTGGTAAAATCATATATCAAACTATGTCGTTGCTCCATGCTCTTTAAAGTGAATGTTTGTTCTTCGCATTTGATTGGTAACAACGCTAAACGGCTTTTAAGTACTCTGAATCTATGATTGTACCCACCCACCAAGGCCGAAGCCCAGTTATACGCAGATGTATAATAATCGATTCCAATATTGTTTAATTAACAATACTTAGTCCTTAGTTATTTGTCCACATACATAATAATAATAATAATAATAATAATAATGGTAATAGTAATAATAATAGTAATAGCAATAATACTACTGTATTTGAAGTAGTAAATGAATCCAACTCAGGAATAACAAACACTTTGCATTTCATTGAAATAAAAAATCGATAATCATTACTGGAAATGCTAAACACGATATAGTTAAGATATTCTTAATAAATTTATATAATTGGAACTTGCTAAAATTACGCTATATAGTCGGCCCTACTGCGTTAGTCTATATGCTCAAATACACCTACTCCAAAATGCGTCATGTAAGGAATATCACAGTTATTAAAAATTGCAACTTTATTAGCATTACACAAACCCTCAGAATCATTAGCATTGTAATAATAAATAATAATAATAATAGTTATAGTATATTATCCTACCCAGAACGATTTGCATCGCTTGAACGTTCAGAATTACGAGTTAACTGAAATAAAATAAAAATTACATTATACTTTTTAAAATTAAAAATCCAATCCATAAACGTCATAAAATATTGTCTGATAGATGATAAATTAACTAAAAACTAATATATATATATATATATATATATATATATATATATATATATATATATATATATATATACAATACTGAAATTGTTTAATGATAAACACCAGAGAAAAAGAGGAAATGTGGATGATCTAAGTAGAACTGGTAAAAACCTAGAGAAAAGGAAAAAGCCTCTTTGACTATACTTGGAGGCCTATTCAGAAACTTGTCCGATAAAGATTACAATGGAAGACATTTGTCATTGTGCTAGAACGCCAATAAGCGTAAAATTTAAACTAATAGTAATAATGTACACAACTACTATAATAACAATTATAACAAATCAAAAATTCAACTTATGCATATGTAAACAGAAACAAATGTCAATACACATGTAAAGTACCAAATCAACAAGATAGTGGGAAGTAGTTTTTAAATCAAATATAAATGTATAATAAATTCAATGAATGAGCGTTATGTTATATACTGTTAACTAATTGGGATACATCAATGGGCTGGTGACAGTCCCACATTCAACATTTCCCCACTTACACATTTCGAACGAGTGCCTCCAATATGTGAAGTGTAAAACAATATCTGTGTGCACGACAGATGTAGGAAAGCAATTGTAACTTCATTAGTAGACGGTAACTTTGTGAAAGCGTCGCTATTTATAGAAATATAAAAAACTGCCTAATTTTTGTCAGGACTGTCTCCTTTAACTTAACGCCTACATATGGTATACATATACCATAGCTTTTAAATATCCCGGGTGTATATTTGCAACTATCCACTAAAATGGAAACCCAGTTATGTCCAGAATGCATCTTACAAAAGTATGGAAACGGGATTGTCACCATCATTAAAAATTCAAATTTCACAAACATTACTGAATACCTCGAAATCATTAGCAGTCCTGTTGGGATATATATATATATATATATATATGTGCACTTACTGTTGTTTTGTTCTCTTCTATAATCATTTCTAAATCGTGGGCAAATTCTGTATGATCCCGCCAAAGTCCGTTATTTTTCAGATAGCCTCTATGCAAAAATAAGGTGATCAGTTGGATCAAATCGTACAAAGCGTAATTATTTGTTTTATCAATACCCAACACACGTGGCAACCATAATACTTCAGCAGATTCTGTAGGTTTTAAGGTTGCGTCATTGAAATAAAAGAATTTGAACTGGAAAATGTATTTGATCACAATAACAATCTGAAAAATATGTGAACAAATTATATATCTACAGAACCATTAAATAATCATTCACTGAAAAATATTTCATTTGTACTAGTAACTAAGTGATCAAACGAATAAAATGCTTCATCTCTTTTGTAAAATCACAAACTGAATAATTTTAAATTATAAATAAACACTAATACTTATATAAAAGCTTATGTCTAAAAGTTGTCCACATCTAAACAAAAGACAATTAAATGAAAATTCAATTGACCAAGATCTCCAAAACGACAAAACTAAAGAGCTCTTTTACCATTCAACCCCACTGCCACAAAATAGAGTTTTAACCACTCAATCTCAATGAAAATATTTTTGAAATTCGAAATAGAAAACACACACACGCACGCACACAAAACGTACTTCCGTATATGTAATTAGAAAAGTCCAAAACGTTTTGGTGGGCCTTGGAACCGACAACATACCCCACAAAAAGACGGTCAACGGATACAGTAAGGACAAAATGGTTCCCGATCGTAAATGGTTCAAAATGAGAATAAAATAGCAAATCAATTCGGAATAGACGATGCCAAAATTGCCCATAGCAATGAGCAACAGAAACATGTGCGACCGAGACTGACGAAATGCCTTTTCGCGTTCGTAATCCTGCAATCCCAAATTATCCAAAAAATCCGACGATTTGTCCTCAATCTTCAAGTCAATCGATAACTTGGGCGTGCGATTTATCTGGCAACCGAGATCCAATTGGCTGGCGTCAAACTGGGTTAGGTAGGAATGGCGTTCGGGATTTGGATAAAGTACTTCCAAAACAGCCGCTCCTACATCGACTCTATTATATATATATATATATATATATATATATATAATTTATTTTCAAGCAAATAATGTAGTAGTATTTTTTATCTTGTAAAAATGTGTAAATTCTGGGTTTTTGTCTAAGCGGGAATTTGTAAGACAGAAATATTTTTATTGTTTTAATTATTAGTATTGCTAAAGTAGTGTTTAATGGTTATTTTATTAATATATATACAGCCACTGAATAAATTAGTGATGAAAATTCAGAAAAAAAATTAATATAAATTAATTTGTTATCTCCAATTATTTTTTAGTAAAAATAAATATTAAGAATTTAAAATAATGTAAAATATGTAATAGGTGCTTTATATTTATTTAAAGACACTCAGTCGGCCAAAATAGCATATTTTAAAAACAGCAGTCATGTAAACATGGATAATAAGTTGAATCTATATAATTTTTATAATAATTGGTTGATTATTAATTTGTGTGCTTAATTTCATTAAAAATAAACAACGTTTAATAGTTAAAATTTAAACATTCAACTTTGATCCGGTTGTACCGTCATAATGCTAATTAAAATTAAAATTTAATTACTTAAAAATATATTTAAAAAATTATTTATTATTTTTTGTAAATAAATTTTTTTTCGATAATCTAAAAAAATTTTAAATTTTAAATTATGATTGACCTTGAGAATCAGATTAATTTCGTTATTTGTTTTCGTTCTGTAAAATGAATACCAACGATAGAAAAGATTACCATCTTAATGACAATGAACAGCATGTTATAAAAAAATTAAAAAACTATGGATTTTTGCCTAAACAACTAGCAGAATTGTACAGAGTAAGTCTTACAACAATTTATCGTGTTTTGAATGGACAAAAACCAAGAAACTATGATAATGTTAGTAGAAAAAGAAAAACAAGACAGATGATCGAAAAATTTTAATGGAATTAAAAAAATTACAACAAGCCCATTTCGAATATTGTAAAAGATAATTTACAAGAATTCAGTTATTCGATGGTGAGAAGCCGTTCAAGAAAATTTGGTTTAACACGTGAATCGCCAATAGTTAAACCATTTATTAATAAAAAATAAAAAGAATGTAGATTTATGTTTTGTAACAAGTGGATTGAACGAAGATTGTCTTATTGGCGCTCGGTATATTTTGCTGATGAAACAATGATTCGGGATGAACCATTTGGATATAAAAATAAAGTACTATGCGGGCCTAATTTTCAAAAACATTTACTTCCGGTAGTTAGAAAAAAGCCCACCCTCGACAAGTGACGTGTTGGTTCGGTATTAAGTATAATAAACCTATTAAATGGAAAATTATATCCGGTACCTTAGATAGTGAAAAATTTGTTTCATTAATGAAGGAAGTTTTTTATAATGAAATGCAACACACTCACACCGGGCTTACTAATGTTTTTCGGGACAATGCTCCATGTCATACGTTCAAAAAGGTAATGTCATATTTACTTAGGTTTACTTTATTTGTTTTATATTTACATTTAGACATTAGAAGGGCTAAAATCAAAAAAATTTCTTTTATTCAATTACCACCTAATAGTCCGGACATAAATGTTATTGAAAATTTCTTCAGTATGCTAAAGCGCAACATCAATAAGCATACTGAAATTGAGGATTTGTGTAATCGTATTTAGTTTGTTGTTCAATATGAGATGAAACAAGAATATATCAACAATCTCATCGACAGCATTCCAAACCGCCTTGATCAAGTGGTTAAAAAGAAAGGCGATCACATTAATTATTTGACATTTTGTTCATTATTATTCAATCAATCATTTGGTAACTGAAAATATTCCATGTGTTCTGTTTTTTTTTCATATTTGACGTTATATTTTATATTAATAATTTAACCAGATTTGTAATTTTGAACAAGTTTAACTTTTATACAATTATTTTTTATAATAACAACAGATATTAATAAAATTGTAATTGTATTTTATTTATTATATAATATTGTATATATTATGATTAAATTGAGTTCTTTTTTTAGTTATGTGATTGCTACAGATGTTTTACTATTAATAAAATTGTAATTGTATTTTATTTATTATATAATATTGTATATATTATGATTAAATTGAGTTCTTTTTTTAGTTATGTGATTGCTACAGATGTTTTACTTTAATAACTACGTTTTTAACACTAATTAGCTTAGGAGTTGTATATATATATACATATATATATATATATATATATATATATATAATTTATTTTTACTACTTGGAATATTTTACAGGAGACATCTTTCAGCCGAACGTGAGCTTCCATTTAGTGGTGGTGATGGGATTCGAACCCATACGCTCCCAGATCCGAGTTGGGCGCTGTACCAACTTATGTTTAACAATCTCACACTATGTTGTACTTTATACCAAATCAAGACATCGTTAAACAAAATTTATTTTATGTTTGCTACTTTGAATGTTTTAAGGGAAACTTCTTTCAACAACTGACATTTAAGCAAAGCCAAACGTGACCCGCATTTTGGTGCCGGTGATAGGATTCGAACTTATGCCCACCCAGGTTCAAATCGCTTGAAGTTTAGCAATTGAAAACACAATATATTTTTCAATCTACTATTTACTTAACAGCAACTGTATTTATGTAAATTATGCATTTCATCTTATAAAAATAGTTTTTCGTTTTTAACTTGCATAATAAAACTTCTAACAGAGATAAAAGAAACATATTGGCTTTTCTAACATTATTTCGTCCATTTTACACGTCAAATGTAAAATTATTTTGATTATCTATTATTTACTGTTTTTCTTTGATATTTACGAATTTATCGATTTCCAATCTAGCGCTTTAGGAGAAAACTTGTTTTAAACAAAAATACCAGTGTAACTACAACAAGGCAACATTAAACCAAACAAAAGCATCACTTATTTTAAATTATAATAAAAAATTAATTAATTAATTAATTTACACTGATTTTTGACATTTTGATTTTCATTTAATAAAAAGAGATAATTAAACTGTTTACATTGTATGAAATAAATAAACAAATTTCAGCTAATAAACAATATTGAAAAACGAAAATAAAGACATGAATTGATAAGTTACTTATTATAACAATTATGCATTCATTTCGCAATGTGACTTTTTCACTATTTATATGTTTGAATAACAAATAGTTCCAGATAGATTAGAACTAATTATAGGATGATTCTAATTATTTATTATCATTCTCAATAATAAAAAACAACTGAATTAATCTAGATTTAATATGATCTCAATTGTTACTTTTTTCATCACCATATAAACTTTTATTGTTTTATACTGAAAGGGAAGCATTTTGCAGCTTTTAATAGAGGTAAGGTCACTCAAACCATGAACCCATTACTTTAAATAATACATTATAGATCTATTATTTACTAAATGTTTAAGGATTTTAAATAGTATTATATTATTTTCGAATATTGCAGTAACTAAATATATCTCTAAAACGTGTTGAAAAAACATTTGCCAAAAATGTAATTGCCTAACCTATTCGTCATATAGTATTACGTAATACATTATTTTAAATTGCATATACAAAAAATTTCAAAAATTAATTAACTTACTAAAAAATAAATTGATGGAGTGATGTGTGTTATGCTATGTCATCGCTCATTAAAAAATGAATTATTAATTATTTTGTTTAAAATTATGGTTGCATAATCACTTTGTCTGATTTAATTATCATATTAATTACAAGTATAATTATCATAAAATGAATACAATGAATACAAACTCTGAAAAAACGACTATTTTTATAAGAGAACTATTAAATGTCATTAGTAATGGTTTATCTTATCGTAGAATATCTACGCCATAGCGGAAGCCCAGTTATATCGCTGTCCACTCGGACCCTACTGTTATCAGTCTAGATGCCTAGGGGCACCTAGTCCAAGAAGCAGCACGTGAAAGACGAACAGTCATAAATATCACCATCATTCGAAATTGAGACTTTATAGGAATTACTGAAATCCTTAGGATCATTAGCATCCCTGCAGATAATAACTTTCATGCAGCTCATCATTGTCAAATACAAAACCCAATTTTTACAAATCAAACAAGCCAGACCATAAATGTATGACACTTCACGATTATTATCATCTAATTCCTAAACAACCGTTTGTATGTAAAAACTAAATTGTGTCAAACCAAACTTATCACTGTCATCTGTTTAAGAAACCGTTGACTAATAATATAAAACAAAACCAACCTGGAGTGGTCATGAATAGCGACCGTAATTACATGCCGCTTAACTGAACGTTTTTCTTGATCAATTGTACGTCGAATACGTCTATATTGGCGAGTTAATCCGTTGAAAAAGCGTATCAAACTGTCGGCAACACTGAGAAAAAATACGTACGCAATCATGCATGTCGTTTTGAATCTGCTCCAACATCCTTCTGAACCTAGCATATGAAAATCCAAATATAGTAGGTTAATATATGAAACAAACCAACGTTGGTATAACTTAACAAGTCTTCCACCTCTTCTCCAGATGATAGGAAAAAGCCTTCAAAACTGATATCTTTCAAAACATTCACTTAATATTGGACACATGTAAATTAACTAATTTTCAAAGTCAATACTCTCAAAAACAAATCCTATCTTTCACAAAAGGTAAGCACTCAGTGGCTCAAATTAGCAATTCATGTAAGCAATATAATTTAGCGTCAATAAATAAACTATTATTACTTGCTACGAAATCAGTCCAAATTTTGCGTCAATCATTCAGATAGTGGTTGAACAAACGTCGCTATTCTGGCGGGATGTGTAGGTAAACATGCGCCATCCACTTCAGACAGCTTTTGCTAATCGTGTTGAAAATACATAGATTAATAAAGCACTAATCAATGGAAACTTTCGTCACTATCGGAAACGCAATCATTGCAACACCTTAACTAGGCAGTCATCAAACATTTCTTAAAAAACAAGCAATAAATAAATAAACAAATGTTGACCACAAAAATACATCATCAGCACTCACGATCATGTTCTGCGTCAACCAAATCTAGTGCGTCTGGGGCACATTGGTTCAACTCATAATCAACTTGTTCGGGTGTATTGACTGTTGGGTACATAGACATCGCAACCTCGTGAGCTTTTGCATCGTCACAGCTTTCCAGTGGGAATTCAGAACGTAACGTATCAGTATCTTGCACCTCTTTAGCATCTACCTGTTTCCTCAAACGACCTTCAGTCATGCGCGTCTGAGATTTCGAAAATGCTTTGTCGGTCGACAACGCATCTCTCAGAGCATCTGCGTTTTTCAAATTGCCGGTCTTGGTCGTAGTACCACCAGTGACTGCGGGCACCGATTTGGACGGCTGTTCGGACGCATTCGATTGGCACGTTTTCCAATCGGATTGATCTGACTGACTCACTTCAGACACTTTTCGGACCGTCTGTGCGCCAATTGCACTACTTGAATCTTTAGCTGGCTGCAAATTACGGTTTCCATCGTAGTGCTTACTATTCTTTTCTTGCAAAACTGATCGAAGAATGGAATTGGAAATTTTGGAACCATTCTCTATCTTTGTCTAAGTAAAAATAGTTTTAGAAACACATCTGTATGTTCAAACGATAATGTATTAATGAAAAATTAGCACATCAAAATATTAAAACAAGACATTAATAAACCCCTTTTCTATGCAACTCAACAATTATAGAGAAAATAAGCATTTCCTCTTAATTGATTTTTATTTCTTGAATAACTATATATTAGGACATATTAGGATATTCTACAAAAGTACAATATTTTACGGACAAACCGAAATAGATGTTCGGTAAAGTCAGGTTCGGAAAGGCAATGTCAATCTTTCATAGACTCAAATCAATATGGTCATGTTCTTCCATTAATATGAAGACAACACTTCGTTTGTATGTATCGATAACCATTCCTACGGTAATATATGGGAGTAAAACGTGGAAGCAAACAAACAATAGTGATAAAATGGATGCGTTTCATCGCCAATGCCTTAAGAGTATTTTAAACATTACCTGGCGAGATCACATTTCGAATAATGAGATCATGAGAAGAACTGATTCTCGTTCATTACATAACATCATTACAATTAGACAAAGAAAATTACTTGGTTAACTTCTACATTTACAACCCGAAAGACCAGTAAAAATGGTTTTGGAATGGATAATTAAAAATGATAAAAAAAGTTTGATAAACCACAGAAAACTTGGCTAAGAACTATTGAAATAACAAAACGTTTGGTAAGGTGTTATCCTATGTTTGTTTTCAATTAAGGAATTTTGTTGTTTTTGCTGTAACTGTTATCTTATTGCTCCATGTTTATTTTTAAAGCAAAAGGGTTTTGTAACAATAATAAATAAATAATAATAATAATAATAATCATAATAATAATAATCATAATAATACAATATTTAGTAATAATTTGTTTTTGAAAATATGTGTTCTTTTATAATAAATCTAACAAATAATTGTAAACTAAGTTAAGTCTGTTTCAAGTAAAAAAACATGAAATATAGTCATGTAAAAATTGTTAATGAATTCCAAATACTACCAATCTAGTTACTAAATTCACCAATAAGTTACTGATTCAACTTAATAATAATACAAACGTAAACAATCCATCTATCTAGCAACGCAATTTTTTTGCAAAAGTTTACACTTTAATTAATCAATTACTTTTTCACAAAACAAAACTATTTATTTTTCGATTTGTCGTATGAAAATGAAAAATGAACGTCAATTATAAATGAAATTTCTATAAAAATTAAATAAAATAAGTAAAATAGATATGCATCTATAACTTTGATAATAAATATTTCTTAACTGAAATGTGACTGTGTGCGTATGAACAAAGAAACGTGTGCCAAACCCTTGACTAGAAACTAGTTTGCATTCTTTACAATCGCATTTTGGTCTAAATTAGAATTTTATAATAATAATCATAGAAAATGGACCTTTATTTATTTATTAATACACTGCTAATATAATGTTTGAAGTAAAAGGAAAATGTGTTTAATACTATTAAGTGATATTTTGAGAACTAATTAATAACAGTGCATTGATTTCGACATAGGACCATCGACATACTGTAGATGCTAAAGTTTAAAATGTAAAATGAAAAAATGAAATCAAAGAAGTTGATATAACTGCGTCAAAAACAGCCTCGGCAATGAAACAGAATGCTTATAGATTGAATTTAAGCTCTTTCTTTCTCTCCATATATATATATATATATATATATATATATATAAATGAACCAGTAGCGATTTGGTTCTATGCAATGACTGTTTTAGCCAGATGATTTAATCATCTAATTAACTGTCTCAAGACTAAAAATCGAGTCTAAGTGTGTATTACTGGAGACTATCAGTCTCATACGAGTCAAACAATTTTGACGCACGTGTACTTCAATCAAATAAAGTGGTATTTTCTTACCGTATGACTAGGACCCAACTCCTGGTGCGACTCGTGACCCAATTCTACTCCATTCACGTTTCCGCGTCCTCGCGACTGCTCTTGCAAATAGCGATAAATATCACTAATCGTTATACGACCACTTTTGTCTCTTGACAGATTCCAAAATTGGAATGAATTCAAATGGGGTACCAAATTCATCGAAGGATTGGCATCATCTTCGTCGCTTTCGGGTTCGATATCCGAAGCATATTCAGCCATGCCCATGCGACGCCGCCAATCAGCACTTTGCCCATTTTCCGCAGCATCGTCCACCAAATCTTCATCGTCATAATCACCATCGTCATCGCTATTTACAGGTGCCAAGCGGGAATCCAGTGTGGATACGTTGCTCAATGATTTGTTTATTTGCGATGTCTTGTTCTGACCAGCTAACGACTCGGCGATATGTGCATTTTCAAACATACGCACGGCCTCATCCAATGTAAGTTTGTTAGACTGCTAAGAATAAAAAGGGAAAAAAAGCGTTAAAAATAAAGTTGTATAAAACTATATTACAAAGCATTACAATATGCTACCAAACGACATCAACAATAAGCAGAATCAAATAAGGGAAAATTAAAAACAAATTTGTAATTATATACTGTGTAACATCTATAGCTTGTTTAAAGTATCACAATCCCTAAGACACGTTGTGAGGAATGCATTATTAACCAACTAAAAATAAATTTTTTGTAGCTAAAACATTAAAAGTCATTTACTAGATTACAATTACAATCACTTATTTTAGCTAAAATGCAATTTTGAATCGCTACGATTCGGTGAAAAAGTATTCAATTGGTTAAAAGTAACCCAAAGGTTATTCAAATAACAAACCTATCAAAGTAGGAATCATTCCACCCATGCATTTAGTTGAACTAATTCGGACATCCTACAGCATAATGTAACTGTGCCTCAATAATGACTCATCCAAAGTATAGTAATTTTCTTTTTTTTTAAATCACATGTTTACTGTATTGACTATATTTATATTCATTAACATATGATATTCTATTACATTTTGTTCCCATTGTTTGTACTACTGCTTTTTTTAATTTTGTTGTTATCTTTCATATTGATGGTGAAAATGTATTTTACGCTCAATGTATATATATATATATATATATATATATATACTAACTCAATAGATAATTTATTACTTCTAGTTGAAATATAATTTTTTTATTACAAAATTTTTTTTCATATAAAAACCGCAATCTAAAAATACAAACGTATAAAATGATGCCCAATATTAGAAGTATTAAAATCGTCCCATTTTAGCATCAAAAATTACGATATCGTTGCATTCTTCTTACAACCAAATCAAAAATGTAAACAAATAAAATTATTGATGAAATCGATGAATGATAGCAATGGTATCTGTTAATGAATATATCAAGAAAACTACAACTGCATAGGTTAATTAATGTTAAAAGTAAACAAGTGATTGTATCTAATAGAAAACCTTATACAATAAAATTAAACAATATATTAATTAAGGTAATAATTAATTACGACAAATAACAATTAAACCACATCTGTAAGAGAAAATGAAAATCAATAATTAGTATAAAGGGTTTGGTTTATCAACCTTCCCGTTCAAACAAAAAAATAAAACAAGCTAACCACTTGAAGCGTAAAATAATCCTATTTGTAGTAAATACTTAAAATTCCATCTTGACAATAAATAATTATCCGTATTTTAAACCTCACCCATTCAAAAAAAAATGTAAAGCTTCAAAAACTCATAAATATAACAAACTAACAGCCAAATCCTTCGCCAAAGATAAATTCATTTGCCTTCGTTTTACACGATTGGAACCGGGTGGGACATAAGCATCAACATCACAACGGGAAGTACTGGGTCTAATAGTTTCGCAAGCGGAAAACAAGCGCCGATGCGTTTCGTAAGACTTTTGTTTGCTGCTGGTAGGTCGTAGCATCTGATTTGCATCGTCTTTCGACCAACCATACAGATGGTCAACGCGTTGAGGCGATGTGCGCAACGCTTTCAGCGTCGAGCCCGTTACTGACGGATTCCAGCCAAACTTTTCGGGCAATACCAAAGGAGCTGCGGGTTTGCCCGACTCATTAATTAAACCCAAACGACGACAAATCGATTCAGGATGAGAACGCATGCGGCGATGACCCAGAGCTTTACCCGGATGCACAAGGTATTTGGACGTGTCTGATAGTTTTGAATCGCAAGTGTTTGAAGTTCGCGAATGTTCATTAACCCTGTTTAAATTATAAATACAAAATGATAATTTCTTTGCTTCAATGTTTTAGAAGGAACATTTTAGCAAATGGATATTTAATTATTATTTTCTTATTAAATTTTTATTGCTTAAATGTTTTACGGGAAACATTGTTCGGCAAGTGGGAATTTAGCAAATGCGGACAGGGACCCACAAACGCATCCACACCCAAGTTCGAGTCCAGCACCGTACTACTGAAGTAGTCAACATTTAGAGTAGACAGGACTCAAGAAATTTAACCATTATGTCACTTGGGTATCTACTTTCTTAAATAAATTAAAATTATATTTTTGATTTATGCTGAATAAGAGTCAAAATGATACTAAACCAAACACCCAATGAATATTGAATTTACGAAATTTTAAGTCAATTGGAATGCAATTGGAAGGAAATAATATTAGGTTTAACATACACTGGTGTCATTAGATAATGTTTCACTGCCTTAATGCTTTCCTGCAAATAACGCCCAAAAAGTTATAATTAAAGTTATGCGCCAATTAAAAAGTACATTCATAAATTGCTGTAAGATTAAACAAATGAACGTCATCACCGCTCTCAAAATGTATAATAATTAATCAATGTATGTAAAATACCAATTGGAGTTTAGCTAAAGTATTTACAAAATCAGCTGCAAAACACATAATACATTAAACATTTTATCAATATCAAAACCAAAATCATTTATACTAAAGCCATAAATCCAACAACAAAAATAAGCAATCGAAACACGAGTCTAAACTATGATTACAAAAATAACAATTGTACTAGTAATAAAATTAAATAAATACATTTGAATTTAATATATGAAATAAGAATATCATTTTTTTTATTGTAAAAGAAATTTCACTATTCTAAAAACCACTAAAATATTAAAAAAAACAAAAATTTTCACAAATATAGTTATTCATATCAGGGTAAAATACTGCCAACCATTGTCGTTTAAAAACGAACAATTTTTAAATCATCTTTTCTACGCCCCTTTATGCGGAGAAAGCAGTGCTGTCCCTAAATATGGCTACTAGATGATAATACTCAGGATGACACCGATAATCGTTATCACCTTCTTGTCAACACATTAACGACCTTGAAAAGTGAGTATACGCCACCTATGGATGCACTAAGTAGAGATCGGTTTCCACTCTCTCCGTGTATTGTTACTAGACCACTTTCTACATGATAAAAACTAGTACAATTCAAATTTTCACATATACACAATCTGAAATCGAATATTACGCACCTTTTGGCATTGTACGGATCAACATAATTTGACAAAATATCCAACAAATGTGGATCAATGGCCGGCCACGTATTTTTCAAACAATCGCGTTCCGAAAACATACGCGCATCCGAAGAATTAGCGCCACTAGCACTATCTAACCGACCAAGCAATTTCGGAACCGTGCTCGACTTTTTCAAGTCTCTCTTGGCTATTTTCGATTCGCCACCAACTTTGTTTGACAAAGGCGTTTTCAAAGTCACTTGTTGTTCGGCAAATTGACTTCGGCGTTGCCGAACGGTTCTGTTCGATGTTTTAGCCAAATGACCAATTTTCGACTTTCTGCCTTTCAGATGATAATTGTACAATTTGTCGTCTTCCTCCGGATCACCCTCGAACAAATAGTAATCACCCGAGCGTAACACTGGCACAAAATAAAACAAAAACAGGAAAAGTAGAAATCCCACATTCTTAACAATGTCGTGACTCAATAAAAATGAAGTTCGTGTATTAATACAACAGTTTATATATATATATGCTGAAAGCTACTTCTACTGAAGTATCCAAGCCAATAACCATAAATAATAATAAATAATAATATATATATATATATATATATAAAAACTAACTCATATAATGTTCCGTAATTTCCCTCGTATTACAGCCCAAAGCTTCTTGACGCTGCTGTATACGATCCAATTTTTCACGAACCTTGTGTAAAGTATATTGCTCTTTCATACCCTGTTCGCTAATGGTATGCATCAGCTTGCGATTAATAAGATAGGCACCGCTAAATGTAAAAGTAAAATAATTAGTCTAAAACTAATTCATCATTATGATTAACCAAATTCAAATTAGTTAAAGCTGCTTAATAAGTAATATTTGTCTACAAATTCGAACATAGTGCATGAATAACCAACTCATAATTGTCATAAAATTCATAAAACAGCAAATGTTATACAATAAATTTGAATTTATAAATCCGACAATTACCGTGAAGCAAATCGACTTTGTACTTGCAAATCTAAAAACACCTGACAGAAACTGTGTGAAGTAAACACTTTACGTTGCAATATAATAAATATGAAGCATATGACATCCCAATGAAGACCGCTCGACACTGTGGAACAGCGTAAATTTTGATCTAATAAATATGAAAAATGCAATAAATAAAATACAAATATCCATAAATACTCTGTTTTAAAACAAATATTACAACACTCCAATCATTTATTGGTTACATAGACACCTCTTTATTATTTCTTTATATATACAACATATTAAACAAACGACTAAGACTCTTTACAAGCATAAAAAACGTAGAAATATAACGAAGTTGCTTAGGTGATAAACGGCGTCCATGTAACGGCGTCACTGTTCGCAAACAGTGTTAGAGTTATATCCCTACATATGGTATACGCATACCCTAAGAAACCGTTCAAGTACCTTGAATGTATGTTTTCACCCATTCACCAAGGCCAAAGCTCAACTATACTTTAACGAGTATGTGGATGTTGTATGATAATCAAATCCAGTACTCGTTAATAAGCGATACTTTATCTTCAGTTATTTGCCCACATAAATTGTAGTAATAGAAAGCAAATAAAGATTAATAATTATTCAGTCACGTTAAAACATCATCCATTCAACATAATTATGCAAACTACAGTATTTAAACCATCAGATGAATACAACTCATAAATAACAAAAAAGTAATGTTTTGTATTAGATAATCATAATTATCGATCATGCTAAATTAAGTGGTCATTACTGAAAAATATTAAAAACTAAATAGTTAAGTTGATCTTAATAAACAATCATAACTCTAACTTATTACAATACTACGGCGCACTCGGTCTCTGTTGTGTTAATCTAGAAAACACCAAGTAGTTTCGTCTATATTTGTAATCAATGGCGCCGTTATAACCAAAAACACAGCTATTCTCCTACGTTCTTCACACATAAAATATACAAAACAATCGTTTCAATAACTCTAGAAATGTAGAAATAATTATTAGATGCCCATTTCATCAATCAATAAAAAATCTCAACTAACTGGGTACATAGAAATTGTTCCAAGACATTGGATTAATGCAATGCACTCCAAATAATTGTAAAAATAGGCAGTAATTGATCATGCGATTCCAAAAGACACAGCCAATTAACTGTAAGCTACATTTAGCCAAAATTACGCAAAAGTTGTAACCAATAATCACGTTCCAACTTTAGTAAAAAAATATTACAGTAATATATATATGTCTTTAAAATATAATTATATATATAATTATAAAACAAATAATTATTTGCATATATTATACAGATTGATTTTGAACTAAAAGCTATTTAGCTTAGTATAAAAAAACCAGTTTCATGCAATGCTAAATCCTTTAATTATTTCAAGTTAGAAACTTTTATAAATTTTAATTTTAAATTTATTTGTAACATAAATTAATTGTTTATAATTATGGAAAAACATCATTTTTAATAATTTATTCTTTACGTTTAGTATAAAACAAATCACTAAAAAAATTATATATGAAAGATTTTTCGTGTAAAGCATTTAAAGTAGCACAAATAATAACAATAACAATAATAATAATAATAATAATAATAATATACAAAATAATTTACAGTAGTTAATTAACCTGAATCAATCTAGTTTTTTTTAATATTTTTGTTTTTGAATAAACAATTGTATTTTTAGAATAACAATTTTATTTTATATTTTTTGATTAATGCGGTACATTTTTTAAAAATTGCAAGACGTCGATACATAGAGTATGTAAACTATTTATAAAAATAATTAATAAAAAAATATTTTAATTTAAAAAAATTTTTAAATAGCTGATAATTATTCTCTTAGAAATAACTTAATATAAAAATTTTTAAACCACATTTTTCTAAAAAAAGTTGTATAAATAAATTAAGTAAGATCAACACATTTTCGATTTTTATTCTACGTTAGATTTTGCTACATTTACGTCTTTTTTACTCACTTTATACGTATGTTTAGTAAAAGATAATCGTTGTTGTTTGAACTCTGTCTAATACAAAAAAAGTTCAATTTTTTATATAAATGGCGTAAATGTCTATAGAATTGCTACATATATATATATATATATATATAATGGTAACAATAATGGTAATATTCCTTATTCTGTACCACGATGGAATTTATTCTGGACTAACACAGATCGGATCGTTCGAGATGTCCTGCACTAATGAAAATAATGAACAGCTAACTATATCACCATCCCATTGACTGATTAATTGATTAATCTATACTTAATTACAAAATGAAATACGTATACCACTGTAAAAATATTTTCGCCCGTTGAAAAAGCAAAACGTGTTCCAAATGGCTGAAAACGTCACCTAAGTAACACAAATTTGGCTGTAGTTCACGAACAAATTTGAATATAGAAACAATACCATAACTTTATTCTAAATATGCTAGTTTCAAGTATCAACCTATTAATATACATTGTTTGGGTAATGGGAGCATACCAAAAATTAACTTACGAACTAATCAAATTCGTTCGTTTCCGCAGCATGACGTTCTGGCCCATCCACAAATAGATGAAACTCAAAATCATGTAACCCAAACAAAACAGAGTAATCCAAACGACACCTGTGAACAAGACAACGGCCAAACTAACCCAATATGACCAATAGAAAAGCGCATGAAACCCATAATCCAAATAGGACCTAAAAATTAAAAAAGAAATAAAAATGTTTTAATTAATGGATATATGAAATACCTTTCTGTATCTACGTCATATTCATTTTAATAAAAAAATCAATAAACAGCATAGTAAAACTTATTTAAATAATTAAGCCAGTTTGTTCAAACTTACTCCTTTGAACTGACAAAATCACGATCTGTTTCACTGGGAGCAGCGTCATTTAAAATAGGCTGGTTTGAACCCCCACCATATTCATCGTCCAAATGCTGTTCAATTTTAAACACACTATATTGCAAAGCAACCGCAGCAAATTGAAAAAAATCGGCTACAAATTTTTTTTAAAAAAAAGACTAGATTTGTAATTACAAGTATTTTACTAAAAAGAAATTTAATTTTAAAAAATGTCAATCTAAAACATATTTATTTTCAACAGTCTAAAAACACAACGTAAATATTTGTTAAAGCAGACGAAACGTTTTCATACAACTAAAGTACCGTTTATTCAAAAAAAAACTAAAAATTTTAGTATTTTGATTAAATCAAACCCATAGACTACAACTCCGACTAATAAATCGTCTTCAGTGCATATGATAATAAAGGTCCACAAAATAATTAACCCAAAATTTTTGAATAAGGACCTTAATTGTTATCTTTTGTTAAATTAAGCCATTTGGAAACATCATGCTCATAAACAACATTGTGTTACATGGCAGTTTGTAATATCTATCTGTAAGAATATTGGCCACTGATAGTGTATGTAATCCTATGAAAATATTGCTTAATTCTGTACAAAACTGTGTATTAGATACATTTAACAATTGACTTTGAACACATTAAGTCATGAATAACATTATTCCACATCCGCTACTTTCCATTATATATATTTGCACGTGACAAAACGAACAGAACGGAACAAAGTTCATACTAAAATTCGATGACATTAACTCGAGTTCATGTCTCACATCAAGCTAAATTAACAATGGTCACATCCATAAAAATATGCACATTAAATGAGTTACTAAACATTAAATAATTTCATTTTTCACTTTAAATTGAATATATATGGATCACACGCATGACAAATATTACAATATAAATATTAATCATCATCCAAACATATATTCACACTAAACAAAAACTCTGAATAATAATAAGTACAGCCAAATCATAAATACCAACTTGACACAACTTACTCACTTGGATTATTCAATCATTTGAACAAATTTATAAAAATACTATTTCTAATAATCTACAATGCTCCGGTAAATACTAAAATTTACTAATAACCTTTCTCTTAAAATTAAATTAACATAAATCAACTAAGAGCGTTTTACTAATATCCGCAACAATAGCAGATCTCTCGAGTTTGTGAAAGCGAAACCATAGTCACAGAAAAATATAATTTAATATAGTAAAGGGAGATGTTGAACCAATATTACATTCTCCTTTATATTCTAATCGGAAACAGTCCAAAAAATGACTTACAATTACAACCATATGTGCTCAAAACAGAACACAAAAGACAGCTCTTGTTCGTGATATTACAACAGAGTAAGCATCCAAAGAGTTCAAAGAAATTAATCCCAAAACCATTTCTTGTTCCCTAATAGTGTATACATATAAGCAATCTCAAATTAGCAATTATCTGCAAACAATGCAAACCAGAAATAAATCACATAAATATAGTTGAAGACGACAAAACCCACCGGTTAATTTTTTTGCTGAAGGTACACCGTAATAACCAGGTAGATATAACCATTGAATAAGATTATTGAGTTCTTCCGATTTCGAGTACCAAGGATAAGCTACACAAAAATAACTCAGTTAAATTAAAAAATATTAAATAAACTGCAAACCCATGTTCAACAATATATCTTAAACACAATCAACTGAAAAAGTAGAATGACCCATAAACGTCAAAGTTACTTGAGTATAAAATAACACTACCAAATTACCTAATCTATACTCCACCAAACTAAAAGCCTTTAAATAAAATAGCAAACTTCTTAAAAACAACTAGTTAAATATCAATCATTCTATTCATACAAAAAAACTATTAAAAAGCAAAGATCGACCATCTGGGATGATAATTATCCTGAGGATTCGACTAATACGTATAGTTTCAATTTCTAATAATGGTGACATTCTTGACTGTCTCCTCTACGTAGTACATCTTGGACTAGGTGCACCTAGACAAACACAGTAAGCAGCAAGCGCATTGCGGCATCTGCTTCGGTGGATGAGTGCACGCGTGCACCCAGGATACTTAAAATATACTTTAAGGTATATGTATACCATAGACAGTGGTTGGGCTAAGGCAGATAACCCTGACAAAAAATCAGGTGCCCTCGTCAAACTTTGCAGACAACTGCGCTGTTACAAGAATGCCGTTTACCACCCAAGAACCCTTGCTATGCTTCTATGTTTATTATACTTATTAGGTTATCGGAGTCGACCGTTTAATATGCTGTGTAAATATAGAACGAAAAGGTGACTACATCATCAACCACAATAAATGAATGACTAGCCAAATACATTTTAGCAACATTTGTTAAAAATATATTGCAGTATCTACTCAAAACTAGTTTCAATAACGTGCAACCTCGTACAAATTATCCAGTCTAACATCAAACCTGCTTGTAACATTGTTTATACTACATTCAAAAGCCCATTTCGTAAGATTAAGTCCATAATAAGTGTCATGTACGAAGTTCTCAAAAATAAAATAGTCAATTGCCAGTTAAAAATTTCAAGCATTTCAACAATACCCAAACACCAAACATTAATTTCATCTTCATGCTCAAAACAGGAATAAATTTAATAAGCATAGTAAACAAAACAATAAATAACAACGTCCAACAGTTGATTGACACTCAAATATCAACATTCATAAAGATGAACATTTTTATTTTATTTATTTTTACTACTTTGAATGCTTTACGGGAAACGCATCTTTCAGCAGTGGACATTTTAACTAAGTCAAATATGGACCCGCCGGTGGAGGGATTCGAACCCATGCCCATCTAGATCCAAGTTGAGCGCTGTACCACTCACTCCGGCACATATTTCAACTAAATTACAAGTCATTTTATGAAGTTGCCACACTACGAACTTATAAAGCAAAAAAAAATTTTTTAAAACACCGATTTTGTAAAACATTTTCAAAATATTACAACTTACTAAAACAAAGACCAGGTGGAAGGCCAATACAACTCGCATATTGAACGGGAATCAGAACAGCTAAAATAATCATATAAGTTAACCACAGCCGTGCACATAATTTACGAGGAGAAAATAGAAATACCAACATGAAAGCCAGATAGAGTACACTAAATGCATCGGCTCGTAGACAAGCGATAACAACTGTGATACAATGACAGAGCTAGAAACAATAATAATAATAATAATAATAATAATAATAATAATAATAATAATAATAAATATTACAAATCATCGCAAAAAATGATGCATTGAATAAAAACCATCCAATTCTTGTTATTAAAACATGCATTGTGTACTTGTCCACACTGAAAAGAAATTTAGCTGCAATAATTAAAAATTTAATGAATTAACGATAATTTACATTAAAAGCATCTTGTAATAGTTGCAAATATTCAAACAGTTCTTATGGGGCATTGGGTAACATGCAAATGTTTCCCATTAGCGGCTTTAGCGATTCCCTTTCGCACACACACATATGTATTCACTTTTTTACTTATACACTAGCATTGACACATGTTAAATATGTCAACAACAAACCGGATCAATAAATCATTAAAATTAACTTCGTTCAATCAACTTTCGCATTTTTATATATAACTGTAACAAGCATACAATACTATAGTACAAACATTTATTGATAAATCAGTCATATGCCACAAAAAATTAGATAACATAAACTTATAATTTTCAAAATCGTATAAAAATAATAATGTACAAATGTTCGTTATCACATTTGTTAAAACGTTTTTCAAATATTAAACGTTGCAGAAATGAACCGGCAAATATTTGTTTATTAGTAAATCACCTCTTGAATTTTTCCATCTTCACAGAAAAATCTCGAGAAATTGCCTCATATATATATATATATATATATATATATATATATATATATATATATATATATATATATATATAACTAGCCACTATTGACAAAAATGAACAATGCTGCCTGATTTTTTGCAACAGTTGTATTATTAGGCCAAATGATTACATCTGATGTATTTATACCTTAGGTTACCTTTAAAAAACCCTGAGTTTATACTTTTACACATTCGCCAGTTATATCGCTGCGCATCCGGTTCCTGATCAGTGTTAGTCTCAGTCCAGGATGCGACGCATATAGGCATAGAATTAGGAATACAACTATAAATGAAAACTTAAAACCTTCATGTCATTAGGAACACATAAAGTACAGCATTCGGCAGAAGATATTTTAAACATGAAAAACCAACCTATATAAAGTAGTGCTTTGTCAACGCCATAATTACACAACAGAAAAGTTTTTGAAACTGAGAAACAAATTGACACTCTCAAGGTTGTATTAGTTCATCAAACTAATTGTTATTTATTTTAATTTTTACTTATGATAAACTCATTATTATTTGTGCACCATATTGTCATGTGATAACATCAACACATTTCACAAATGTGATTGATAAGCAATTACAATTAAAAACAATTGAATACAAAAAACGAAAACATTCCCAATTCAACATACTTCCAAACCAAGATTGTAAAATCCATAGTTTAATTCAAATTTAATCAGATTAAACAAATCGTAACCCATAGATTTGACTGTTACACCAGGAAAAACGACGCCTTCTGGTGGACGAATATTTCGTGAATCATTGTAAAATTGACGCTGGCGGTAAGTAATTGCATGCCAAATTACACTAACTACCATCAATGCACCTAATGGCTATTTGAAAAAGATGAAATATAAAAATAATTAAAAATATATACCAAACAGATATTTTTTATTACCATTAGCAATAGTAGTTAACCATAAAACATAGCTAAGTGATAGAGTAGTTGCGATAACCCTGAATCCCATTACTAACCTAGATCGCTTTTCTTAATTCGAAATTCTAATAAAAAAGCCCACGTAACAATATTTTTTATCTACTTAATAAATAATTGATTAACATTTGATAATAATCAAATCTTAATAGATTAAACAATTATAATCATTATAAAGTAATTCAATTACAAACACATCCTCAAACCACAAACTTATACTGATAACAATTACAAACTCACTGGTATTCCCTAAATTATTCAGAGGCACAATTAGACTTCCGCCCTGGAGGCTAGGTAAAACCATACACTCGGTGTAATTAACAGGTATCTTAAAATATAGCATATGTAGTTGTCGGACTAAGGGCAATAATGCAGATTAAAAATTAGATGCCCTCGTCAATTCTTGCGACCAGTGGCGCTGTCACAAGGATGCAGCCTATCAGCCAAAAACCCAGTTATTCTTCTACGTTTATTACATTTATCAAGCCATCGAATTCGATCGTGTAATATGCCGTACAAATATAGAAATAGTAAAGAAGTGATCACATCACCAACCAAAATGAAATGATTGAAAATGAATAAAATTATTCAAATATTGTTAAAAATAAAAATGTGGTCTCAAAAATGCACGTAATAGACGAATGAACATCCTTACATGTCTTATAGAAAACATATAACACGATATATCAAATTAATAAACATTTCAATTTTTTTTAAATCTTCTTTTTAGAAAATCAATCTATATCATATCAGTTCTAAACAATGGGATGCTAAGATCCTGAGGATTTGAGTAATGCTTATAAAGTCTCAATTTCCAATGATGGTGATATTCCTGACTGTTAGTCCTCCACGTGGTGCATCCTGGACTAGGTGCCAACAGGCATCTAGACTAATAACAGCAGGGTCCGAGTGCACAGCGGTATAACTGGGCTTCCGCTACGGCGGGTGGGTGCGAACATACACCCAGGATACTTAAAAGGTATCTAAAGGTATACGTATATCATATGTAGCCCTTGGGCTAGGGGAGATAACCCTGACAAAAAATCAGGCGGCCTCGTCAATCTTTGCGAACAGTGGCGACGTCACAAGGATGCCGTCTACCAGCCAAGAAACTTTGTTATTCTTCCACGTTTGTCTACGCTTGTCAAGCCATCGAAATCGATCGTTCTACATATCGTAAAAATATGGGAAATAATGAAGAGGTGACCACGTCACCAACCAAAATGAATGAATGAATGAGTTCTAAACAAATGTCATAAAACCAATCTATCTTAAAATAATTTTTGAAAAGAGCATTATTCATCACAAATTCACATTTAATAAACATGTCAATCCTTAAACAAAAATCCACAAGCATTTTTATATTCACCCCAATTCCCATCAAGTATCACACAGGATGACCCGCTACTGTGATCTGTGTTTAGCACTAGAAAACCGCGACACCAGGTAACCCAAAACACAATTTCCCACTGTTGAACCTAAAACCCAATCAATTAAAAATTGTGTTAAGTGACGCTGACTACTGCAGTGCGTTAATTAACTTAATAATGCTTGTATTAAGCAATTTATCACTCAATCGCACACTTGTAACGTACCTATCAACCAAAAACAATTATTATTTGTTCATTCTTTTATTATATTCTGGTAAACCGGTGCGTATATATACTTATATAATGCAATTGGTAAATAAATAATATACGAGTGTCATGAGTCCGAACCTAGTCTTAACATTAATTTTTACTTTTTCCATTGCTTGTCTCTATACACCATTACACAATCCAAATGATTAAATAAGATTAGACGTTCACAATTCAATCCAATTCAAAATCAATAACTTCAATTGCAAATAATCATTATTCGTAATACCTTGTTGAGGGAAAGGACAACTACTTTTATAGCAAACCAAAAATTCAATGCGTACAAATCATTAGCATAGTGGGATAAAAACGAGTGCACAAGCAACGAACTTACAAATATATAATATCGAAAATTGTCCACCTTCTTCAAACCAAGCCATACCAGTAAATCGGTGGTAGTATTTTGAACCTAAACAAAAGCAATATAAACCATCAACATATACTCTAGTTGCTTTAGAAGTATCAAAGAATATTGTTGATAAAATTGATTAAAATAAAACATAGTATTTTTGTTAATCAGCCCATCATTACTCTCGAATCACAAGGAGTAGAAATATTGAAATAAACGGCGTTCAACTGATAAGTCATTTTGCAAAATGTCTGCAATCCAGTATAAATAAAAATTATCGTCGACATAAATCCATGCAGCGACGGGAATGGAAAACAAATAACCATTACGACTAGCGAAACCATGTTTGGAGCAGTAACCTAAAAGTAATTGAACGGAACGACCATTTGTTAAAAAAAAACGAGAAACACAACAATGTTTAAATAAAAAATAAAATATTTTTGTTTTTAATGTTTGAATGTTTTACAAAAACTTTTTTTTCAAATGAACATTTCCTTTTCAATGCAATTAAATTTTAATTTCAAATGAAAAAACATATAAAAAAACATATTTCCCGGACATGTGAATATATTTTAAATACAAAGTTGTTTATTTCAGTCTAATTGTGAACAACTAGTTACTGTCCATCCCCGTTTTCTGTCACAAATACCAAAATTTGTTTTAGGTGCATGGACTGACAATTATAAAATAATCTATTGAACTGTTTCCAAAATAGAATTAAAAACACTATACACAATAAATATTTCTGTCTAAAGCATCAAGTCACATTTCCTTCCATCTACCAAAACAGCACACACACACACACAAAACAAGTAGTTGCTTGGTTAGTTCACTTGGCATCTCTTCAATCTCTATAAGCAGATCTTTTTAATAAAATTTGCCCAACATTATAAGTGGACACCACGTTGATCATTGTTTTCTATCACAATAAATAACTCCTTATTGTCAACAACTCAAGGTAGTCGTGAATATGACTTTATGCCACTAGTATATGATGCGATTTCAAAAATGAAAAATGGTCAATAGAATACATGTCAATATCAATGTCTTAAACTAAACTCATACATTTTTACAATATTTTCAAACATTTACGTTAGACAAAACGACTGAGCAGATAATTCAATGTTGACTACTTACTTCATTGACAACACTCAACATAATAACCAAAGCCATCAATTTAATCCAATGGATTTCCAGCAATCTCCAAAAACAGTCAGTCAACTGAGTAATCACACTAATCAATTTAGTAACAATCGTTTGAAATGCAGAATTTACATCCTCGATAAAATCTGAATAAAAAATCAATAAAAATGATAATTAGAAATTATCCTTCCTCCTACAAATTATCTATATAACTAAAAGGTTTTTTTAAATTCCAACTAAAAAGTAATATGTACCTTGAAATTGTTTTACATATTTTTACCTTATATACATAGTTTGTTTAGTTTCAATATAAACTTTAAATAAACGTAATCATATATTATATTAACTACAATTTAAAAAAATACTAAAAATGGCAGTTTTGTTCGTTTTAATTTCCAGTTGGATGTTAATGATCCTGAGGATTTGAGTAATGTTTATAAAATCTCAATTTCCAATGATGGTGGTACACCCTGGACTAGGTGTTGGAAGGAATCTACAATAATAACCGAATGCACAGCGGTATAACTGGGCTACCGCTTCGGCGGGTAGGTGCAAATATACAGCCAGGGTGCTTAAAAGGTATCTTAAGGTATACGTTTATCATATGTAGCCCTTGGACAAAGAAGATAACCCTGAAAAAAATCAGGCGTCCTCGTTAGTCTTTGTAAATAGCGGTAACGTCACAAGGACGCCGTCTACCAGCCAAGAAACTTCATTATTCTACATTTGTTACGCTTATCAACCCATCAAAATCGATCGTTTTCTGTGCCGTATAAATATGGAAAATAATGAAGAGGTGATCACGTCACCAACCAAAATGGATGAATAAAATCATTTTAAAAACCTTTTACAAAAATATTGTGCCGGGGTAGTCTAGAAATTGAAAAAGTCATAATTTAATAACATTGATTATATAAACGGAATTATTAAATGCAATTTATATACTATTTATAATAATTAATAAACTATTGATTTGTGCTTTAAAAAAATTTTTATATTTTAAAATACTTTAAATTTGAGTTTTTTAAACACAGAATTTAACATTGTAACTAGCTTATACTAAAAATACAAAACTAAACTTTATATATATATATATATATATCATGTAAAAAATTGTTTATTTTTTATATATCATTTGTTTTCTAAATATTTTTTTTAATTTTTCGTTTGATATAAAATTAAAAAATTAAAATAAAAATGGTAATAAACGACCAAAATTTAACAAGATATATCAGTTTAAAAAACGTTAGTTTTTACCAGAAATTATTGATTTGTATTTAAAATTAAATACAAATTGAAATCCCCAAAAAAAATTAAGTTTATTTTGTTAAAACAATACCAAAATATTATTGCTTCTTTTTTAAATTATCTAAGTCATATGTAATAAATAGACCAATCTTTTTTTGTTTGTTTAAATAAATTATTTTGCAACTTTAAACGATTAACCTACTAGCTGTTGTAGTTACAAAATATAATTAACAAAAATATGTGAAAACTGTCATTTAATAGTTCTAATATTAATTATGGTTTTGTATAATAAAACAAACATGTATAAGCATAGTCAAATCCAAATATAGGGTTATATATATATAGACATTTGAAAAATTAACGCAGAAATTTATGAGTATCAAATCTAAATTAATTTGTTATGTCTAATTGTTTTTTCATAAAAATAAATATTGCGAATTAAAAATAATGTCAAGTACTTAATCGTTCCCTTATATATACTTAGAAACATTTATTTAAAAAGGCTGAGTCGACCAAAATAGCATATTTTAAAAGCTACTTCTATATAAACGTGGATAATAAGTTGAAGTTACATAATTTTTATAATAATTAGCCTATTATTATTGTGTGCTTAATTTCAATAAAAATGAACAATGAGTAATCGTTAAAATTGATGGTAAATGCACACTCAACTCTGCCCTAATTGTGATGTGAGAATAATTATCAAAATAAACATTTAATTATTCTAATCTATATAAATAAAAATAATATAAACAACTTTTAAAAGATTTTAAATAAAAATTTTAAAATAAATCTAATAATTTATTATTTACGTTTAACCTTGAGATTACGCTCATCCGCTAATTTTGCTTTCTGACTGAATCGTTTGTGAAATGAACAGTAATGATAAAAATGCTTTCATCTTACCGAAAATAAATATCGTGTCATTAAAGAATTAAAAAATAAAGGATTTTCACCCAAAAAATTGGCAGATTTATACAGAGTTAACCTTTCAACAAATTATCGGATTATTAATGGTCAAAAACCGCGAAATTATGATAATGTTGAAGGAAAACATGTGACAACTACTACGGATGATCAGAAAATCGTTATAGAATAAAAAATTATAATAAACCTATTTCAGAAACTAAAAGAAATGGTTTAGACGATTTTACTTATTCCACAATTAGAAACAGGGCAACAGAATTTGGTTTAATACTTCAATCACCAAAGGTTAAGCCATTTATTACTAAAAAAGAAACGGATAATAGATTAACTTTTTGTAAAATGGAGTAAACGAAACCTGCGTTATTGGCGTTCAGTATACTTTGCTGATTTGGGACAAACCATTTGGCTTTAAAAACAAAGTGTTGTGCGGGTTGAGTTTTCAATAAAATTTACACCCGGTTGTTAGAAAAAAAGCCCACCCTCGATAAGTAATGTGTTGGTTTGATATTAAGTATAATCAACCTATGAAATGGAGAATTATATCTGGTACCTTGAATAGTCAAAAATTTGTTTGTTATGAAGGATGTTTTTCATTATGAAATGCAGCACACTCACACCGGGGGTTACTACTGTTTTTCAGAACAATGCTCAATGTCATACGTCCAAAAAGGTAACGTCATATTAATCCAGGTTCACTTTTTTTATATTTACATTTAGACAGCAGATGGACGAAAATCAAAAAAGTTTCTTTCATTCAATTACCACCTAACAGCCCGGACATCAACGTTATTTTTTCAGTATACTATACAGGAGTATACTATGTATGATGTACGAGCATACTGAAATTCAGGATTTATGTGAACGTATTAGGTTTGTTGTTCAATATGAGATGAAACAAGAATATATCAACACTCTCATCGACAATATTCCAAAACGCATAAATCAGGTTGTTCAAAAGAAAGGCAATCACATAGATTATTAAATTTTTCAACTACGTAATGTCTTTAATAATTTTATAACTGAAACAATTGCGTGTGATCTGTTTTTATTAGTATTTGACGTTATAAGTCATGTTAATTGTTTTACTCTATTTTCGATTTTGCACCAGTTGATATTTTATACAATTTTTCATTACTTACAATATATATGTATATATAATTATAGTTTTTTAATTGTTACGTTGTACGTTTGTACGTTATCTAGTTGCTAGAGTTGTTTTAGTTAAATAATCACTTTTTGCGGTAATTGTTGCGATGGCTGTAATCATAGAATAATAATAATCAGAATATTCGTTAAGCTCGCAAATATATATATATATATATATAATTAAAAAGGTATAACCGCTTTTATTTTTTAAATATTGAAATAACATATTATATAAGCCTATAATCAACCAATATTTTAACGCAAATAAAGTATTTATCATTAGAACATTAGAATAAACTCAAAACTCACTGGACATGGTACTACTTTGAGAATGGGAAACAGATGGTAAACTGGCTTGTGACTGACTCAGACATGAGTTAACTGAACCCCGCGCAATCTGAGATAACCTATAATATAATTTCAAAGAACCAAAACGAAAAAAATCTTTAATCAACCAAATCAACTGCATCTATGATTCAGTCAAAAAATGTTTAGTCTAAATCAATTGTTTCAAAAATTGTTATACGCTGATCAAAAGTGCTAATATAAAGTGCACAAAATCTATATTTGATAATGTGAAACTGCAATGAATTATCAAATTCTCCGACAAATATTAAAGCGTACGTGTTAAAACAAATACAAATGTAGATATATGTATATAGTATCAAACAAAAAACAAAACAAATATTAGAAAACAAAACTAATGTAAACTTTTAAAAAAAGTATAATTAAACATACGCAACACGCCAAATTTGTGCAGCAATTTTTTTATAGAAATCGATAATTATACCGGATGCTTCAGTGAATAAAATTAAGGTCAAGTGATGTAAGCACTAATAAACCTGTTATATGACAAAAACATACTCCAAACTTGTTATACTGCTAAATAAAATAAATTAGATAATTGCTTTTACAATTTGTATGCCCATCATACAAAACATTTTCAATAAATTAATTAAAATACTATATGCTAAATAGTACAAACTATCATTACTTACTTATATCGATCCAAATTTGAATGTTTGAGAAATGGAACATGAAAGTAACGCACTTGCAATATAATTACAACCAAAAAGACGACGGGTGTAAATAACAATTCGAACAAGGATGCACTTTCGTAAGTTTCCAAACCAATTGCTTTCAAACTAACATAACATATCAAAATGAGTAAATTACATATAAAAATCAAGACTACAAATCATCATCATTATCGGAAATAAACAAATGTACACAGAGACATGAAACTTTTTACTTTATTTGCATTGTAAACCATATTTAAACAAATACAGCTAAACAACAGTTTAAATAATCCAAATAAAGTTGTACAGCGATATTCGTGAAGTGATAACTCCTCCTTTTGGGATGCTAATAATTCTGAGGACTTAAATAATGCTTATAAAGTCTCAATTTCTAATTCTGGTAATATTCCTGCCTGACACATCCACGTAAAACATTCTAAACCGGGTACACCCAAGCATATAGACTAACACAGCAGAGACCGAATGCACAGCGATATAACTAAGTTTCTGCTTTCATAGATAAGTACAAACATAAATCCAAGATACTTTAAAAGTTTCTTATAATATACGTATATCATGTGTAGCCGCTGTGCTAATAGAGATAACTATGACAAAAAATCAGGCAGCCTTGTCAATATTTGCATACAGTGGTGCCGTCACAAGGATACCGTCTAATAGCCTCGTTATTCTCTTACGTTTGGAGGCAATAGTTCAATATCCTGTGATAACATCATCAACTGGGATGCTAATAATCCTGAGGATTTGAGTAATGCTTATAAAGTCTTAATTTCCAATAATTGTGAGATTCCTGACCGTTTCTCTTCCATGTGGTGCATCCTAGACTGAGTACCCATAAGGATCTAGATTAATAACAGCAGGGACCAAATGCACAACGGTATAAGTGGGCTTCCACTACGGCGGGTGGGTGCAAGCAGACGCCCAGGGTACCTAAAAGGTATTTGCATACCATATGTAGCCGTTCGGTTAAAGGAAATAAAACGTAACTATCTAGTTGTGTATTAATTCTATGCAACTTTGTATTACTCAAAACACTCAATGAGACATAGTATATATAAAGCTATATTTTTAATTTAAAACATTATTATTATACTCTAAACCGAATTAATTTTTTTGAGAATTAAAAATGCTCACATTTCGGAAGATAATCCTGTGTAACGTTTCCAAAATCCAGGCGAAACATCAAACTGAAACGTATATATGCAAAGAAGTATTGCCATTGAATAAAGTACATTGATCCACCAAAATACAAGCATTTGACGACGCCAAAAACGATAGCTTATCTGTTGAAAATTTAAAAATAACAAGAAACAAAGTACGGAAATCAGCACATTAAAATAGCACCTAAATATATAAAACAAACTAAATTTCATATATGTAAAAATTCAAATCAAAAATCACATTAAAATTAAATGCTGCCATATGAAGAAATAATCAGTTGATGTGTACAAGCGTCAAACAGATACAATTCATACCATAATAAATAAAAACAACTTTAAATGTAATCTTACTTGAAACAAAATCATGAAGTAAATCAACATAATCATATAGACAATACGAAATACAACCACTGGCTGCTGAACTGATACCAATAGCATACTCATGCAGCAAAATACAATCCAATATTTAATACACAGCAAGCGCAATAATTCAGCTAAAATGATAACAAAATTTACAAAAAAATATTTAATTAAAAACAAGAATTAGTAACATGATCGCCTCTTCGTTAGCTCAAAGTTTGCACGGTACCTCCAATAATTCCCTATCGATTGTTTACGATTTTTGTAGATGTACAAAAATAGTGCAACCCATAAACTTAGACATTGTTTCCGTAATTACATTCTGACCAAAATAAAGCGCACATTATCTTAAATACACTTCTAAACATCTACTTTTCTTCTAGTTGGTGTTTGAACCGGTGCTATAGAAGCCCACCAATTACCCGGATGAAAAAAAAGGGCCAGGCGGCCAACGGAAAATTTGGACAGACATTGTAGCATGCGAACTCACTCCTTTTATTAATGCTAAGCCCCCTCGTCCAAATGAATTATTTAAATGGGCGTCCGTTTGTTTACCCTATGCAGCCAACAGAGATCATTGGAGGGGTTTAACTTGGGATGTAATTAACATTTAATGTCAGCATACCTCAAGTGTCGTTCTTTAAGTACACACTACAAAAGTTGACGTTTTTGCAGACGTTTTGGTTTTTTGGGCTACCCTGAGTGATAATAAACGGTGGGGGGTGTTTATCCCCGATGATGATAATGATGATGATGATGAGTTGGTGTTTAAACGAAACAAAGCATCAGAATTTCTACTAAGAAAGTGTTCCTAAGAGTTCATTCTTTGATGTCGCGCCACTAACGACGTTAAATTAAGAAGACCATTTTCATTTAAAATCCAGTAATTATATTTTTTGTTCAATCGCCCGGTACGGACAATGCAAAGCGTGTGTTTTCCCAAACGTACTTTAGACATTCATCTTCGAATTTGTCGAATTTTACAAACTATAAATATAAAAGCAATCAACGATCGGATTACTTGTTCGGCAGCTTTTAAATATACGGTAATTCCTAATTGCTTTAAAACCCCGTGTGCTAACCAAAACACGTTAAACAGAATGTTATCAAACATTTTCCTTATACTCGTTATACATGCGGTATTTCTTTTACATGAAAAACAATAAGACAATCGTAAACAGGAATAATTAATAGGGAACCACCTAATCTATAAAATTTCTAAATGAATCATCGTTGCATTGTTACTATACAAAAAGACAAGGTTATGTACAAAAATTTTAAAAACATTATGGATAAATAAGCATAATATTTAACTAAAACGAAAAACGAACACATAATTGTACAATAGTTTCCTTTTTCTTTGTAAACAAAAATCCACTTGACGGTCATTTTTATTGTTTATAAATGTATCAAACTTATGTAGCTAATTGATGGTTGCTAACATTGTCAAAACAAAGTTAACCAAATAAATATAAAAAATAATCAAAAACCCTAAAGCAGATAAAAAAATCAATTAAACATACTAAATTTCTGGTAATAATCGTTATCAACTGTTCCAAATGGCAAAGTAAATCCCAGCCAGGCAGATGCTCCAGTTGGATCAAAAGCCTTGAAGTCATCTGGAATATTCATAAAGGGCGTAAGAGTCAAATCGGTTATTTCATCGGAATTGTTCCGACGTTTTTTGAATTTCAAAAGATTCAAACCAGCCGCAGCCGAAGCCGCAATCGACCAATCAAATGATTTGGGCCAAAGAACTCGATTGGCCTGTTGAGGTGAAGAAGTAGAACTAGTCGACAAGGAATCTTCGCCATTGTCGGTATGTTTATGTCGATTTTGCATAATCACTGTGACACGTCGCGCGGCGCGTTCCATAATACGTAAACGCAGTGTTAGCAAGAAGATTATAAAAAATCCCATCTACAATAAAATGTTTTAAAATAGTGTAAATATTTACATATACTTGGAACAGACGGATAGAATTCAAATTTATATTAAACATACTTGTAATGCCAAAGCTCCAACAGAATGATGCCAACGCTGCATCCCTAATTCAGATAATTGAATCCCATCAGGAGTTACTTGTTGTGGAAGTTCGCCAGTGTTTAAATTCAAACCATAAACATATTGAATAAGAATAAGAATAATCGCATAACAAACTATTACAGGACTGGAGTACAAACAAGCAGATCTTGAATTGGGAACAATCCACAAAATACAAGCCGATAGCAAGAGGATGAAGGACAGCCAACTTCGATATACAATTGCCCATGCCTAAATATTAATATTTTAAAAACATTTAAAACTTCTAACGACATTGAATATTAACAGTATCATTATATAAACACAAGCTAAAAACTAATTCAAAGTACAAAATCTTTTGAAACTTAATCTAAAATATGCAAAATTTAACTTGCATTTTCTACTAGTTTCTGTAAAGTCTAGTTACTTAAAACAGATAAACCAAATAACTAAAAACTTTCACCGAATCCAACTAAATATTGCTCCCTATCTAATTATTTAGTGCACAAACAGTCAAATATTCATTAAACTACAGTAAAGCATTAAAATCTTTAAACTGTTAAACAGTCTATCATGATCGAAAATCAATTCACTGGTTCCTTAGACAGGACCTCTCAATCTACAATATTTTGGATATGCTGTAACCATAAAAATCCAACTGTACTGCTAGTTCGCCCCACATATATTTTGTGTACAGTGGCACCGTCACAAGGATGGTGTCTATCAGATAAAAAAAACGTCTTCATTTTCCTGCGTTTGCTAAGCTTATTAAGCCATCGAAGTCGATCGTTTAATATGTTGTAAAATATAGATGTAATAAATAATTTTAGCACTTTAATGCTGTTAGATTTGCCAAACATATATAGGAGATAATACCCAAATAAAAATAACTTTGCCATCACAAGAACGCTACAACAATATAATACAAAATAAGAAGTTAATAAAGATAATAAACTTCCATCATTATTGTTAAAAGAAATAATTATTTACGTTAATAAAAATAATAAAAATAGCCGATTAAATAATGTTAAATACTAACAATGAATTAAAGTACACTTCGGGAACTTTAATCAATTTCACATACCATCATGGCAATTAAAGTTAATATATAACTGTTTCTAATTGCAGAATAATACACACTGAGCAAAAATGGACGTTCTGTTGCAACGTTGTTTCTGTTGGTTCCATAAATATACGAAACCGGTCGATTACGATCAATCTTGTCAGAATAAATTTCATCGTTATTATTCGATTTATCAGTAGCCACATAATCATTAGTTTCAAATGCATTATCTGAATTTCGAAATCGTAAAGTGTCCTCCTTAAATGTAATTTGGTTATCCAAAACCGTACCAACTTCAGATTTTGGGGCTATGCAAGATTCAATAGTTGCAGAAGTATTGAAAACTTTAAGCTCAAAATCCTCAGTATCCTTCGAAGTACGTTTTATTAAAGTTTCATTCATCTCAGGCAATACCGAACTAGATGTCAGCATAGCCATTTTTAACGAATTGTTAGAATTTGAAGAACCACTATAATTTCTCGCTGACGAGTCATTTTTCGGTTTAAACCGCTTCAAAATAGATCGCTACAAAAAACAGTAAATTACAAAACTGCTAAAATCATACATAAAAATAGCCAACATAATCAATTTTAAATTTCAATTCTTGCAAAAAAAATTAATCAATGCCAAAATTAATATATTGTTTCACAAACAAAAATAGTAACAGGTCGTGGCAAAGCCACCTCTTTATTAACTCCCAGTTCGTGCATACCTTTCAAGTCTCACACGAACTTGAATGCATGTCCTACCTAGTGTCAAACCAAAGCCATTAAGCTACGGGTAGTAAAAAACATTTTTTAGTAAATAATTTAATTTTATGAACATTAAAGTAAAACTCACTCGTTCTTTAACATCCGTCAAATTAGAATTGCCGACCTCACCCGTAAAAATCTTAAAATTAGAAAACAAAACATAGAACAACTTCTCCAGTTTATGTAAATATTTAATACATAAAAACAATTAAATCGAAACCTTACTCCATAACCAGATAATTGTTTCAAATCAAGATCAAGCCAACGACGAGTCTCCAAAACTAAAACGTAGTACAATAGTAATGTGAAGGGAGGAGCAATGCAATCAACAACCCGGAAAGTTTTTGGAAACACTATTTCACCAGGTTTATCACACGAAAACTGCATAATGTAGTATAAACCCAACAATCTAAATGTTTATATAAAATAATTTTCAAAATTCATTATTATCAAAATAAGGAACAATAAAAATATACATTTACAAATTTCATTAGAAACTTACCGAGCAACAAGATCACCATCTTTGCAAATATTTTGAAAAAATGGAAATTGATAAAGATAATACAAGCAAACATGCAAACCACTGTAAACAAGAAGAAATATTCGTAACGTAGCGAAAGGAGCTGAGTTAAATTTACTACAACATGCCCAATATGTACAAACTCCAATAAATGAAATTAAATACACAAGTGAAAGTACAGATGGTGATGTTATTCCGGCAAAACACACAATGATAATTGTAGCAATCATGCATAATGTATCAACAGCCCACGATCTCCAAAGCTTTCGTTGATGTTCATCCAAATCTCTTGAAAATGATAGTTCCCATCCAATCAGTTTTCTATGTCTCTGTTGATTTGAAACAAGTGCAGAATCATCACGAGTTTTAACTTCATCGGAACATGAATTGCCGCCACTACGTTGATCTTTAATTAAAGGTTGATCTCGTAATTGGACCTTATTTTCAGATTCTAAATCATGTAATGTAACATTATTAAGTAAATTCTGGTTTTCTGATTGTGAAAAAACCGTAGATACAAAATTCGTCTTACGACTAAAGTAGACTAGTAATGCAACCGCCACCGATAAAACTATTATATCTGGTATTACAAGACGCGTTGCACGATAAAATAACATTTTTTCCAACCTACAAATAGTGAATAAAAACTATTTAGAAATACCTGTGAACACCAATTTGAGCAGCAATTGTTACTTCATCACCTATCAATCATAAACAATAAAATTAAAAACTTACAACCGCGAAGAGCATTTTCATAAGGCGGAGCCACTGCCAACACAATAGGTACAGTTGGGTGTAATAAAGTAAAGATTAAACTGAGTGTGATAAGTAAAATTAAATAAACCTGAACTTTAACTATATTATTTAATCAAATGACAATATTAAACTTACTTCTTGATTTTTTACATTTTGGGAGAGGTAAAAGGGGACAAGCCAACATGAATAACAGATACACAAAGGAAAACGCATTATACCTCGCAATAGTGACTTAAAAATAAAGTAAAAATCATTACATACCCAAAAAAAGCACAAAAGGTATAATAAAACGAAGAAATACTAAATCTAATAATTTTGACATTTTTTAATTATTTCATTCATTCATTTTTAAAACAAAAAGAATTATATTAGCAGTAACAGCAATAAATGTCAAATGAGCTAACGAAAATACCGGCGAGTTGCACCTCAAATTTTAAAAAGACATAATAATTACAACCTTGACTATTTGTATTTTAATATATTTTTTATTATTTAATATTTATATTAACAAAAATAAAATTATTTATTTATTTAATATAATGTAAAGTAAAACGCGCATTACGTCGCATGTCAAGTGCAGGTTACAAGTTACAGGTTACAAGTTCAGGTATTCAGAATCAGGATCAGGATCAGGACGGTACACGAGGTGCGTAGGATTTTATCTTTTTAATCCTCGGTTCTCAAAGTATCTGAAAATTTAAAATCGGGGAGAATAAAGCGGGAGGAAGAAGCTGGGACAAGAAAAATAAATAATTGTGAAAAAAAGTAATAAAAATATGGTGGAGAAAAATAAATTAATTAATTAAAATTTAAATAAAAATGGAGAGCATGTGTTAGTCATAATTTATCTTTAATGACCTTAAAGACGTAGAATTGACTACATGACTGAGAAGCTTATTCCATTCTGTAATGGATCTATGTGTGAAATGATTTAGTCTAACACGAGTAAGAGCTCTGGGTTTGTGAATCTTAAGACAATGTTCCCTAAGATTACCATTATTTACATTAAAAAATGAGTAATCCTAATTCTAGCAAATAACTGATATATTAAGATTAAGTCGCCTCGGAGTCTCCTATCTCCTAAAGGGAATAATTTTAGTATCCGTAAACGCTCTGAGTATGACTTGAATCGAAGCTCATGAGGGAGTCTGGAGAGCATTCTTTGGACTTTTTCCAGTTAATATATATCCCCTTTCTAAGATGGAGCAGTTACCTGGATACAGTATTCTAAATGTGGTCTTATATATAACATAAATAGTAGGCGAAGGCAGTCTATCGGAATTTTACCTAAATTGCATCTGAAAAACTTAATTAGGTTAAAGCATTTTTGGGTAGCTATTTTGTGATGTAGTGTAAAAACTAGGGATGACGTCAATGTAACACCTAGGTTTTTAATCACTTTTACTGTTGCAATAATTTTATCTCGAATCTTAAATATCTCTCCCAAGGATCGTCCAAAAGTTATATGCTTACACTTTTCCAAATTTAAAGGAAGCTTATTCTTAACCAACCAAAGATAAATATTACTAATATCATGTTGCAAAAAATCAGGGTTTGTGCCCCAAATTTTAACATTATCCGCATACAGCAGAATGTTTGATTGAACTTTTGTAGATGGATTATTAACAAACAAGATGAAAAGTAGGGACCTAGGACTGATTTTTGTGGCACCCCTGATGTTATTTTGGACTGGGTAGACAACGTATTGCCGAGCCTAACTCTGAAATGTTGATTTTTTAAAAGATTATTAATCCAATTTAACAGAGGAGCACCCACGTCAAAAGTGTTTAACTTAGCTATTCAAGTATATTTACGAATCATGTAGGAAGAGACTCCTTTTGGTAATCGATTTAAAATATAATTTAATGTAAGAAAAAAAGAAAAGTGTATATAATTTGAAGTTAAAAAATGAATAAAAAATAAAATAATAGTAAATTATTTTTTTATTACTTTATGTTTGCTACTTTGAATGTTTTATGAGAAGCATTCATTGCATTAACTGGATAGAACAACACAAGAACTTTTTGAATAAAAATTAGTTGGAGGGTTTTGGTAAATATCTGTATTAAATAAAACCTAAGGAAACAAACAAAAAAATCTTAGTAAACTCTTACACTTTGTGTATACGTTTTTAGCAAAACATTTGTGACTAACACTAATTCTACAGTAACCGTTTAGTATTAACGACTTATTACTAATATGACTGTTGTTCATTGTTTGAAAAGTACTTACTTTTACCTTTGTTTAATTTTGCATTAAAATGTTTATTTAATATGTTAATCTCCCGTCTAGGCATACTTTCAAAAATAAACTGTAGTTCAGGATTTCAGGATTTTTCACGAGTTGAGTAGGCCAAAACGCCTTTTAGTACTCGGTTCTCAAATTGTCTCAAATTTTCAGAAGGAAAAATGAAATGAATGGTGAGGTAAAGGGGGATTAGTGACAGAAAAAATATTTGAAATCAAGATAAAATCAAGGTAGATAGTGGAAGTTAACAATTATAGAAAACGAGCAAAAATTATAAATATGCAAAAATAATAATAAAACAAGTTACGTATTACAATGCAAAAACACTGCAATAATTATCAAAAAAGAAGAAAAGAGAAAAGGATGAATAACGCTCCAATGGACGTGTAGCGTGACGCGCGCCTCACCTCGCAGTTTTAGGTAGTTTTGGTAGAGTTATGATCTATAACTTTACCAACCAATTAGAAAAACAGAGACGAAAGACAAATAATGGACTATTGGTATTAGCCGTTCACACATACACACACACACACACACACATATATATATATATATATATATATATATATATATGGTCTTTTGTGTAATAAATGTTCTGGTATTACTTTTATCTTTGTGTCCTTAATATAGTCTTATGCACTAGGTTTAATAAGTAAAAGTACTAGCATTTATAATTATCTTATTTTGACATCTAACATGTAAATAAAGTTGCAAAAATTCGCAATTAGACGTATGAACTTGCATATTTTCAGCATATAGGGTTAATATGTTATTAATAATAAAACTCCTTGATTTGTTTATTGCATTTTAACAATTCTAAAAACATTTAAATTGTATATTGTATTTCTCAAACAACTTAAACCAACTATTTTTTTAGACATATGTTTGCTCATATTTATAATTATACACTGGTTACAAATCACGTATAATAAAAACTTATTATTTAAATAATAATAAACACTAAAAATCTATTAATTATGTTAATACACCTTATAATTTTGTTTTAAATATGCAATCATTATTTAGTAAAATTGATTATTAAAAATTGTTTTTTAAATAGAAACTATATCTAAAAAATTGTTCAACGTGTAAAAAATTTTAATCAAACAAGTAAATTGACAATAATTTAATTAAATTAGGAGCTTACAATACATTATTTTAATAAAAACAAAAAATAAAAACTTGGAAAACGGACTTATTGCTGAATATGGTATAGAATCTACCAGTATAAATAAAAAAATATTATTAATACAAAAATATAAAGATATGTATGTTTTTTAGAAATTTACTAATAACTGTTTTTATTAAAACTTTTTAAATTATTATTTGCAATTATTATATAATGAAAATAGTAATAATAATAATAATAATAGTAACAATACTTAGCCAATTACTTATTATCTTATTAAATTAAATATTAATGCTTATTAATGTTACTTAATGTGTTATTTGTATTAATTTAATTAATTTTTAACTTATTAATGTATTTTTAAACAAACATAATTTTAATAAATTGGTAACAGTTGGTTATATATGCTGTTTTTGCTAAATATAAATTTAAAAAATATTAAAAAAATTTTATTAAAACAAAATTAATAAAACAAAATATACTTAATTAATATATTTATTAATTGTACTCTTTGTTTATTTAACGTCAATGTGCATTAAGGACGAAGCCAAGATTTGGTGAAACAAACGAATATGGTTTTGTCCATCTAATTGTTGGAAATGCAGTATATTAATAATTAATTATAACAATTGTAAATATTAAAAATTTATTTTTTGTAACTTTTAGAAACACTTAAAATTTACATTTTAAATGTTATATATATATAATAAATTCAGATTTTTTAGTATTTAAAGCGATAAGAATGTTTTACATATTACTGCTAGTAAAATTGTCGAATTACATGCATTTGTTTATATTTATTGTTGCCAAATAGTACAATTTAATACTTATATATAGTTTAGGATAATATAAGTGCATTTGATAATATTATTTTTAGTAATTTCAGTTGTTTGTATTTGATTGTAAAATGTCTTTAAATGTTTTTTTTTGTCATATTATAAAGCTTAAATTTTTAATAGATGTTTAATATGCTTTTTTAATATGTGTATATCATAGTATATTAAATTGGAAGATAACACGTGCTTTTAGAGAGCACACGGACTTTAAATCTAATATTTATTTATTAGTGATACACTGTTTTTAATTATTTATTTAATGTTAATTATTATAACAAAGCAAATAGATTAAGATATAGTGTTTATATTGTGAAAAACATTATTAATTTCAAAAATAGCAGAAACTAGATTTTTAAACTAACTAGTGATTAAAGCTTAAAAAATACACAAATGTGATACCTGTTTATTTAAAAGAAAAGTTTATAAGTGTAGTTTTTATATTGATTAAATTGTTTTTTATTAAGTTTTTATAATTTAAATTTGCTAAATGTTGTTATGTAAAAGAGTTTCTGCAATTATAAAATTAATAATTTAAAGAAAAAAATATTGATATTTGATTTTACTAACTTGATTGCTTAACGTTTACGATTGGATAATTGGCTATCTAAAAATATTTCAGTTATTTTAGAAGATGTATTAGATTTATTGGTATTTAATATTAATTGTTTATAATTTAACTATTAAATGACTTTAATAAAATCGATTTCATAGGTGAAACATATTTAACGAATTGAACAATTTTGTTGCAAATTTGACAATTAAAATAAATTTACAATAAATATGTTATTGTTAATAATTAATTATTTTTAGTTAAAAATGTAGATATTTTTATCTATTAAAAATTTAAAGTTTAATATTTATTAAAAGCAAAAATATTTTGTTTTGTAGTCTGTAAATTAAATACTTAAAAAATATTTTTGTGTACATTCAAAATTCACCATTTAATTTAAGTAAATACTAAATCATTACTTTATTTTTTATTTCTAAATGTTAGTTGAAATATAATTTTATTTTTAAAAGAATTTTTATTTTTATTATGAATACTTTTTGTTTATACAGATTTGAGTTGTTTTTATTAATTTTTTCGACAATACCAAAGCACAAAACATTTTTGCGATGATTACTGATGACGCAATTTATGCTTTTATATTATTATTATCTTTAACTATTGGGCCATTGATTCAGAGAAGTGGGTTTTTAAAACCTTGGATTTCGGGGTTTTTGGGATTTTTTGTGTTTTTCTGCTTTACTGGTCCTGCTGTTTGGCATTCAATGGTAACAGTAATGGGATTTGTTTTTATGCTGAACATTATTTCTGGACGGTAATTTGAGTTTACTATTTTATTTTGAGTTAAACTAATTTTGTTTTAGATTTATACATTATATGACTGTAATTTGGTGTTTTGGATACCTGGCATTTTTTCGAACATGTCATTTTTTTGGATATACTCAAGTTTCACCAATAACTAATGTAGTTCAACTTTTGTTAACTTTGCGGGTAGGTTAATTGACATGGTATTTTAAACAAGTTTATTATTTTTATTTGTTAGCTTGTAGGTTTATCGTTTGAATTAGCTGATTCACATAAAGTAAAGAAAAAATTGGATCAACCTGATTTACCTAATGAAGAACGCGAACAATTGACTTTATGGAAAAAATACAAAGATGTTGATCCTTCACCGTTGGATACTATAGCTTATGCTTATTGTTATGTTGGGTTGTTTACAGGTACATTGATTAAATTTATGTTTGAGTATATAAGACGATGTACATAGAAATATTTTTTTAATAAGAAGAATTTCATTTTTAATGAATTTTTACATCAATTCAAAGTAGTTTTTATAAAAGATTTGAAATGAAAAATAATAATAAATGTAATGTATAAAATGTACATTTGTGCACATAAATATTACCGAATTATTTTTTTTGAGTATTATGTTATTATTATTATTATTATTACTATTAGTTTAATAATTTAAAAGCAAGTGAACTTAATGTGTTAAGCATTATTAGCATATATATATATATATATATATATATATATGAACTTTATAAAAAATATATTTAGTTATTTTTTATATGAATTTGTGAAAAATAAAATTGTTGAATTTTTATTATTGTTGCAACCTCATTTTAGCCGCTTTTAAGTTTCCATAGAAAAAGGATGGTTAAAGTACAAGTGTTAAAACGCTACCTTTATAATATATATTATCATTAAAGAAATAAAAGGAAGCATATATATATATATATATATATATATATATATATATATATATATATATATATATATATATATATATATATATTTATAACTACATAATTGAGTAAATAGTTTTTTGTTGTATTTATAGTCGTTTAGTGTAATTTAAATGCATATTAATGTAATATTTAAATGCTTTATAAAAATAGGCATATAACTATATTTAAATAATGTTGCATTTAATAATACCTTATGATCCATTGGTAAATTGTTTGTTTAAAAGATGATTGAGTGAAATGAGTGTGTGTTTAAAATAACATTGATTATAAACTCCTTTATTTATCTTGAAATGTTTTATTGCCTTATTTATTAAAATGTTTATTTTGTACGTATATTTTCTATAGTATTTATTGACAATTAAACGTGGTTTAAAGTAAACATTTGATTTACACTTAAATGATTAAACTGTGTTAAACACATTGCTTTTTTTTCTATTTGTACGATCAGTTTCATACTAATGTTAGGCATATTTTTGTTTGTTGTGTTTGAATTGTTTTTATTGTTTGATTTATTTTTTATTCTATTTTTTGAATGTTAATTGATGATTTTTTTGTAGTGATGATAATATTTTATTTGTTTATTATCGTTCAATTTTATTTTATATTTATTTACATTTACTTGAAATGTGCAAATTTTATTTTTTGCAATAATTTGGCAACATTTGTAATATGCTAAGTCAGAACGATGTATTTTTTATTTTTGCAGGTCCGTATTACACATTTCGAACATTTTCGGATTTTATCAATTCACATTGCAAATCACACATCTATACTGATGAAACTTTGGGTCAACACATACAGGAAGCCTTGCCTTTTGGTGTAGCTTACATTATATTGTCGCATTTTTACACAGTTGATGTAAGTTTTACTACGCTTTAGTTTAAAAAGTTATAATTAGAAAAGACGTATTTTAATTGTTAGATAAAATTAGTTCTGTTTGGCCATCACAATGGATTTTGGCTATACTGTTTCACTGTAAATATTTAAACTTAATCTCAATTGTAGTTTGCAAATAAAAAGTGAATTTTAAAATACAAAACATGAGTGAATTTGCATTTGTTTTTTTTACATGCTTACGGGTTTACTGGTTAAAGTTGTGATTACAAAACAAGAAATTAATAGAAGTATTATGTTATGACTAGAGCCACATTTACTATTGTTAGATGGAAAGAAGTGATATGTAGCTAATTGTAGTTTTGAATAAAGGAATGCAACAATTACAATGCTTGTTTGAGGAAAAACGTTTTTATCCTTTATTTTCCGATTTGATGTTTGTTTAAAGTTTGTACAAAGAGCAATAATCAGTAATAATAATGTAGTGTTGTAATGTTAACAACTATTTTTTATACTAAAATAAGTCGTTAAATTGTTCAAAATAACTGATGATGACATTTATCCTTATTTTTGTATTTTCGGTTATTCAGTATGTGCGCCTTCCCGAATTCTACAATCGTTATTGGATGTACCGACTTATGTACATGGTCATTGTTTTTATCACGTTTCGAATGCGAATTTATTTTGCTTGGAAAATGGCTGAATGCGTTTGCATGAGTGTATCGTTGGGCTTGTACCCGGTTGTGTCCGAACCGCAAAGGGGTCAAGGACCTACCAATTTGCGCGCATTAGATTGGTGAGTTTGTAAAATGATAATTGAATTAGTTTGGCGATTGCTTTACCAGCTTTTTGTCTAATGTGGTTTGCTTTGGAATGGTTTTGCAGTTTTGTTTTATAAATGGGCAATATGTTTTTTTTCAAATTTAAAGATTTATTATGTTATTGAACAAAATGTTGAATGATTTTCGATATATTTTGGTTTAGTTTGTGTATACACACATACACAAATAGTCTAAGGGTCTTGTAATTTTCAAATGTATTTGTCATAAAATTCGAATATTGTATTATAAAGGGGAATTAATTTTGGTTATTTTAATAAAATTGATAATATATAACGATTTTGTAGGAATTAGCAAATTGTAATTTATGTAAATCTTTATTTTTGTTCTTAAAGTATAAGGATTTAATGTTTTTCTTATTACTAACATGTTTTATCATCGTTATTGTTAAACTGACAACTTTATTATTTTTATTTGTTTTATTACCTTAGCAGAATTACATTTAGTATATTCTAAAAATATTAATACAAATACTTTATTAACAGTTTTTTGTTTCACTCATTTTCGAATCGTACCAAGATTGGAGGCAACAAAAACTACTTTTTTGTAATTTGATTTGGAAACTATTAACACAATACTTCTTCAATTATCATTATTTACTTACCGTTGTTAAAATTAGAAGTTTGTGTGTAAACATTATCATTATTATTATTATTATTGTTACATGTAATATTTTGATTACAGTTCAAGCATATAAAACAATGGAGGACAATCGTTATCGTTACTTTAGAAGCATGAAAATAGTTAAGAGGTGGTCTATTACCAACTGACAACAATTATTTTATGTAACCTTTTTTGATTTAATAGGTTAATTTTTATAAAACGTATTTGTTAGCTATATTTGAATAGTAATAATAATAATAATAATAATAATAATAATAATAATAATAATAATAATAATAATAATAATAATAATAAATAATAATAATAACACACTTTATGTTAACAGCGGGAAAATGTGGCTGTTTTGCAAAGTTCAAGTTAAGCAATTAGTTGGCAATATTTCATATTTAATTACTTTTATTTATCAATTTTTATACGTATTAAAGCACTATGTTCCCTTTATAATTCGAAATAAAAATATTAGAAAACGCAAGCTGCAAAATGATAAAATTTCATATTTTTTTATTAGTCACAAATATATATATATATATAATTGAAGCTTTGATCTTAATATTAATTAATATTCAAATAACAACATGAGCAATTAATAGGTCAAGTACAAAAATGACTGAATATAAACAGATTCAAGTGCTTTGATCATATTGGAGTATTGAGCGGACATTATCACCTTAAAACAATAATAATAATTATTGTTATTATTGATTTGGTGATTATTATTATTATTATTATTACATTAAGCTTTAATATCTCACTAGAGATACTCTCAGCGTAAAATACATTTTCACCATCAATAAAATAATAACAACAAAATTTTTAAAATGTAGTAGTACAAATAATGGGAACAAAATGAAATAGAATGTGATAGGATAATGAATATAAATAAAGTTAAAACGGTAAACATGTGATTAAAAAAATTCAAAATTACTATACTTTGAATAAGTTTGTAATAAATGGTGTAGTATGGAAGAGATGCATAAATATTTACTTGCGTTGAACTTTTTATTGATCGATGTCTTGAATAAAAAATCTAATTTTTATTTTTGCTTGTGTAAAATAGTATTTGTAAATAAGGTTGTGTATAATATTTAGTCTTTAATTTTTGTTTTGCTAATCCTAATTTCATTGCACATTGTTGATGCTTGTTCATTTTCTAGTTGCGTGAAACAAGAACAGCACTGCGGCTCTATTTATTTGGCCAATCCTGACTGCAATAATTTGACAAAATCTGTCAAAACCGAATTGAAAAATAGCATCAATTTGAACAGTTCGAAAACGGATGCAAATTGCCATTTCCCAAATGCAAAATCTTCCAATATTTTGTACAATTATACAACAATTCAAAATATAAGCATATGGGGCTGTGAATTTGCTCCAACGATTCGAGAATCTATGAAATCGTGGAATTGTTCTGTTCAATATTGGTTGGCCAACTATTTTTACAAACGATGTTTTGGGTCTAAAAATTTCAGGTAATTTTGATTTTGTGCATTAGTGTTTGCCCTAGTAAATTTTGAATAAATAATTGCATTTATTACATTTTCACAATCTTACAATTATTATTGCTATTATTATTATTAGTGAAATGTCATGTTAAATGACGTAGAAATAACGTCATAACATTTTACAAATTATAGACAGATGAATAACAAGTACTTTGAAGTAGTTTAAATCCCTGTTTTTTTAATTGAACTTTATTTATTACTATAAACATTGTATTTGTATTTTTTTCTGTTTAGAATATCTAAAGTTAGTTTGGGTTATTTCAATGATAAACTCAAAATATATGATTGGAATACTTTTCTATATTTGGAAATTCTATTTATTTTTAAAAATTAGTTGTTTCTTTAATATTTATAACTTTGAGTGTTTTACTAGAAACATCTTTCAGCAGTGGATATTTTAGCAAAGCCGAAAGTGGCCCCGTATTTTAGTGCCGGTGGTGGGATTCGAACTCATGTCCACCGCTAGACCACTCCGGCACAAAGTGGTTGCATTTTAATCGAGACATACTTTACAACGTGGCCATTAAAAATAATTTCACGATTTGTTATTGTTACTACTTTGAATGAAACATCTTTCAGCAAGTGGACATTTACCGAAACCGATGGTGGGAATTAAACCCATGCCCATCCATGTTCGAGTCGAGTGTTGTACGGCTAGTCCACCCTGGCATTCGTGATTGAAAGTATTCAGTTTATGACAACTTGTTGTTGTCCATCTTTAGGTTTTGCGTGTCGATGGGATTGTCGAAAGGACTAGTCACTTGCTCCATTAAAATTTGGAATCTATGTTAGTGCGCTTTGACATTTTTCAGCAATTATCAGTTAGTGCTGAGTTAAATGTACGTCAACTTTCAAACGCATGCACACATACACACAATATTTTAATATTTTTCGTATTACATTGCAGAACCGTTGTTACCATGTTGATAAGTGCTTATTGGCACGGCATACATCCGGGTTACTTTTTGGCATTCACAATCATTCCATTGGCCATGTGTGCCGAATCGAGTTTGGCTCAGCTCATAAATTTGTGCGGTTTGGATTTGCCAGTCGGTAGCACGTCTTTTTTCACTTGGCTTTTGCGAATGCGAGTTTTGGAATATTGTTCGATGAGTTTTCTTTTGTTGGACTATTCAACCACTATGGCCTATTGGTCATCCATCGGCTATTGCATTCACATTTTGCTTGTTAGCATCGTTGTTTTGCACAAATTTGTCGAGCTTTTTATACCACGACGCTTATTTTCAACCTATCATCGACCCTAGATAGTATTATATATATATATATATATATATATATATATATATATATATATATTCTTAATTTCGGCTGTTGGATGCACTTGTACATCCGATTTTTGTTATTTTCTGGTCGTAATTACTATTTCTTTGAACAAAAAAAAGATTTTTCATCGTTTTCACATGGGCATATTGGTGTGCAAACGTATATTTTTATTTCTGTTCAATTCTCAACATGACAGTAATAAAAAAATCAGAATAGACACACTGTTGTTATTGTTACTATTAGCATATATTGCATTTTTAAAATAAACTATACAATAATTTCAGTGAAAGATGTCATGTTATTTTTTTAAATTTACGATATTTATTTATGTTGATTGTTGTTATACAACTTTCAAGTGTTTATATTTGTATTTTTATTATTAACAGCATGTACATAGATGGGCTTGTATTTTTTTAACTTTTTTGCTAGTTTGTATCTTCTAACATTACATGTTTAGACTATTTGTACTTTTTCCTGTTTTTGCTTATAACTGTCAAGTTTGCCAAATTTTAAAGTAAATAAAAATGGCGTAGAGTTTTGAACATTTTTAGAAATTTTTATGAAAGTATTACTCTAAGAATAAGTAAATAGCCGGCTTTTTAATTATGTATTAAACAATTTTAAATAGATAATACGTTATTTTAAACATTTTTCATCTATATAGTGGCAAAAATTAAAATTAAATGCAACTAGTTTTTTTACAATATTATTAAATTAACACGAATTTTTTGTTTTATTAATGATGATAATGAACAACACCTTCCAACTGCTCACATTTAAACTAGTTATGTGATTTATAGTTTTTTTATAAGTGTAAAAATGCTTCACGTTATTAAAAAAATGCTAATTTACAACTTGTCATGTGATGCAATATTTAAATAAACATGTGCGAAAGCAAGTAGTATGAACAGCTAACTTTGGAACAAACAATTAATAAAGCGAAAATGAATATGTAAATGTGGCAGGCGAATGAAAATTATTAAAATGGTTGCAATTAATATTGAATTTTATTTTACTGAAAATAGTTATTTTGACAACTATTGATAAGACTTTGTTAGTTATACAAATAAAACCCGGTGTGTTATTATTTACGGAAAACGGTAGTTTTCTTTTTTGTAGTAATGCGTATATATATATATACGTATGTGTGTTTTTTGTATACTCCGTGCAGCATACTTGAAATTTTATTAGTTTAATTCATTGAGTTATGTTGAATAACAGCTGAATGTCTCCAATTCGCAGATTCGAGTGCTCCATTTACTCATTATATTTAAGCAAATTGTTGTATTTGTTTTTTGTGCAGATGTATTTATCGTATCATTTTATAAGGGTTTTAAACAAGTTGAAATTTTATAATTAGAATATTACATAATAAATAAACAAAACATTTTTGCTTATTGATTAAGTATATTTAAAAAAATTGATAGACAAATAGTCTGCAATCAACCAATCATATTGATTTCAATAGATAGTGGTAATATAATTTAGATAAACTATTATAATTTTTAGTGTTTTACACGAAATGCCCAAGATACATGTGTATATTTGGCTATATTTATACTTATGTTTATTTCTCAATGGAGTGATTATAGCTTCAATCATGTTTCTAACTAATCAATATCGAGCTCATGTAGAATTTTGGATCGATGCTTCGTATACTGAAACTATAGACAAATATTCTATATACATTGTAACATGGATAATTATTCATTTGTGTATTGGAATTCAAACTAAGAATTCTGGAAACTACATCGTTGCTCTCATATTTTTATTATTTTCAATACTGTCGATCTTTGGAGAAATAGGTGTCTTGGTATATATAATGATGCATTATGATTATTACTTTGGAATTCAAATTGTTCACGATAAAATAGTCCATTTAGTGTCATACTACAATATGAGTAGTTATGCACAAAGTGCATTAGATTATATACACACTACATTTGAATGTTGTGGTTATAATGAATGGCATCACGAATGGATTACATCTCGCCCCTATTTGCTTGAAAACTTAACGTTTGATTATTGGGTCCCTTCATCTTGTTGTTTGCCATTTTATCGCAGTTCGAATACGCTAGATTGTTCGTATAAACAGCACACTGAACCAAAGGATGCTTTACATCTAGGATTAAACTTAAAACATGAAATGCAAGCGGAAAAATTGTATTTGCTGCCTATGTGGTATTCTAAATTGTTTAATAATCCATGTCCAGAATCTATTCACCAATGGATAAGAGAATATCCAGTTTATATTATAATGGCTGCTTTTGCCGTATCTGTTTCCAGACTAACATTAACAGTGTATGCAGTGTTCGCGACTAGGCGGTTAAATAAATTAAAATTTGGATAAATGTAATAGTCAAAACATTGCTGTTTTTAAAACATTTGTGTAATTCAGTATATATAAATATCGTAAGTTTAAATAATTTTGTAAAATAAAATGTATTTACAACAAGTTGTTAACCATAATATTTCAAAAAGCTGTTGTAATTATAGTCAGTAGTTACTGTATATTATTTTTGTACATTCAAAGTAGTTTCATTAATATCTATTTGTGAATAAATACTGTTATATAAAAATAATATTTATTTTTCAATAATTACGTGTACTTTTTAGTTACCTGATTCTATAACGTATAAAGTGTTAATTAATTATTCTTACACCTGTTCTAACTTTGAAACTGATTAATTTTTTGTAATTAAACGAAAAATATAGCAAGTAGTGATTAACACATGAAGTAAGTAAATATTTCATAATTTAATTATTTTTATATAGAAATACTGTTTTAAATAGCAGCAATGTATGATTTTAAAACAATGCTTAAAGATACTTTGATAGAATGTACTTCAGCCATATTAATATTATTAACAAGACGTCAATATAACCAATTTTCCGATTTAGGTTAAAAATGTTATAACTACATTGTTTAATCAACTACCATCACTAAACGCAACTCTACATTATTCAGTAAATCCAAATGTTATAATTGCATTAATTTATTCTGACAAAATATAGATAATAACAATATTATTATTATTAATAATAATAATAATATAAGGGTTTCATGCTAGATGCTATATTTTAAAATGACATTAAATTTTTAAAATTTTAATACCACTAATATTATTTTTCTAAATTTTTAATCAATCAAATAAATAACATCCTTTTATTTTAAAAAGTCATTTGCATTTCAACATTTTTTCATCAACATCAAGTTATGAAAAACTATAATAAAAAATATCAAATAATCACAGCCATAAAATATAAAATCGATTAATCAAAATATGATTAGTAAGTAGGTAATTAACAATTAAAAAATAGTAAACAATATTAATGCACAAAATAGAAAAAGATGTATTTTACAATTTAAAAATAATCATTTCAATACTTCAACTGACAATTCACATTGGCCGTTGCTTGATACATACTCAAATCTTTGCTCTTTATGCCGTTTAATTTAATATCTACATAATTCTAAAATACAGTAAAAGTAGCGGGTACAATAATATATTTATACATATATAGCATGTCACAATAAAATAATCAAGTACCAATGTAATGAGTGTTTAAAATAAACAAAAGCATTTTTGCATACAAATCATAATAATTGAAAACCTATGCCAGAAATTAATCGTCAATATCTATACAACTAACGTTTAGTATACAGAACACTAAATTATGTTGGATGATTAACTCGTGCCTCTAATTAATTCACTATCGTCTAGTTCTCCTAGTTAAAAGTTCAGCTTGAAACTAACAACTCCAAATGGTTAAAGCGCATTTTGTAAGGAAAGAGTAATAAAAATATCCGAACCAAACAACATACAGATTTTTTGGATTTCATTTAGAAATATATACAATTGATTTTAGTAAAATCTACAAAAAAACACTGAACATAGCCAAAAGCAAAAACGAATTTGAGTTATCGAATGTCCAAACATTGTATGACAAATAATTTTGCACACGTATCGTAAATAAAATATTCTGGTATTTGGCAAAGTCAGATAGCCGGATCATCAACATTAAAGAAAATGCAATTCCTTGATTACATGTAGAAATTTAGTAAGAGACTTTCCCATGATAAAGAACCTTTGTCACTGTTTCGAATGCTAATCGATAATAAATACCAAAAAATAGATGATTTAAAATTTTGGTTGTTATTCATAACATTATACACTGTTTGAATACATTCAAACTTTAAAAAATGTTACTCATTTAATGCTGAATTTACTAATTCAATTAAATTGTTTTGCAAAAGTGTTACAAGTTATCATCACTTTAAATAGACTTAAATTAGGCACTCAAAACATCAACAAACGATAGGGAGGAAAACATACCAAATACATCTTCATAGATGTTTGATTCACAATCATAGTTTTCAAGCAATCCGTTCTTTTGAATATATCGTATTCCTTTTGGTATTGTGCAAATCCTGATAGTTGAGACATGATTTTTGTATTGTGAACGGCTAAATAAGCTAAATAACATTTTTAAACATCAATTTATTAGAAAATTTATCTATTCATTATTATCATTGTAATATATGTATATATCTAATCAACTTACAACCTTAAAAAAATATCATGTAATATAACCTAAATACAACAAGCACATTGCTAATAAAAAATATTTTATTGTACGCAATGCAAAAAGAAGAAGTTGTAATAAAACCCATTACAACCAAAACCAACAAATAGGAAATTGTTATGCTAAACGAAATGGTTTTTTCCAACCTTTCAAAAATGTCTACCAAATTTCAGATAAAATAAAAATTCACACAATTATTACAACAATGAACCGTATCCCATAATTCCGTTTCAGTCCTTCTTTATCGAAAGGGACGGAAAATAAACGTTCTTAATTTGCACTTTATGATAGTCGTTTTACTCCAAAATGCATTCTGTCAATTGTTCAACATAAGCTTGTAACCGATTGGGACCGTATGAAACTGGTTTTTCAATTTAAGTCAATGCAATTATCATCATCATTATTGTTACCTAAAAGTTACAAAAAAACCGGCAAATCATCAATTTTCACAACGTGTACCCAATAGATAACACTTGAGATATGCTGACCTTAAACGTTAATTACATTCCCAGTTAAACCTCTCCAGTGACCCTTATTTACTGTAAAAAGTAAACATTCGAACGCCCAATCAAGTCATTCATTTAGGCTGAAAAAATTAGCATAAATATCGGTCCAAATTACTCCCCAACCACTTGATCTTCTCTTACGTAGCTATTCTGGCTAAATGTGTCTGCGTAAAACACAGTCAGTTCATTTTAAACACATATCAATAGGCACATCAATGCTAAACGTGCTTCACAGAAGCATTTAAACAATTTTGCAAAACAACAACAATAACCTCATTCCAATTACATTCATAAATATTGCGATTGGGTAATCCAAACATGGTCAGATTGGGCCGATGAAAAACGGGATAGTCGGGCTGACTGTTCAAATCCTTCGCCAAATACCTACCCAACAAAGACGACTGAATCAACGGGGGCTGATCCAATTGGATTGGCCCGATATTTGGTTGTGATTGGCGATAACGATGCAGAGCGGCAAAATCGGGCGGACGTCTGATGATATTTTTATAACCAGATGGAGCAACAGTATTTTTGAATTCGTTGATGGAAAAGTGGAAATTTTCCAAATTTGGTGGATAAATGACAAGAAATGATTCGATCGAATCGACTGAGTCACTGGAAATGCAACATTTTGTCAAGTGAGAAATGGAAAATAAGTCATTTTGTGTTGGTTTAAGAAATGTAAAAATTACTCACAAAACTGTTGGCTTGAAAGCAAATTTTATATATAATGGATACCTAATGGACTTCATCAATTACTATTCCAAGTTGCACAAAAACGCGGTTTTCTTAAAATCATTACCATCAATGTTCATAAAATCAGGCTCTAAACAACAATAAAAAGGATTTTTTAATCCATCCAAGAATGTTATACACTACGTCACCAACCAAACAATGAATAAATATCCTTTTGTGCAACATTGAAACAGACAAAGCAACATTTTCCACTTCATTTATTAGTTCATCTACAGTTGAGGTGACAAATATATTGGTTAGATAACCGGGCCAAGAGAACACAACCCTAATTGAAACAATAAGAGGTTAAACCAAAATAAACATTTACACATTTCTCCCATATTACGTCATTTGCTTCAAACTAATCACCAAATGGATTTCAAAAATTATTTCTCAACTTTCCAATATATCGAAAATCCTTAAATTTATTTATTTTCATACATTAAAACTCAGTTTGTGTGAATACAACAAAACATCTTTAAATATTAAATTTGAAATAATGTAGTAGGGTGGGTAAAATGTTTCTTTCAACCGTCCCAATCAGTAAGATCGTGGATAAATCAATGGTTTAAGTTAAAGATAAACACAAAAAAGTGTTTTAATAAGTAGTAGAAAATTATGAACAAAAGTGATAGTTAGTTAAATAAAAAAAGTCCTGTTCAAAGCATATGCAAATGTGACTGTAAATCTATCGTTTATCTGCCAGAATGGAAGAGGTAGTTGGAGCAATAGTTGCGAAACTTGGTAAACACGGCTTCGAATCCCATAACCGGCGCTAAATATCCATTTGCTAAAAAACGTTTTCTGTAACATACTCAAGTAACAAAATATATCTCCAATATTTATTTATTTTCATTATATGTTTTTGAGTTTGTACAAATAATTTAAAACACTAGTTCATATGTCACTAGTGTAAGTATTTCATATTTCAACAATTCACTAAATCACTTACAGCTTTGGAAAAACTTTACAAATTTACCAATTCCTCAAAGTATTCACTATTCATTTGTTTGAAACATGTTAGTATTATATTATAATTCCAACACAAAGATGTGTTACATAAATATTGCTTATTTTTCAATGATTGCATGTATTTTTGTACTTAATTGATTCTACAAATAACATATTAAATATTAAATAATTAGTCGTGCACATGTTCTAACCTTAAAACTAATCATATTTTCAAATAAACAAAAACACTTCGTTGATAACTATTAACACATGAAAGTAAGCAAATGTTACATTATTTGGTTTTCATAATAGTGAAATGCCGTTTTAAATTGCAACAATAAACGTGTATGAATTTAAAAGTACTTGTAATTTTACCCTTGTTTATCTTGGCTAAATGCACACTTTACTTAAATTGTTTCCCATAAAACAATGTAACAGTAAAAAATATGTGAAAAGTATTTGTAATTGTACAGATCCAAATAAAAAATAATTCGAAAATACTTATTCGATATAACTGTTATTTTTAACTACACTGTTTTTATTTATTTAAATAACAGTAATAATGAGTGTAACTAATACAATACCAACTTTTTATTACTTAAAAACCCTTTTACTCTAAAGAGCATAGGGTAACAAAATTGTTCCGTATAATTGTACATTGCATTTTTAGCTTCGAATATTGAAATTCTATGCGGATTTCGCCGATCTCCGTTATCGGAATCATGCTGTTTTCACTTCTTTGTCGTAATTAAATAAAATGGTATCCTGCTGTTATTTCTTTAGTAATATTTTTTACGGAGACCAAGCTGCGCTCAAACCCTTCACCTTTCTCAATCAGACTTGGGACCGGCTAAAAAACAATTTAAAATGAGCGCTACCCATTCAATATAACTCACTTATCGGAACTGCTATCTTCGTCCATACTATTCGATGAACATGCATTCGTGGTAGACAATTTGGATTTTTTTTTCACATTTCGATTTGAGTCAGCAGACAATTCTTGAAAATTTGATCTGGACGATTCCAAATTGGATAAAGATTGGCCAACACTGGATTTCAAACTTGTCAAACTTGTTTCCTTCAAACTTACAAAGGACTCGCGATGATAATTCATATAACGGTTGTGCGAATAATGCAAATTGCATACAGAAAAGCTACGATTATTTTCACATTCTAAGTGCAAAATATTAATAAACGTTCAATTTAAAGTCAAAACAAAAAATTGTTACTGTAAAAATATGTCTTGCATAATTGGAATATTTATAAATGTAAAAACTTGAATATGTTAGAAAAATCAAGGGTTTGAATCCCATCGTCGGCACTAAAATGCGGGCCCACGTTTGACTTCGCTAATTGTCCACTGCTGAAAAATGTTTCTCGTAAAACATTCAAAGTAGCAAACATAAAAAATAAAATAACTTTAAGTATAAATAAATAATTGAATAAAATCATTGTACAACTTTGATAAAAAATAAACGCATCAAACAAAATACCTATAAACGTCTGCTTCAACAAAATATGCCATATATTACGAAAACGCGATAATCAAATTTACTCCGCCTAGAGAAGATCAGAAATAAGCGAATCTAGCCAGTCCCAAGCCTGGATATAGGAGGAGGGCTTAAGCGCAAGATTAGCAACTTGGACTCTGTAACAAATCTATATTGCTACAGAAACAAGACGCAATTCCGGCAAACAACGACAAAGAGGTGATAGCACTACCCAAATGACAGGATTGAGTAAAAACAGAAAGAAAGTTCAATCTTCAATTTGCAGAATATTCGATGGTTGGTAACCTAGTCACCTCTTCATTATTTCTATATTTGTATAATAAATTAAAGATCGACTTGGATGACGTAACAAACGTAGAAGTATAACAAAGTTTCTTGGCTGATAGATGACATTCATGTAATGGCGAGACTAATCGTAAAGATTGACGAGGCCGCTTGAATTTTTAGAAGGGTTATCTTCTTTAACCCACAGGCTACATACATATGGTATACGTATACCTTCTAAATATCCTAAATGCATGCTTTCATCCACCCACCATAACGGAAGCCCAGTTATACCGCTGTGCACATGGACCCTGCTGTTATTAGTCGAGATGTCTATGGTCATCTAGTCCAGGATGTACCAAGTGAGTGATAAACAGTTAGGAATTTCACCATCATTGGAAATCGAGACTTTATAAGCATTATTCAAATTCTGAGGATCATTAGCATCCCAATATACCTATTTTGTAAACCAACTATAGAAAATAAATTACAAATGAAACCGTATAAAATTTTGACATAAACAATTTTATCTTATTAAATTAAAATGACAAAAGGTAAGAATTAATCAACATTGAAAACAATAAAAACTAAACAATAATATTAAAATTAAATCGATTTATTCAAAATGTATCATATTAAAATAATGCACAGAAGTTCAAACCTGATATGAAGTTGTCGATACAACTGATGTGTACTCCGAGGTCAACCAAGCGAAGTCCCATTGATGGCAGTTCGGAAAATCCCACATACGTCAGAGGCTTATAATATTCGGCAAACCAATTCACACTAATAAAAATAAAAAATTGCATCACTTAAATTTAAGTTCATAATATTTTATCTATCTGGCATGCTAATAATCCTTAAAATTTGAGTATGATGCCGAATGTGCTTATACAGAAATATTTAAGCTGGCTGACTGTACTACTACTACTACTACTACTACTACTACTACTACTACTACTACTACTACTACTACTACTACTACTACTACTACTACTACTACTACTACTACTACTACTACTACTACTACTACTACTACTACTAATAATAATAATAATAATAATAATAATGCTTATAAAATATAAATTTCCAATCATTGTCATATTCCTGACCGGCAATTAAGCATCAAGGTTAATACAATATGGACTGAGTGCACAGCGGCATAAATGGCCTTTCGCTTTGGCGGATGGATGCAGGCATACACCGAATGTACTTAAAAGGTATCTTACAATATCATTTGTAGCCGTTGGACCAAAGGAGATAACCCTGATAAAAAATTAGACGGTCTTGGAATTGAATGCTTACTATGCTGTATAAATATAGAGTTAAAAGAGAGGCAACTACATCACCAACCAAAATATAAAATAAATATAAAAACTTACTAAAAACTCTAACTTGACCTAATTTATATATTTTTTATCTAATTTTTAAAATCAAATAATAACTGTCATTATCAATGCTGTAAACACATACGCTTACCGCTCTATCCCAATATTAAAACAAAATGAATGAACATCTAGAACATTTAGAAAGTTGAATGCGTATATACAGTAGGTAAACAAGCTGCTGTCAAAATCAATATAGTACAGTTCATTCGCTTTTGTCAAACCGTTAAATTATATAAAGCACATCTGAATTATACCAAAAGGTTCGTTAAATATTATCTTAACAGTATAAGTAAAATATGTTATAACAACTATTATTTAATTTATACCAATATTATTATAAAATTCAAAAAACAAGAATATTGACATTTTAAAAACATTAAAATACAAGCAAATTAGTTTCTTAAAAATAATTTATATTATAAAATATGTACACATATATAAAAATAGATTATAAAAGCTATGCATTTTTAATATTTCCAGGAGTATTCAGCGATTTCTAGAACTTTCCGAAAGCGTTTAATATAGGAGTGTCTTCGTATTTTAACCTAATGTTGTGGAATTTGATTGTGTATTACATTATTAATTTTCTTAATTGAATATTTTCATTTCCCAAACCATTTACATTATATTTTAAAATTATTAAAATTATTTTTAATTATATTAAGATTTTTGTTGTATGGAAGCAATGGTATAAATGTAACGTTTACTTTATTCAAGAATTTTGTAATTTATAGAATTAAAAGTACATTAAGTTCAAAAGTATAATAAAAATTATATTATCTTCTTTTAAAAAATAGACTAGAGCATTGTTTTTGTTAATTGTTCAATGATTTAGAGTATCACATTAAAGTCCAACATTAAATATAAAGTAGGAGATTTCATCAATTTTAGTGCTACCTTAAACAATAACAGGTTCACTTTATTTTAAAGAATTTGTCTACCTAATTTTATAATATTCTTTAATAAATAATACGTTTGGAATTTTTTAACTGCAATAATATTTAAAAAATATAAAAATGGGATCGAATGAGTGGCTGCTCAAGGTAGCACTAAAATTGGTAAATTATTCAAATTTATATTTAATACTGGACCTCGATATGAAAATCTAGAGTATTGAACAATTGATAAAAACAATGCTCTAGTCTAGTCTAAACCAAATTCCACAGCGTTCGGTTAAAATACGTAGGTACCCCTAAATAAAACTCTTTCAAAAAATTCTAGAAATCAATAAATATTACTTAAAATATTTAAAATATGTAACTTTTGTTATTTATTTTTATATGTGTACACATTTTATAATATGAATTATTTTGAGCAACTAATTTGCTTGTTTTTTAATTTAAAAAATATATAAATATTCTTATTTTTGATCTAAATTAGAATTTTATAATAATATTGGTAAAAATAAAACACTAATTTTTATAACATATTTACTTATACTGTTAATGTAATGTTCAACTAGTTTTTAGTACAATTTAAATGTGCTTCGTCTAATTAAATGGTTTGACAAAAGTGAATGAACTATACTGTAGTACTTTTGACAGCAGCTTGTTTATCTACTGTATATATATATATATATATATATATGGTGTTTGTATATGTATATGATGAATGCACCTCCAGTGGGGATATTAAAGCTTGTATAACTAACAATAATTTTCTAATTGTTAGTATGAACTTAATTACAAAAAAGGTAACTACTTAATCATCATTATATTACATTGTTGTTTCATTACATTATACTTAGAAAAATTTAAAAATTCCCTTGATACAATCGAAGTGATCTGCCAGCTCTGATCTCAATTTAAATGTATCAAGTTGCACAGTCATTAAATTCACGGTCAGACATTCAACAAGATCAATAAAATTTAAATAAAACACTCAAATTCAATTAAACAAATATGTGTATCTGTAAAGCAAAATGAAGTATTTTGGGATACATACAAATAAGAAACTTACCTTGTGTGATCATATTGAGTACATATTTATGAAAACCAAATCCTTGTACTACTAGAAACTCTAGAAACTAAAAGTGAGTAACTGCATTCACCAGTTGTTTGATAATTCTTGTTTTTTGTCGTTTAGGTTCACTGAACCTAAAAACACGCATCTATTCGGTGTCAAAATCAGCAAAAATCGAACATCCTGTTTTGTTAAATGAGATTGTAAACTAAAATTTTAATTCCTGCTTACAAATTAGCACTAAGGATTGAATAAAGCCCTATTCACTGCATATAGCTCTTAGCAAATCTAAAACTCCCAGAAAAGCCTGAACAGCATAACCATACCAAAACTAATCAATATTTAAGTCGGTCATATAAAATTTATTATTTTTTTTCCAACCAATAGTTTGCTGCAATTCATTACATTCATTTTGTTTGTATTATTTGTGCTATTTTTTGTATCTTTTGACTAATGGTGAAAATGCTTTTATGTGCTAAACATATTTATTACTAGTGAAGTATTAAAACTCAATATAGTAATAATCATTGATATTAACTTAAATATCTTGGTCAAACTTACGCTATCGTAGTGTAGTAAGTTTAAATTATAAAAATTTATTAAAAACAGCTTAACTATTTTTTTTTTTAATTTTCCAGTCATAACCGCTTAGTTAACAATTATAAATCAAAATTAACGATTTTTCTTTTAAATAAACAAACATCTCATTTTTTGTGATTTGTGTGTTGTATTCACCTGTTGGTTTAAATATTCTAGTATCTATAATTATATTGAATTAATAATTTTTCAACTCAACTGAATAAATGCTGGTCTAACTTTCTGTTATATTTTATTATTATTATTATTTGTGGGTAAATAATTGAAGATCAAGTATCGCTAATGGAGAGTTTGTAGTAGTCACTATTCTAAAAACAAATTATTTCTAAATAGTATTGGTCTAAACAAACCCAAAGCCGTCTGAGATATTTTCCTTTACATTTATCAAAAACATGTTTCCATATAGGCAACTAACCAAATATTATCGGCATTCATTTCGAAAGAATACGTTGCATTGAATCGAGGCTTCTCAACCAAATCCAATCCAATGGGTAAACTTTGTAACAAATTCCATGAACACCAATTAGTAAGTGGCTGTTTCAATATCGGCAACCGAACCCAACCGTGGAGCCAGTGCAAATAGGAGTCCGAGTATAAATCCCACAACGGGCCACACATTGAAATGGCTACAGCAGCAAAAACCTGATCCAGACGATTGAATAAAGGCAAGCTTGTTGACATATCCATGTTCGAATCCAATTGCACAATTGACGCATCTGTTGACAAGACCGACATTGCTGCTGCATTGTTCGAACCATTGGCACAATACGATTGGAGAAAAGGAAATACATGTTCTTGGTTGAATCGATACAACGTTCCAGTCCAAAGATTTGGCCGATATATACGCAAAAATAAACTAATGGCACATTGCTTTTCCCAATCGGAAAACTTATTCGAATAATAGCTATCGAAAAATTGGGAAAAACGATCATTGTTTAATCGGGTTACTAGATTGCCACACGTAACATTTCACTCTACTTAGATTCAACGTAAAGTTTGTTATTATCAACATTTAGCCCCATATGTCACCATAACAAAAACGTAAACATGTGACACAGGATGCATTCTAAGCATACCATCAAAAATATTACCTTTTTAATATAAAAAAAAGACAATCAATATTTCTCTAAATCCCAAAGTAAATTAATCAATCTTTTACACAAAAAAAACTATTAAAACATTCAAGTCGTAAACTAGCACGTTAATGTTTTTTTCTTATAGAAATTTCATTTTCTACAAGTAATTGGTCCAATTTACTTTCAACATTTTCCACAATTACTTACAAAAACAAAGGAAATTTACAAGAGTATAGCCAAAGTGACTATTTATTTAGTAAATGGGGACCAAAAGATTAATTATTAAAATAATTGTAAACATTGAATGATATAGCCCAAAATCGCTTCTAGTAGCGCATTTGTTCAACTTTTCTTACGTATTAAACATTTCAATAGTTTTTTAATAATTATGTTTTTTACTGAAAATGCACCAACTTGATCACTACAAATAGTCATTTTTTTGAAATTATTAATTATTTTAGTTTACTACTTTAAATGTTTTACGGAAAACATTTCTCAGCAGTGGACATTTTAGCGAAGCCAAACATAGGTCCATATTTAGTGCTAGTGGCGGAATTCAAAGCCATGCCAACCCAGGTCCAAATCAAGCGCTGTACCGCTAGATCACCCCCGCACAGAACTAGTGGATAACATATTACGTGACAAATTTGTAACACTATTCTTTCCTGACAATCAACGCTAATAATGCCAATTTGTCATTCAATAAAACATTAAACTTATAAATTAAAAGAAGTAATCGGTTATTTTTAAGTGGCTAAAATGTACATGTCTAAATAAATAATTTATTAAACATTCAAAGTTTAGTTTGAATAAGACAGATTATTTATTTCAAAACCTTTTTATACATAAATAGTATATATATATATATATATATATATATATATATATATATATATATATATATATGAAGAATATAAACATACCGAGATAGCGTTTGCATCAAGTCGCGCGAATGACTGCTCAATTTGGACGTTTTGCGATAAGTGTCAATGTTATGCACCAGTTGACTACCGCCATATTGCAAGGCTAATGTATCTCCATGCTCGTCGTATAAATCCTTCGATTAATTTCAAATAATTTATTTGCTTAATCGATACACATTGTTATATAATGCAAGCATAATTCAAACTAAGTCATTTTCGTTTTATAAAGAATGGTAAAAAGCAGTAAACAAAACGCACGACAAAACTTTTTATTAATTGAATAAATGCAATCGGTTAGGCTTCAAACAAGATAATACAATCATGTATACCGTCCATTATATGAGTTTGTTTACATTCATTTTCAAATAAAATTAATAAAAGACATAGACTGTGAGATAAATTTATTTCTTATATTCTCTTCGGTCACAAACAGTACATATATACAAAAAATGTGATGTAATTAAAGCTTTAACTTAACACAGACATACACATACATAACACAAGCCATGCCTATGCTAAATCCAAGCTAAATTTAATAGTTGCTAATTGATTTTGTGCACACAAAATGGGTTGTGCTATTTTTTCGTATTTTTTATATCTAATGGTAAATATGTGTTTATATGCTAAATGTATCTCTAATGCGGTTTCAATGTAAAAAATAATGAATACATATAATTATATAAAAGCACTTCCTCGTTAAAATTGAATAAAACAATAAGTACTGCTACTTCAACTAAAATTATTTTATTTTAAAACGAATCGGATAGGTTAGTAGCATGATCAACTTCTCACTATTTCCAAATTTGTGACACATCTCAAACAATCTCCGTTCGTTATTTTTGACCCAAGGTAGGCCTCGTATTCATAACAAACGTACGGAACAATTAAAAGATTGTATTCATGACATAATCCCAATGTTCATAAAAATTGACAACAACCAATTTTATGCCATGTTGTTTACTCCAATAATCGTAAAAAATGGTTAGTACCACCAATGTATACTCGTGCTTAAGCTTAATTTCAGAGCGCACCACATAGAAGTACAAGTTGAAGATTATTACCAACATTGAAATAAAAAACTATTTAAAAAATACAAACGTTTCTCAGAACCCCCAAAACAAACAATAAGTATATCACAGACTAATCTTGAAACAAGGATCAAATCTGAAGTAACCTGTATTTATTCGTATTCAATCATTGGCCTGATGATCTCAGTACTTGTCCCAATAAAATTTGGTTTCAAAGTCAAAAGTCTAGATGCAGCGTGGTTGTTGACAACCTGTCATATTCCACGTTTCAATAACCTATCGTACCGTTACGTCATCCCAGCCTAAACAGAAAGTACAATCTCAATTCAATTCCATCTAATAAGACCAAAGATCAACTCACCAAACCATTTTAGCCACGCCCCATTGAATGACGCCCAACCACTCACCTGCAATAACCGATCAATTTTTGAATCGTCCTGATAATTCGGCTCGTCCAAAAATCCCAATTTGTACAACTGATGAGCCAAAACCACTCGACCAATCACAAATTGAGTCGTATTGGTACGATCCAAACAGTCGACACAATTGACTCGAATCACGCCGTACTGTCTGTAACCAAAAATAAAAACACAATCAATTAGGCAATTGTAACGTCAACATCACTTTCCAATAGGCCATCATCGTTGGGGCAGTCTAGTTTCAAAGTATTTGGTTACCTTTATAATTCCAAATAAAACTATTATTATTATTATTATTATTATTATTATATTTATTACAAAACACTTTCGCTCTAAGGAGCATGGGGCAACATGATTAGAATAACAACATCAACAATAAAAAAGCCCTATGACTCAAATAGACGACTGGGCAACAAAACAATTCCATGTGTCTGAACCAAAATACCAAAATATTTGTTTGATCTCGTGTAATATTTATTTCAATTAGATATTCCCCAATTGTTTTTAGCTAAGTTTTCTATCAACGGTCTATCAACCTTTCGTTTACCACCTGTAATTGTCCATTTCAAAACCATTCTTAGTGGTCTTTTGGGCGGTAAACGTATAATTTGACAAAGTATTATCTTTGGTCTAACTGTAATGATGTCGTAATAGTGGGCGAGAGTTAGTTTTTGTTATAGTGCCGGAGTGGTCTAGCGGTACAGCGCTCGATTTGGACCTAAGTGGGCATAGGTTCGAATCCCACCACCTGCACTAAAATGCAAGCCCACGTTCGGTTTCGCTAAAATGTCCACTGCTGAAAGATGTTTCCCGTAAAACATTCAAAGTAGCAAACATAAAAAAAACTGTGAAATGAATTCACTTCATATATTCTCGTCAGTCACCAACAAATATCTTAGTTGGGTTGAAGCTACATAGAATTACAACACTAGTTGATACTCTATACACACACGTGTGCGTAAATGTGTCCATTTACATTTAGAACTGTAACGCTGTTAAATTGTCTAAACAGGAGACGGCAATCGGAATTCAAATCATGGCCTAGTTTTTATATCAATCCAGATAAAATCTAATTAAATGAAGGTGTTGAAAAAATTAAATACAAATAATAGTCACATATAAAATGTAAACTCATAATCAATTTTCGTTAATAAACTCAACTAACTTTCTGCATTTCATTTTATAAAAATTCACAACCACACTGTTAAATGAAAAAATATTGCTTTTTGCATACAACAACACATATGCCAAAACTATGATAGTTAACATGGAAAAATTAACTTCACTGTAGCCGGTTTCAAGTCCGGCTGAAAAAGAGGGAGTGCAAGATTGTCAAGATTGTCTGTAAACAATATTGCCAAATAAATGACAATAAGACACAATTTCATTGAATTACGGCAAAGAAGTGAAAGCAGCATGATTCAAATAACAAGGTTCGGCGAAGTCCGAATATAATTTCAATCTTCAAAGCCAAAAAATATGCAACAATCTTGTCGACTCATGCTATTCAGTGTGAAAGGATTTTAAATAACAAATAATAATTGACAAATCGTGTTTTTGACAAGAAAGGGTAAACATTTCAATTCCTTGTTACTTTTTGTATTATCCAACCGTTAAACCAAATCTCGAACACAACAATATTGCTAATTTCAAAATGCGAATTTTTGTAACAATTAAAAACATTCATTCATTTTGGTTGATGATGTGGTCACCTCTTCATTATTTTCATATATTTATATGGCATATAAACAACCGTCTTCGATGGCTTGATAAGCGTAATAAACGTAGAAGAATAACAACGTTTATTGGCTAGTAGACAGCATCCTTGTGACGTCGCTACTGTTCACAAAAATTGACGAGGCTGCATAATTTTTTGTCAAGGTTATCTCCATTTACCAAAGGCTACATATGGTATATGTATACCTTAAGATACCTTTCAAGTATCCTGTGTAAATGCTTGCATCCACTCGCTGTAGCAGAAACCCAGTTATACCGCTATGCACTCAGATCCTGCTGTTATTAGTCTAGATGCCTAGGCACCTAGTCCAGGATGCACCACGTGGAGGACAAACAGTCAGGAATATCACCATTATTGGAAATTGAAACTTTATGAGCATTACTCAAATCCTCAGAATCGTTAACATCATTAAAAACTCCAAAGTATTGAACCAAAGCAACAACATTTTTATAATAGAAACAACACTAATCAGGTTTACAAAATTGTGTCACTAATAAAAATCAAAACAACGACCGACAGTTTGGTATCTCCAACTGCTTAATAAAACTTCTTGTTTTGTGACTAGTTGTTGTTTCTAGTTAGTTTTCTTCATTTGGTTTGTCTATCGAACCAATGTGAAGCACTGTAACTATTAAATAGTTTTGTTGTGGGTTTTGTTTTACTGACAAATGCTCTTCCTGCCGCAAACCCTCCTCCTTTATCGAGGCTTGGGATTGGCTACATCGGTTAAATACAATGTTTCAATCAAATAACTAAATCAAACATCCGATTAATGTCAAGAACACGTTAAAAACATTGAAAAAAGTCGTACTTTGAACCCAAATGTTGAGACTTCAATGCTTCCAAATGATTATGTTGTTCATTATTGTCCGTCAAAGTTGCACTGGAACCGGACCGAAGTGGTGAAAAATAAATGCCAGTTCGGCGAATACAGTTGTCTACAACGGGAGTAAGCTGGTCAAATACGACCGTGTGTTTGAACTTTTGTACCCGAGCCACATCGAAAGCAATGTAAATGATTGGTGGATTGACATTTATCGGGTCAGCAATACCATCTGTCGAATTTTGCTCAGTTCGGGTAAATCTTGAAGGTAGAAACTAAATAGGGCGGTGGGTGGGTGATAATTAGAATAAATCATGTTTCACTCCCAAGTAGTAAAACCAAACAATGTGTCAAAACATTGAAAAAGTAGAGAATTAACGTATTGTCTTCTAAGTACAAACCTTCCAATCAGATGTCTTGATTACGGTACAGTAACGTAAAACCAAATAGGCCCACTATTTAATTATTCAATATTACTTTAAACCAATATATTCCTTACAATAAAAATGCATGTATTTTTCTAAGTTTGATAATCTCATTATGGCAATAGTAAATTTCATACCCGTTGTTTCCGAAACCAATGCTTTTAGTTACCAAATATTTTTGTGTCTTATAAAATGTAGAATATTTAATAATAAATGCAATCACTTTTTATAACCATTTAATTCCAATGCTTTAGTATGGTCTTAACTAAGTTATTCACGTCGTGTCATATAATCTTGTATATTCAAACCACCAATTCCTTAAGTTGGATATGTTAAAAAAGTTTAATTCCTAACAGTTGTTTTTAAAAATACCCACTAGAAACAAAGATTAATTTTAATTTAATGCTCTCTCGCTTTTTACTTTACAGGTTGTCATGCTCATAATTATTTTTTAATTTCCAACAACGCTAAATATCCTAATTCCGTATCTCTGTGCGGTGCATCCTAGACCCAATCGAACACGGGTCAAAGATTGAATACACCGTTGTATAATTGGGCTCTCATCTCATCTGTTTAATGTAAACATACATGTCGAGTACTTGAAAGTAGTTCAAGGTACACATATAACACATGTATCCATTTGACGTAGAAAAATTACTCCGATAAAAGTTAAATGGCCTCATCAATCTTTCTGAATAATAATAAATCTGTCTATTGCAGAATATGCAAAATTTCTTTGGCATACAAATCGATAAAATGCGATCATTTGAGTTGTTTTGTGATTATGAACATAGTAGAGAATGGACCATATCACCAATCAATTAATTGATAATAACTATAAATATTTTGTATATATGCATAAAAAAGTGCTTCAATAACCAACCTGGCTTAAATACGTAATTCCGTTTTCAAAACCGTCGGATAAGCATGTTTCAAATCGACGCTTTTCACGACGCTTCATCAAATTCAAAACAATAATGGGCGATCCGAAACGTTCAAATAAATTGGCAAAATGAAATCCCATTGCTTCAAAATACGGATCCTCACGCTAATACACACACACACACACACACACACAATAAATCAATACAAAATTTCATGGAACTTACGATACAATTAATATCAAAAATGCTTTAATAAATACGAAAAAATTCAAAGCATATTATTAACACACGTTATCATTTTATTCAGGACTGTTAATAATCCTGATGATTTGAATAATGTTTATAAAGTCTCAATTTCCAATGATGGCGATATGCCTAACTGTTCCTCCTCCATGTGGTGCATCCTTCACTAGGTGCCAACAGGCATCAGGACCAATAACAGCAGGGACCGAATGCATGACAGTATGACGAGGCTTACACTGGATTCCAAGATGCTAAAAAAGGACCTCAAGGTAACTATTTACCATATGTCGCCTGTTAGGCTTGTGGATCCGTCAAACGGCGTCAACCCAAAAGAAGATCGCCTAGTCAATTCCTGTAAAAACTGGAATCGTCGAAAGGAAGCGGTCTTCCAACCAAGAAACTTCATTTACCGCTCCAAATTCAACTCCCATCCAACAACCTGTTCGTACAGGAATTCGAAAAACTATTGAAACTTAGAATTATTAAAGAGGTGGTTCTGCTACCAGCTTATGTTATGTTATTTTTTATTCATTCTAACAATAAAAATAAATTCTATTTCAATTGTGTCATGCAATACATTTTTTTAATTTCAACTGTAAATCAAAACTTACCAAAAACTCTAACGGAGGTTTGCCCACAACCACTTTGGTTGATTCTTGCGACCAAAATAAAGGCACTGATCCGCGCATTTGAATGTAGGATGAAACTCGAGATTGGTGAAGAAACGAATGGGTAGTATCCACAACTATTTGCTCAGTTACAGCCTTAATATATGAATCCAAAACAAATTTCTTTTTTTTAATACTGACATAAAATTTTCAAAACATTGTTAAATCTAAACATGAAAAGCGCAAAAACAATTTATTTTTAGGTACTCCTTTCAGTTTGACAGGTTTCTTGAAACAAGATTATGCTGTTTTAAAACGATGCATATAATTGGTGCCAAAATCTGCAGGAATAAAATATTCTGTCTTTTTAAAATCCTGTATACAATTGGCATCAAGGATAATAATAATAATAATAATAATAATAATAACAACAATAATAAAAGACGTGTCTTCCAAATAGATGCATCTTATCTAAAATGCACTTACAGTAATAAAATAAACTAATTTGTTAAAACAACAATTTTGTGTTTGTGTATATTAGTTTATTTGTTAATGAAATGCATTAATTTAAATTTCAAATTATAAACATTTATATATATATATATATATATATATATATATATATATATATATATATATATATATATCTACTAAAACTTTATTTGTTTATAATTAATAAAAATATACGAAATAAATTCACTTCATAGTTTATGTCTTCTTATATTTTGATTTGAGATGTTTAAATAGTTTTTAACAAGTACGTGTACGTACTTGTTAATAAGCATTACTTAGTTTTTGGTCACATAAATTATGATAACAGAAAGCAAACAAACTACGACCAGCGTTTATTAAATCACACTAAAATATTATCGATTTAATAAAATTATACAAACTACAGTATCTAAAATGGCAAATAAATACAACTTACGAATCACAAATATGTGACAGTTGCTCATTCAAAGGTAAAATCAATAATTCATAATGATTAACTAACTGGAAAATGTTAGAAATTAAGTTGTTCATAATAAATTAAAACATAAATTTGTCACAACCAAACTCTATGACAATATCCTTTTGGCACAGAGTATATGTAAAATAAACCGAATAACTAAATAAATCGCAAAGCATTATGGATCGTCTTTAGACTGCAAAATAGCAACGCTTTTGTAATAAAGTTCCAAATCTCATGCCTGAGTTTCGATAGTCTAGTTGAAACTGTATTTAGGATGAAATTCAAACCTACGCCCACATTATCGTTAACCAATAGTCTGGTGTCTTAACCAGATGATTATCCCAAACTATACCAAAAAATCGACAATTGCACAAAACAAACCTCATTGGCCACATCGCCAAGTAAGTTCATGCCACGTTTGAGGAATCGTCGACCAGCGAAGTGCCTAGATCGACGCGCAATTAGCGTAATTGTAACAGGCATGCCGCACGTAGACAGAGCAATTTGTCCGATGCTGCCATGATACAACAATGTAAACCAATTAGGCTGACTCGTTCGTTTTATCCACAAATCGTGACTCGGTCTAAATTGCAAGGGAATCAAACTCCAATTCCAGACAAAACGATCGTCCGGCAAAGATCGAATAGCTCTAACGCGACCACTACTCGATTCGGACGATTCCAGTGACTGCGGTGGATTTCAACAAATACATAATTTACAGTTGGTAAGTGAGAAAAGGAGTAATCAATATTATTACAAAACAAACATTAACCTTGAAAACTGTAGCGCAGCCGTTTAAGGACTAATGTGTTAACAGCAAATAGTATTAAGACATAACCTCTAAGCCCATACAATAGATTGAAACACTGAACTGTCTTCACACCCAATGAAAACCCATACGTCCAATTTAATTGCATATAATTTATCGACCAAAGTAAACAAATTGCCTAATTCAATAAATTGAATATATACATAGTGGCATCAACGTTATTTAAACAAGTAAAAAAATATTGTCAACTTTAGTTTAAAAAATCTGTTGCAAACCTAATCATAAACATTCGGTGATGTTAAATTTATACATTTCTGACTAGATCCTTCAAAATAATAATAATAATAATAATAATAATAATAGTATGAATGCATTCCTTATCTCCTTTCTAAAATGGCGTTATATTGGCATTCAGACTTGTGCAAATATTACTGTTAACATAAAAAATAGAAAAATATTATTAAAAACAAACAAAATGACATTACATCACAATTTCCAGTATTTACAGTCAATTTTGTTAAGTTAAGACCTTTTATTTACTATTTATCCCCTAAACCTCAGGATTTTATAACCATTCCAATTATTAATAAAATTACATATTAATAATTAAAAATCTTATGCTTCTATTTTAAATACCTTAGTAAAAAAATAATAACAGGTTACCTAAAGCAATATAAAATATTTAAAGCATTGGGGGTTCCCTTTATAATTCCAAACAAAAATACTAGAAGACGTAAACTGTGAGATGAATTCATTTTGAATATACTCGTCAGTCACAAAACATATATATATATATACACAAAAATTATATGATGTAATGATGTAATATGATTATACACATACGCGTAAATCTATGTCTGATTCTTTATGTTTGTGACTGAAGAAAATGTACGAAATGAATTTATCCCACAGTTTACGTCTTCTATTATTTTTATTTACAATACAAAATAGTCAATAAGAAACAGGTGCAGAAAGTTGGAACCCAATTTACAACACAAAAAAGAAGTATATTGCAAATAAAATTAATATATTATTTATTATGGAGTTTTCAAAGGTGGTATATTAAAATTGTCACATTTACTGAATAATAACAATAATATATTAATAATACATAATAGCTTAATAATATATTATTGTAAGTAAATCAAAATCTTCAATCCAATAATCAATTTAGAGTCATGCAATGGCTACGTTACTAGACTCGTATCTTTGGAAGGTGTGGATAATATTAACTGCACACACTACTAAATGTCCACAAACTCAAAACATTCCAAACAGAGACATTCAAGCGATAAACTGTCTTTAATAATGTACCTACCAATTCCATATTGTGCTGCAGACTGTGAGACAAGTCGTATGTATGACTAAAGTAAAAATTGCTTGCCAAATCAACGCTACGAAATAATTTGACCAAACGTATTTCGTCGTGTGAAAATTTGTTGCGCGAAATTGCGCTTTTGAACAGTTTGATAAATCCGCCCGATTTTTCGTCAGCTGCTCCATGACTATCATCCATCGAATAAACACCCAATTCTTCAGATATAGTACTGTGCAATACAGTTTCAGAAGTGTTTAAACGTGACTTTTGAAATAAATTAGTTGATTTGTTATTGGATGTACCGGGAATGTACAACATTGTTGTATCTTCAACCTGTTTGTTTATATATATATATATATATATATATATATATATATATATACATCCCTTGAAAAATTGGTGTCAAAATTCCAAAGAAAAATTAATCTTAATTAATTTATAATTTCTTATTATTTTTCTTTAAAACTAAATATTAATAATTTAAAATAATGTAAAGTACTTGTTAGTTCCTTTACATTTACTAAGATACATTTATTTTAAAATGTCGAGTTGACCAAAAAAGCATATTTTAAGAGCTACTTCTAAATAAAGGGAATTACTAATTTGCAATTTATACATTTTTTATAATAATCAATACATTATTAATTTATGTGCTTAAAATCATTATTTAAAAATACATTTTATTACCTTAGGTTTAATATTTCTACAACACACTATTTAACATTGTTGTTACCTCATAATAAAAAATTAATTGATTAATTAATTTTTGATATTTCGTTTTTAAATAAATAATTTTTAAAATGTTTATATTCAGAAGTTACCGTAGTAACTAAAATTTGAATTAATTCAAAAACCAATTTTTCATGTAATTTTACTTTGAAAACATTACTCTAGTTTTTACTTTGAAGTATTGGTTTGTTGTTAGATTTGAGTTAAAAATTAATATTTGTATAAAAATTAAAATTTAAAATGTATTATATTTTGTTAAAACTATTTAAGAATTACATGGGTTTTTAATAATAAATTAGGTATTTTCTTAAAAATATTAAATATTTGTTTGTTTAAAAAATGATTGTAACTTAAAAACAATAAAATACACTAGTTTTTTAATTATAAAATATAATTAACATAAATTTAGTTATTTACTAGCTAGGAGCAGAAAAATATAATATCTTTTAACTTTTTAATCCCAGAAAGTCTAGCTAATTTTTTATTACAAAAAGAAAGCCCCAGAAGTACACTTTAAAATAGTAAAGTAAAATTTTTTAAATATTAATCAATTTTAATTGTAGCTGATAAAACACTGACTTAAAAGCATTAATATATTGTATATTAAAATAAGTTACTATGTTCAAAATATTTTGTACAAATTTGAAATTTTCTGGTTAGAAAAAAAATATTTATGCAACAAATGTCCTATTGGTTTTATAAAAAGTATTAAATAACCCTTATTTAGAAAATTACACCGATCAATTTCAGCAGTGGTATTTTTTATAGTAAAATATAATATTTTTAAAGCTAAAATGTAATTTACTTATGCCAGGGTCAAAATTGTTTATAAAAACAGCAATTTGTGTTATAATCCTACAAAATTAATTTTAATTGTATTTACATTAATTTTGTTTAGATAAAAACCTAAATTTAAACACAACACGGGCTAAAATAAAAATAATTATATTTTTGAAAATGGCCATTTAATAGTTTTAATATCAATGATTTTTTTCTATAATAAGACGTAACATGTATAAACATGTTTAAATCAAAAAATTATTTGTCCAAATCATTTTTTTGTTAAAATTTAGATGACATAACACTATATCAACGATATCAATAAATCGTTCAAAGTCGATAACTAACTAACTAATTGTTGTTCCTAAGCCTATCCTATTTTAAAATTCGTGCAATTAAACGGCAAAAACTCCCATCTCCAAATACGAATGTATAAGATTGGACTCCTAGAGCTCCACGAGTTTTCGATTGTTCAACATTATTATAGTTGAAAAGTAAATTGAATTAACTAATGACACAATTCTATTTAACAGTTAATTTTAAGCAGAAAATTTTATCTAAACGGTTGTATTTAAATATAAACTAAATTATACAGGCCTACACAAAACTCATAATTATTTTTAAATATTTTTCAATTGGAAACTAATCAATACAAATATTTAAATGTTTAAATTCGTAGAAATGGAATATAACACATAATTTTGAATAAAGCGCTTTGTAATTATGATATTTTGTAACAAAATATTGTTTACCGTACCAACAGAAAACGAATCAATAAGTTAAATGCTAAAAAATAAAAACTGTTGTGCAATAAAATCAAAAAATATATTTGCACAAAACTTTACATCATCATGTGATGTAAAGAAAGAATTAAGAAAAGCGCGTTATTTAATTACGATCACTTTCAAATAATATTTACACAAATCATTTTAATCAAAATATTAACTACAGTGTACCGGTGAAAAAAACAAACAGTACGTGGCATCCACCCACATTTCCACTTCAATTGTATAAAAGTGTCTTAACGATAAACAAACACATGACATAAAACACACATACAGTTGTATTAGATGAACATAGCTGATAAACATATAATGTACATATTTGAAATGTACTTTTCCAATTGAAATACATGGACGATTGGCATATGATTCAATTGTATGCAATCATCCAATTTCTAGTAGCTACACATTTTAATTAAATTGCTGCAAACATTAAGGTAGGGTTTTATTTATACAAAAATGGTTGAAATTGCATCATTTGTAATAGATGCAAATGATGTATTCTTATAAATACTACCTACTTGCCATTTTGCATTTTTACCTTGAATAAAGCAATCATACTTGATTATAATCAAACAACAAGTAGATATAAAACACAATTCGAGCAAGTAGAACAAAAACTGTTTGACTCTATCTTCATATTTGTTGATCTTACCGCAGTTAAAGTTATTATTTCTTAAAGAACATTGTAAAATAAAATGCAGAAATTCATCAAAATGGAGTGAGGTAACAATTGTTTAAAAAAGCACTAAAATTATTAACATTTTTAACCGTAACGTGACAATTAATTAATACAATCATCTAAGCTATATTTAAAAGCTATATTATAACCTAAAAATTGACGTATTTTTAGTCATATAAAGTGCAAAATCTTTAACAAAAATAAACCTCGCATTTAAATAATTATCTCTATATAACATAAACCATTATACAATTGCAATTTTTTGAGATTATCTTAAAATATTTTCTAAACGGCATAAAAAGAAATTCTTTTAATCAGGAAAATTAATTATGGAAAGCAATAAATATTACCTTAGGTATATTCAAAAAAGGATAGCTTTTATTATCCATATATATATATATATATATATATATATATATATATATATATATATATATATTTAAAGCAAATAATTCGCTTTCTTTTTAATTTTTCAAAAGTATCTAAATAATCATTTTTGTGTCAATTAAAATTTGATAATGATAGTAGTACAAAATAAGACTTAAGAGTGCGCTCGGAAGGATATACCTATTGATAAATTGGGAATGTTAAGTACCACAACGAAAGTCTATTTCGTCTTACTAACAAAATTCTAAGTTTTAATTTAAATTTTCTCTTAATTACAATTTTATAGAAATATCAATTAAGCTTATATAAAATGAATGAAATAAATTCATAATTCTGTTCAACTATTTAATTAATTAGTAATTAATTGATTTTTCTAAAAGTACAAGATTGTAAGACAAGTAGATTACAGCACCTGCATTGGCGGTTATCAAACTTAACTTAATATAAATGATTAGTTTTTCTGACATTATAAATATCATACAAAAGCAAACGAATAACCCAATATATTAATTTATTTCAAATTACTTACAGGGTCCAAAATGGGACTTGTCAATAAACTCTTATTTTGTTTTAACTTGACAGATATTTTTTCAACATAGTAATTATACTAAAATAATATGGGCTATCAATACTTGAAGTTAATTGATTTTAAGTTTTTTATAATTATAAATATTTGAGTGACTTGAACTTTTTGGATAAATGGCAATCAAATGGGTAAATGATAATAGTTACACTTAAAAATTATATACATATTAAGTTAATAACATGAAATGATTAAGTAACAATAATTTCAATAAAATATATTTCTTTACATAATTTTAGAAGTGCTTACATAACCCAGAACACGTTACTGTATGCATTTTATTTAAAAAAAATTGACTAGTTTTCAAATTCTGTATGTATATAAAATTTAACATTAATTATGGTGTGATCAAATATCAAAAAAATTCTTTTAATATTTGACCCCCCGTTTTTGTTTTATCGACTTGTCAAAATTTTAATTTCACCCCTCGACCTTGGCACAGTTCAGAACACCTACGGCAGTTGATTACAATGAGTTTAAATAATGAAAGCATTTCCTTAACTTCTAATAAAATTACGAGCAAATAAATGAAAGTTATAATTTTGGTTTAACTATTGAACAAATTGCAGATTTATTTGAGGTAAGTACAAGAACAAGTACAGAGTTTTAAGGGATTATACACGTCCAAGAACAACTAAAACTGGATCCCCCCCATGAACTAGTAAACGAAATGATTTGTTTATAATCACCAAATTGAAAAGAAACAGAATGAAGCCCATTAAACAAATACAAAACAAAGAATTAGATAATAGTTCATATTCACTTATCCGCAATCGGATGACATCAACCAATTTACAGTTAAAGAAAACGTTAAAAAAAGTTCCGTTAACAGCACAACATAGAAAAAACGTGCAAATTTTGAAAAAATGTATAAAAACCGTTCACTTTCTTTCTGGAGATCGATTTTTTTACTGACAAGCGAGATTTAGAGTACGAACAATGGACAGTGCAATTCACAGCTATTTATGGTCCCGATTTTCCTCACGACTACAATTGCATTGTTAAAAAGGTTGTGTATGCATCATGTCTTCATGGACATTATGGAATTAAGTTCGAACAACTACCAAAATAGAGTCAAACAAGTAGCCACTTAAACAGCTCAAAATTTATAACGATTTTCAAAACATTTCTTAGGACTAAACTACGACAAAATGCTTCAAGGCATTTAGTAATTGTTCAGTGCAGATGTAAAAAAGGTAACGTGCTATTTATCATAATTTAAAATCTAACGCATTTTTTTAATGTTTAGACTAAAGATTCATTAAATAGCCAAAAACTGAACTTCATTTAATTGCCTCCATACAGCCCGGACCTCAATGTAAGTGAAAATCTTTTTACTTATCTTAAACAAGTGGTGAATCGGATAGAAAATTAAGGTACGCTCAAAGAAAGATTAATTGTGTTAAAAAATCGGATTCGATAAGATTATATCAACAATTTGATTGATTCCCATCAAAGCGTTTAAAAGAAGTTATAAAAAACCATGGTTATTCTTTGAACTACTAAATTTATAAAATTGGTGATCTCCATTATCGATTTATGGATATATTTTATAATATAATTTATTTTTAAACAAAAATGTAGTAATATTTTTATCTTGTCGCAATGTGTAAATGCTAGGTTTTTAGTCTAAGGGAGAATTTGATAATGCTATTTGTTAAAAAAAATATTTTTATTATTTTAATTATTGGTATTGTTAAAGTGATGTTTAATATTTATTTTAGTAAAATGTTAATGTGCCTAATATGCTTAAGTGATATGAGGAAAGTCAATCAATTTCAATGTGCTAATTTTGACTAAAATGAGCAGCAATTTCAGCCCTGTAAATAACCACAAAACAGTTGAAGAAAATAATGTCGTTTTGAATATATACTACTTGTAAGTAGTCTAAAAATATTAATAAATATTTCGGTGCATGCCACAAAGATCAATACAAATATAACATTACCATTGTCAAAATATATTCTACACAAAAATCAAAATTAAAAATTATGTTTCAAATCTTCCACTTTGTTACGAAACAAAATGTAATTAACATGAATATAACCAATTTAATAAATAAAAAAAATCATAACACCTCAAATTTCAATTATCTTACTTTATAAATTAAATGCTCGCCTAGTTGTGCCGCGATAGAATATTTTGTAATTAAAATTAAATAATATCCATACAAAAAACGAACTATGCCAGCTAATCCATAACATTTCGTAGTTAAAACCAAAGAACGTTCACTACTCCCTGAATATAAATTAGATGCAGCAGCTTCTTGCAATTCTGATGAGCTTCTCTGAAGATTAGTTAAATCTTCTTTAATTACAGGCATATGTGTTTCATTTTTCAAAGAACGCGTGCCAAATAAATTACCAAATAAATTAGACCACTTTGTATTTGTTGACCTGCTAAGCATTTCTGATTTTGTACCTATATTATGCTTTATTTCAAACAAAATAATATAAAAGTGTACAGAATTTAATAATTAATAAAACCTAATAAACAAATATTTATAATATTTTTACAAATATAAAAAAAAAACAATCAATTATTTTTGTAAACCAAAAATAAACAATAAAAACTATAAATCTGTGTTGCGAATTAATTAAAGCATTGCTTTACTAGTTTTCAACAATATTAATGCATTTAAAGCATTGGGTTCCCTTTATAATTCCGAATAAAAATATAAGAAGACGTAAACTGTGAGATGAATTTATTTCGTATATTCTCGTCAGTCACAAACATATAACATTTTATATATATATATACAAAAGAGGGGGTACAGATAACATTTAAATTAGTACAACTCAAACATTTACACACAATCATTAAGATAAAGCTAAGTTCAATGTAGTGACGAACTGTTTTTGTGCACACAAAGCAGGTTTCAATGTGTGAACATAAATAAATTCGAGAATTTTCAACATATTCAAAGCTGGAGAAGTAATTAGCACTTTAAAACAATTTCCGCCTCACATTGCATTTATCAGTTCACTTGCAGTTGCGGTGACAAGTACATTGATCGGACAATGCGTCGCTTATCTAATCGGGCTAAAGAACACATTCTTAACTGGATCAATAATAAGTCAAACGGAAGTAAACACTCATCCACATCCTCCATATTACGTCACTTACTACAAACCAAACATCAAACCAACTTTAAACATTGTTTTAAAGTGCTAATTTTTCTTCAGCTTCGAATATGTTGAAAATTCTCGAATTTATTTATGTTCACACATTGAAACCTGCTTTGTGTGCACAAAAACAGTTCGTCACTACATTGAACTTAGCTTGATCTTAATGATTGTGTGTAAATGTTTGAGTTGTACTAATTTAAATGTTATCTGTAACCCCCTTTGTATATATATATATATATATATATATACTAAAATGTTATATGTTTGTGACTGACGAGAATATACGAAATAAATTCATCTCACAGTTTACGTCTTCTTATATTTTTATTTGGAATATTAATGTAAGTCAAAAGACCTCTTCAAGTGTTTGAAAACTATTAATAATACTCAGACATAAAACTTTCAAACCTACAATAAACACTTTGCCTTCTTGCAGTAATACTTTAGCTTTTATCTCTTTAAAAATATTCTTTTAATACTTGGTACAAATGCTTAATAAATAATACAATTTAATTTCTAAGTAATTATTTAAAACTAAAAACTAAAACTAAAATAAATAAATAATATTTTAAATTATCAAAAAAATGAAACATACATTCATAAACCATACATTTTTTCTTTTAATAAAACTAAACAAACAATTTTCCGTTAACACTATTTTTAATGAGATTATAATAAAATACGTAACATTTCTTAAAATAAAGTTTATCATAGATATATATACCAACATAAATTCAACGTTAAATACGTGTCCATAAAAAATATCAAAACTTTTTGGATATATACTTCATTCTTAAACTCAAAAAATTAAAAAATACTATTATTAAACTTTTGTTTACAATAACAGTAATATTTAAAAATATTTAAAAAATAAAACACTTAAAATGTTAGCAACTATAAAAACATTAAAAATATTTAATGCATACATGCAGTCTCTATTTTACATTATATTGTTACTCCTGACTACAAAGGTGAACATCGTGCATTCTGTATTAAAATAATTAAAACCACTAAAATCGTGATATCTGGACTACTACCTTAACAAATAAGTGACAAAGTACACAAAGTACTAAACGCTATAAAAAGTATATCAAAACGACACATATTCATCTAATCAAAAAATACATCCCGATAGAAAAGCGACTACTTTAATCCAGCAATCCTGTTATAAAGATTATGTACTTTAATCCAAAAGCCACATTATTTCCTGTTTAACGTAGATACTTCATTTCGTTCGTATAAAAAACAGTAAAAAGACAATATTCAGTATTTTTCACAAATTTGAAAATGATAAGAATGTGGCAATATTACTAACTAACCAACCATCAAAAAGTAGCATGTTTAGTAGAAGCATATAATTGCATAAACAATATAAAACGTTTTAAATATATTCATAATATTAACATTTCAAAGCAGGCACTAGATAACTTTAAATAGATGGTAATTTTTTAATTAATAAAGCAAAACAAAACGATTATTTAAAAATTAAAATAAAATGTGTTTTAAAACTGTAGCCATTAAAAACCTAAATATAAATTGCACAAAGATAATATATATAATCAAAATATTGAGGTTTAATTAAATAATACTAAAACTTAAATATAAAAAATATGCAATAAATTTGTTTCTAACAATTAAAAGTATATATTAAATAGTTATTAAAAAACAACACATTTAAAATGTATTACTCTAGTTGCTGCTTGAATAGTGTAAAGCAATCGAGCTAATTGGGATTTATTGTAGATGCAAGGATCTTCATCTATATCCAACTGCCAAACACGATCTGCCGGTGTTTCATAATCCAAAAAAGGTTCAACATTGTTTTTATCTTTTCGTTTAACTACAACATTTTCACCATAATAGACAGGCAAACGATCAATCTTTAACATACAAAATTGCCTATCATTTGTATCGGAACCAACCACATATACGTGTGATGAAGTTTCATAAATGCTAATTCTTTGTAACCAGTTAATGTACAAAACTTTCATTTAAAACAAATCTAATAAACTTCAAACAAAACAAATATTATAAAACAATTAATCCATAATAATATATTTATTTTTACTAGTTTATATAAAAATCGTTAATAACATTAACAAAAGTTGGTAGCAGAGTTAATTCATCCCCCCATTATTAAATTATCGTAAAACTAATTTCCAAAAACACACAGTATACTCCTAATTTTCAGTGAAAAAGTGACTTAATAGACTAAATAAATTGGTTCCAAATGTAGTAAAATAAATTTTTGTAAACGTGTTAATATTTTTTACACATTTTACAAACCTAACCAAATTATAAATCAATATAAACATCCATAATAACTGGTTTCTTTATTTAATCAAGCATAATAAACAAAAAAACTAAAATAATAAAGAAACGTTATTAGTTTAATTTTTACAAAAGTATTTCTCCAACATTTTAACAATTAACTACATTAAAATTCATAAATAAGATAATAATAATAATAATAATAATTTTTCTTTCCGACTTCCTACTGTAATCAACTAATCAATTACCTAAAACGATTTAATTAGAAGAATAAATATCACAATAAAAATGTATTCTACTTTTATGTTCTGCTAGATTCTTAACATTTTAAATTCTGCTTTTGTTTGTGTAAAAATGCTGTAAATTAAATACACACTAATTATAAATATTAAACAAAAAGTTAAAAGTACTATATAGATATGCAATGCTAACCAACCTTGAAAACAAGTAAAAGTTAATGACCTACAAACAAGAATTTTTACAAAATATAAACTTAATTATTTTATTTATAACTATAAAACATAAAATTAAAATTTTATTTTAAAACATTAATTACAATTTTTAATTTTTTAATTTTTTAATTTATTTTTAAATGCAATATATTATCCACATATCTGCGTTGATCTTTTGCTATTTAAAATCATTAAATAATATACGGATTTCAGGTTTTAGGTTTGTATACAAATTAAATTAAAAAAAACTTTTTTTTAATTCTTGGTTCATTATTGTCAATTGTCATAGGTGAAAAGAAGCAGATAATAAAATTTAAATAAATGAAAATTAAGCAAAATTGTGAGAGTGATATTTATCAGGACAATTTAAAGGCTGAAATAACTCTGTAAAAAATGATGAAAACATAAACAAAACTAAATTTAAATTTTGTTATTTTTAAATAACGTTCTTTATGCGAATGATTTGTAGGGACGAATAAGTGCTTAAACCGATTAATGCTTATAAGTTTATATTCTAAAATAAAGTCACTCAGGAGTTTCTTATCTTAAACAAGGATAAACCCAAATGTTTTAAAACGATCAATGTATGGAATATTTTTAAGTGTTTTAGCATTTTAGTAATGCTTCTCTGCACCTTGTCAAGTTTGATAATATTTACCCCTAGTATAAGAGACGTTACTTAAAAGCAACATGCAAAATGCGACCTAATATACAGCTAATATAGGAGACGGGCACAATTAACAGGTATTTTACATAGGTTATGCTTAAAAACCTTAGTAGCTCAATGTTACTTTGTTGTGTTTAAATTAAAAATTGTGTGAGGGACTAAATGCCACACCTAGAACCTTAACCAAAATTTACATATGTAATAGTTTGGAAACTTGAGGCTTTGAAAAAGCTGCCTGAATGTTTTCAAAAAGTGAAATTATTACATTTGGACACATTTAGTAGGAACGCATTATTTAGAGATCATTTATATATATTGTTAATGTCTTATTATAACTGTTCAGGGTTGGTATCCCATATTGTAACATTATTAGCTTGTATCAAAATAAAGATGATAAAAAGTAAATAACCTAAACCTGACTCTTGGTAAATTCCTGAGGCAATATAAGTAAGATGAGTAACAGCGCCAATTAATCTGACACTAAAGTGTCGGTTTAAAAAAATGTCACGTATCCATTCGAGGAGAGGAGGACTTATCCCTAAAGATTTTATCGTAATTAGCAGTGCGGGGTGAGGTACTTTGTCGAAGACTTTACAAAAATCGAAATGAAAACATCGACTGACGGCAAGCATTCCAGTATACGAGATAAGTTTTTTACTAAACGATAATAAGTTAGAAAAACGAGATTTCGTTGGCATTTTCTCATGTTGAGCAGGGTTTATAAGGTTATTATCCATTATAAAACTGGCTATATGGGACTTAACGATTTTCTCCATGACACTGTCTAGAGTAATAAACTTTTTTCTAATTTATCTTAATTTTTTTTAAATGCAACATGAATCTTTGTGTTATCATCAAAAGACCCAACATATAGAAATGAATACATTTATCCATCTAAAAAGTGAATTAAGTAGTCTACAAATAAAATTGTTAAAAATACCATTTTAAACTTAAATGGCAATTTTTACATTTTTCTAACGTGAACAGTCTATATTAAATACAATTTTGTTTCAAAATGTGGTCCAACGAAAATTTTAACTTTGATTACTTTTTTGTCTACCTGTCTCAATAAGGCAATTTTTGTACGTCATATAATTTTTAATGGTTTTTAATTGGTCAAAATTTGAGTAAATTTTATTGGATGTGGGTTCTGTTCTCTGATTGATTTATTTTCTAGTTAAGCTGTAATTGGATATTTTGAGCACTATTTAATGTACAATTTTTTGCTCGCGCCTCATTTTGCAATCGCGTCAGTTTGTGCAGCGCAGTGGACTCGATGTAATTATTACAATTGAAAAGACGTAAAAAATTGTATTCAGATTTTTAAAAAAGATACCAACAGTGAGTTTTATTACTGTGTGTCTATATTAAACCATGGAGGAAGTAAAGAATTACCGTACAAAAAGGTTCTTTATAGATGCACGTTTTATCAAAAGCAGAAATCAGAAAGTAATGGAATTCGTATTACCAAGTAACTTTATTTTTATGTAATTTCTAGTAAAACTAAAAATTTAAATTGTTTAGCCCGTTTTACGGTAAAACTGAAAAATGATCATTATGTCATAACCGCAGCAAAACTGAAACACGATCACTTGTGCTCAAGTGAAGAAATTGCACTTGATTCCAACAGATGAAGGCTATCGAAAAAAGAAGAATGTGAGTTAAAACTATTATTTATGCAAAAATGCCCCATTTCCCAAATTCAAACCTACGCTCGGGCCAAATTTAAAAAAAAAGTCACAACGAGGGATTTGTATAATCTTTGGTGAAAATTGGGTCACAGTACGATAACATTTAACTAAATTTTTAGAAATTGCAAACCTTGAAGAAACGCTGTCCCGTTTAAGGGAAGAAGGAATAGTGGCATGCGAACGGGACAGCGGTGGAAAATACGTTGTAATCAGTTTTTGCCACGCTGATCAGAAAGCCTTTTATAGAAAATTTTCCAAAAATGTTTGTTTTGATGCCACCTACAGTACAAACAAAGAGAAGTAATTTTAATTTAGTATTAAATAAGTTTTAGTTATTTATTAGTGCCTTTTGTAGTGACTAATTTTTTTGGTCAGTCTATTCCCATCATGCATAGTTTAATCAGAAATTAGAAAAGTGTAACGTATGTTACTGTGTTACAGCACTTAAAGCAAATAATGGGTGACACCAGTAGAACAAAGTCGTTCATAATCGATTGTGATCCAGCCCTTCGTCGCGCACTGAAAGAAACATTTCCCAATTGCGCCATAAATTTATGTCATTTTCATATTCTTCGGGCTGTAAACAAGAAAGTAAGTATTTTTTATAAATTCATGAAATAGTTGACAACAAATAGAGAACGCGATTTGTTTAAAAAAATAATGAAGTGTCATTCCATCAGCAGGTATGTTATGCACGACGGTATAATAAATGTAAATATTTCCAACTTGTAGATCGAATGAAACGTCTATATCCACATATGAATTCCATTGTAAGCAAATTATGGTTACCATTAAGAAATTTGTGGGTTGAAGCATTCAAAACAACAATGAATGTTGGAAATTTTACCAGAAATTGTGCTAAAAACGCTCATAAGCATTTAAAAAAAGATCTCTCTCGCAATGTTTCTCTTGCCAAATGTGTGGTACATATATGGAATTACATGGCTTGGAAGATGTGCAATTTGAGAATTAACAATTATTGTAGTATGCGACACGAAAACTACAATAAACCACAAGTAGATGAGGATGCGCTGCAAAGATTAACACCTTATACAGCAACGAAGGTTAATGCACGTTGTAACAAAAAGGAACAGGAATGTCAAGTTTTTTCTTATTTTCAGTTTACAACTGTGGTGGAAAATAAACGCGTGCGTTACTCAAATAGGACGCATGACGTTATAGTTGACCGATTGGACTGTGCATCTTCTTTGTGAGCATTTAATAGATTCGCTTCAAAAAAATCTTTTGTATTCGGGTATAATTGATTAATAATGTTATTTGTAGATCTATTTACTAACTGTCGCAAATGGACGCGTGATTACATAATTCCGTCGTACAGGGAATTATCGAAAACAACTTTTAAAAATATATCGGTGCCGCATCCAACGCATATAACTCTCCAAAACGAACATGGAACCAAATGATGAGTGATTATTATCCCAAGTAATGCAAATTGTTTTAATATTTTTTCAATAGCAATACCGTACCAGACTATTGGATGGAGTACATTAATGAGGCTAAAAAACTGAATGCTGTCCCCAGAAAAGGAGTAATTCCAAGTGAGAGAGATATTGAGATCAGAAAGTGAGAATACAATTTGTTTATACTTTGTAGTTTTATGAGTGATTATCAATTATGCGATGCTTCAAGTGTACAATAAAAAATGCACGATGGGTTTTTTATAAAAGAAAAATTTTTTTGGGTTTTTGTACCTTTGTAGATAAGACAAGATATTATTTTGTATTTTTTTCGTAATGTGATCCAAATAAATTTTATTATTTTCTGTTCGTTTTTTGCTACAAAAATTGAGGAACATTTGCAATAAAACTTGCGTAAACAGGCTCCAATAAGTAACTAAAATCGGATATTTTATGCAGCCATTACTTTAGAACCCTGAAATCACTGTACTGTTGCCTCAAAATAACACTAGTATTATACTCATCCATCTCAGTTTCTATAAGGAAAACATTATTTAATCTGATGTATGTAAAGTATAAGCAACCCTTTCCATTTATTCTATCCAATTGTATTACTTTTGTCGTTGTATTAATTGTAGGTCATTCATTTCTAGCAATGAAATGCAAGAAATTGATGTAAAACTAATTATTAAGATCGCACTTAACATAAGTAATTTTTGATATAATACATGGACAGTTTATAGGTGATTGAATCAGGGCGCACATAATCATTTTTTTTAAGTTGGACATTGCTAAATTTGATTGTGTTTACTTAACCGATCTCAATTGGGTATTTATTTTAGACATAGCACGATGAATAACTTTTTCCTGCAGTAAATAGATAAATATTACTATTATTTGTATTCTTATTAATTTTAACTACTGGATCAACTTGTTACTATGATAGAACAATAGGCACAATTTTTACTGATAACAGTAATTATGAATAATAATTTAAAAAATTCCCAATCCTTGTCTTAGTTCTTAATCAAGCATATACATTTATGTTCATGGCCATGCATTATGTGATAGTGTTTACTATTTGTAAAAAACAACCTTCTTATTCACCTTGTCTTATTAGTTAATGAGCGCATATACATTATGCACATGATACACAAAAATAACCTCCAGATTTAAGACCTGCAATACTGATACGACAATGAAATATCTCTTGTCCATTGGTAAATCAAAAGGCTTGTATAACATTATTGACGGGTAAGCACATAACGGGTATTTTATGTGATTCTCACATCATGTGATGATGTAAAAATAACATTTTAGTCTGGTTTAATAATACTGTTGTTACATTCTACCGTAAAATAGGTATTAAATAAAATAACTATCTCTTATTTTAGGAAACATCCTAATATGACTCTCAGTAAAATGCAGCTTCAGTTAAATAATACTTATTACATTGTAACAAAAACCCAACATAATCATGAAATATGATCCCTTGTCATAGTTCATTATAATAATATTATTATATTATTATCATCTAAAAACTTCACTTTATTGATTATAAACCACATTTTAAGTTTTTTATTCTCATTGTGCTATCCAAATGTAGTTATTCCAGGGCAGTATGTATTTTAGGTTTAGACAAACGACCTTCATTTTCATATGGGATGAAATTACTGTAGTCAAAATATTATGCTGTTTGTATTAAACCATACACTAGTAATACATTTATCGATCGTAGTCCTGTGACATCAACTCACTGTGCTAACAAAACATTGCTTAATGCAATATGTAAAGTATAAGCTATTCTTTCCATTTATTTATCGATTTGCATCCTATTTTTATAGTAGTGGTAATGAATGCATATACAATGAGTCAAAAAAATTTTAATAACAGAGTTGTTCTATTTGATCATAAAACAACGGTTGATTTTATGAGTTCAAAGTACAAAATAGCAATGATTGTAAAGTTCTGGTTAAGATTGAATAATAAATTACAAGTAATAATAAATAAGAATTTACAAGTATTATTAACAAAAGCCAAATAGAAAACTCATTTACAATATAAATAATAAGAATAGCGTTAAAAATAACAAAGTTATACTATACAAAAATTTCACTGAATTAAAAAACTATATAATATATAAAACCAACTCCTCAGTTAATAACTAGCATAGATAAATGAAATATTTTAATAACCTTTTTATTGCTTATAAAAATTAAATTGTACAATTTAGCTATTTGTACATTATAAAAAGAAATACAATTTTATTTTATTCTGTGTTCCTCACGTAAAAAAACGTAATTAAGAATTGTGTATGTGCCGATTTTTCTAACAAATGCAAATAAATTATTGATTTTACAACACATCATGTCAGGTTATAAGGAGCTTTCTATACTGTATCTATTATTATCTAAAAAAAGACCTATATAATTACGATAAACTGCATTTATTTTATTACAGTAAAACGTTAGTCAATAGTAAAAATTCATTACAGTAGTGATCCCTTATCGATTTTAGTTTTCGTACATACTGTTTATTCTATGCAATAGTTATAATGTAATTTCTTTCTGTTGTTAATATGACACATGAATAATTAGAATATTGTCAACTATTTCTATAAATTAAGTAAATAAAATGTGTAAAAACAGATTAGAACCGAAAATTATACACAACAATGCTTTAAATTAACTAATAATAGTACGGTCTAATACTAATAGTGTTTCTACAAAATAGAAAATTAACATTTAATGAAACACTTTAGTGTTACTGCAATAATTTTTAAAGTGAATAATTTAAAAATTTTAATAAATAAATAAAACTGCATTTTTTCCCAAATTAACAATTTTATTCCACTATACTGACTACTTTTTTACCAACAGTAGATAATAAAAAACTTATTTTCTAGTGGCTGTTGTAATTTTATTGACATGTTTATTGACACATTCACACTAAAACCATTTTTATTGGTCCAAATTATAATCATAAAATTTTATAATTTTTTTTATATGACGGTTAACAATTGCCCTCAATAATCAATGTAACAATTTAAAAAATGTAATTTTTGATTTACCAATCAGATAATTTAGTCAAAGGGTATACCCAATTGCTACATTTTTACTGACTTCAATAAATGCAAAACTTTTACATATTTGTTAACGTGTTTAATAAATCTAACACATTTTGTATTTAATTCTATTGTACCTCAATTATTTAAAAAAATAACAAATAAAGGCTAAAAATGGAATATATACAAAACACTTTTGGAAATATAGTGGGGTATATTAAAGTAAAAAATATTAAAAAATAAATAAAAATGTAATAATAAAATTAATTTTACAAAACAATTCACAATGTTAAAAGATAAAAAAAGTTATCTCGTAAAATCCGATTTACTTATATTCTGCATTATTCTAGTTCAACAACAAAGAAGCAAAAATGCAATATATATATATATATATATATATATATATACAAATTCTGACAATTTTACATTTTATTATTACGGCACAATTTTTTTTACTACGACCGTTATCATTTATGTAATTATCATTACAATTATAATTATGACTATAATTATGACTATATTAAAATTTAATAATCTACAAAAATTAAATTTAACACAATAATATTATTAATTATTAAAAAAAATATTATTATCATTATTATTTATGGTATTATATAAGATATAAAATATAAATATAAACAATGGAAACAAAACGAGCAATATACAAGCATTTTATATAAAGTATGTAAATGCAGTTATTGTGTTACAAATAAAACATTAATTTTGTTGAATTACTTCTCATTTATTTTATTACCTTTTGCAAGGTGAGGTTTGCGTCACGCTACATGTCCATTGGAACGTTATTCATTTTTTCTCGGTTCTTCTTTTTAAAAATTATGGCAGTGTTTTAGCATTGTAATACGTAACTTGTTTTATCATTACTTTTGTATACTTATTATTTTTGCTCGTTTTCTATAATTGTTGACTGTTTTACTATCTATATTGATTTTATCTTAATTTCAATTTGCATATATATATTAAAAACAGGTCCTTTTATAAGTAGTTTTATTACCTCCATAGTGTATTATCTCCATATCTAGAATAGACGTGTTGCTATTAAACAAATTGCATTACCTAGAGTAATAAACATTATTTTAATTTTGCCTTAAAAATTAAAAAAATGCAATCACGGTTTGCATAAAAAAAATTGTATATTATTATCAGAAGACTGAACATATAGAAATTAATATACTTATTCACTTAAAAAGTAAATTTACACATATACAAATAAAATAATAAAAATACCATTTCAACTTTGAAATCCAAAATGAATGCGATTTCGTTCTAAAAAAGCGCTGCGACGACAATCTTAACATTAAATACTCCCTTCTCTGCCTGTCCTATGCAACAGCTTAAAAACATGACCTTGAATTGACCAATCAAATAATTTAGCAAACGGTATACCTAAATGCTACCTTCCAAATTATCATATTTATTTTATGTATTCACATTTTTAAATATTTATATATAGTATGTTTTATAAATAATAAATTTTATCATAATAAAAAAATTAATTAAAAAGTTTTAATTATTTTAAGTTAAAAATGATTGTTTGCTTGCAGTTTTTATACTTATTTATTTGCATAAATTATTTAGATATTTATTTTATTGTTTTAAATATTTTAAAAAAATTACTCATAGTTTTTTATTTTTTATTTGAATATTAACTAAAGTTGAATGCATATTATAATTTATTGAGGTACTTTTTTATGATAATGATTTAGTGCTGTAATTCTTTGATTGTCGAGTAATCTCTGTGTTATTATTTGGCATAACAAATTATGTCAAATGAAACTTTAGAAAACACACAGAAATCTAAAGAAGATTTAATTAATAAATTGAAATCTTTGTTGATAAAAGAAAAAAAAGCAAACGCTTCTTTAAAACTGCAACTTGACCGCCGAAATGCAGATATTTCTTGTTCATCAGCAAATAATGATTTGGGAGTAAATTTTAATAGTTGTAGCGATGTTAAAAATAAATTACATCAAACTGATTTTTCTGATTTTAACACAGAGCATAATCTTGCTTTTTTGCATAATGACTTCGGTACTATGAAGCAAGTGGTTGAAAATAAGGATATATTGATTAATAATTACAAAACAAACAATTTTGATTTAAATAAAAAATTAAAATTATTTATGAGTCACCTGCAACCTCTGAGTTATAAAATACTTGGTCGTAATTATGAATTTTTAGACGAAGATTCAATAAGTTCATTTTTCGAAAAATTAAATTTTGAAAGTTTTAAATGTGCAAAATGTAACTATTTAATGGAACAAAATAGTGGCTTGATAACTGGAAATTCGACATTACATCTGTCTGTGGAACCACCTGTTGTTTTGGATAAAAGTAATGAAACTACAACAATTGAAAAGTCTACTAATGAGCATTTTACGTTATCAAATTATATAAATGAAACTTTAGTTTCTTTAACAGTTGATAAAGATGTCAGTTTATCTTTAGATGATTGTAAAATTGTATTTGATAAGTGTATAGCGGGTTTGAAGCAAAAACATGCAGATCCGGAAGCTTCCAAAAGTTCTAAATCTAATTTATTTACTACAACTGATTTGATATTTTTAGTGGATGTGTATCGTGAATTTTGTACAGATTTAATAAAATTATTACCAGTAACAATTAATGAAGATTCGTTGGAAAATGGTTTAAATGGGAGCGATTTAAAAAATTATTTGAATCAATTATTATGTGATATAAATATGTATTTACAAGGTCTTCCTAATACCGATAAGCAGTTGCATTTTAAAACAGCTGCTGTGGATGCGATGGTTAATGTTGATTCTGTCAACTATGAGTTGAATTCTAGAGACGATCTGTCTGAACACTTGAAGTGTTTAACGAGTGAAGGGAAATCGGATGATCACAAGTTTATTGAATTAGAAGCATTAATATCAGATTTAAAATCACAGCTTTACGTTTCTGATGAAAAGGTGCAACGCATGAAAGTTTTATTGGTTAGAGCAAAATTAGAGGCGGCTGAGCATCACAAAAACGTGTTACAATTACAGAAAATCGAAACATTGAAGGCCGATCATGCAATTGATTTGGAAAATATTTATGACAAATTAGCAGAATTGAATATTATAAAAAAAGAATTGGAGTGTTCTGTATCAACTTTACGTGCTGAATTGTCTGAAACTAAATCAAACAAGGAATCACTTAAGATTGAGCGCGATTTAATGGCAGATAAGTTAATTAAGTTACAAAATGAACATAATGCTTATAAAGTTAAGGTAATTGTTTTTGAATATCCTAATTTCTATGAGATTTCCATTTTAGTACTTTTACATGATTCTTGGTTATATATATATATATATATATATATATATATATATATATATTCTGATTGATGTATCTTATGAAATCATCTGTATGTGTACTTTTTGTTTATAATTTATTGTATATTTTTTATTAAAGGTACAATATGCTTTGCATAAGACTCAAACTAATGATCGTGAAACCAGATTAAATACTTCAAGCAACGATGGTGACTTGGAAAATGAAGATACATATTTGAACACAAAAAATAAAGAGATTGAATTTTTGAAAGAATGTTTACTTGATTCGAAGCAAAATGTTGAGGAAGCTGAAATGCGTATTTCTTTGGCAAAAACTGAAGCAGAATTGTTGAAACAAGAATTGGATCATGTTAAAAGCGTGTAAGTTCGTTTTGCTATTCTATTTCATTATTGTTATTTGTAAACTTTGTATTTTTTGATATGATTAATTTTTAAATATATGATTTTTGCGTTTGATTGAATTGTATTAAAATATTTTTCCCATGATATTTACTTGCATCTATTAGAGTTACTGGATAGAATTAGGTTTTATCATTATTTAATAAAAGGTCTTTAAATACTTTTAAATTGGGTATCTTGGGTCTGTTATACAATGAAATGTACCACTGGTTTGTCCTATTTTATGTTCTAATACTCCTAGTTTGTTGATTGTATAGTTCCTTGAAGAGGACCTATCAATAAGATTTTTTGACTAGAATGAACTAGCATCAAATCAACTAATTCATCCTGTTTTATTGGATTTAAAATTTCGGTCTTGAGACTAGAGTTTCTATTACTGTTACTCGAATTTGAGTGCTTATAAAGTCTTAATTTTAACCACTTGTAGCTCAGTGGTTAAGGTATTGGCCTAACACAAGATTGGGTATGGGTCTAAGTTCGTGTGAAACTTGAAAGGTATACACTGCTGATGATTCCGAACAAGCATGAAACAGCTATACAGTGCTCTTAATTGGCTGAAACAAAGTGGATTTATTATTCAAGTGAATTTGATAATAATATTTCATTTTTGAAAACCCCATAATACATATTTTAAATTTCAGAAACCATAGAAATTTTGTTAAAATCATCTGGAATACTAATGATCTGTAAGATTTTATTAATGTTTATGGTCTCAATTTCCGCTAATTGTGATATTCCTGACTGTTCCTCTCTTATGTGGTGCATCCAGGACTGGGACCTATTGGCATATAGACTAATAACAACGGGGACCGAATGCACAGTGGTAGAACTGGACTTCTGCTTCAGTAGATAATTGCAAACCTTCATACTCAGAAAGTATCTTAACGTATATGTATATCATATGTAGCCATTGGGCTAAGAGAGATAATCGTGACAAAACATCAGGTAGCCTCGTTAACCTTTGCAAACAGCGGCGCCGTTACAAGGATTTGTTAGCTAAGAAACTTGGTTCTACGTTTGTTATGCTTATCAAGTCATCTGAGTCGATGCTAATGTTAAAAAATTTATTTTTGCAACTTTGGTCGTTTTACGGGAAACATCTATTAGCAGTGGATATTTTAGCGAAGCTGAACGTGGGTCCGCATTTAGTACTGACCATGGGGATCGAACCTACGCTCAACCAGGTTTGAGTCCTGCGGTGTACATCTAGACCACCCCAACAATTAAATACATTGAAATGAAAAAAATTTGTGCGTCACTAACCAAATGAATGAATGAAATATTATTATTTTAACAAAGTTATTTTTCTTATTTGGTCCAGCGCTTGATTTGGATCTCGGTTGGCATGGGTTCAAATCCCATCACCGGCACTAGAATGCGGACCCACGTTCGGTTTCGCTAAAATGTCCACCGTTGAAAGATGTTTTTCGTAAAATATTCAAAGTAATAAACATAATATTAAAAAATTCAATTATGCTCTATAGATACGAAGATTTATCCAGGAGTTGCAATCAAAAGGAATCTTGGGATGTGCAATTGCAAACGTTGACTCGCAATCACGAAAAGGTGTTGGCGGTACAAATGGAACAGTTAAACAAAAATACATTGGAACAGCGTTTGCAATTTGAAGAAAAAATGCGGTGTCAACAAGAAAGTCATGAAAATGAATTGAAGTATATTTATGCATTGTTTTCTTTGTTTTTTGTTTTGGTACAGCTCTTGACTCGAACCTGGGTGGGCATGGGTTTGATCCCACTACCGGCTTCGGTGAAACATGTTTTCCGTAAAGTATTTAAAGTGTTATATATATATATATATATATATATATATATATATATTGAAGGTTTGAACTGTTTAGTGGCAATTGTACAAATATGACATTTTTGCTGGTCAAGGGTGTTATATTTTCTGTGACTAAAAATATGTTAATTTAATAATTCATTAAAATGTTTCAGAATTTAAGTGGTACTTGAAAAGATTACTTTATTTTGATGAATTTCTCTACTTAATTTTATAATATTCAAGAAAATATTTTTAAGTTTAAAAATAACCAAAAATCATTATAGTAGGATCTGTTTAGTAACCTGGGACGTTAATAATCCTGAGAATTTGAGTAATGCTTATAAAGTCTCAATTTCCAATGATGGTAATATTCGTGACTGTTCTTCCTTCACGTGGTGCATCTTGGACTAGGTACTGATAGGCATTTAGACTAATAACAGCTGGGACAAAGTGCTCAGTGGTATAACTGAGTTCCCACTTTAGCGGGTGGGTGAAAGCATACACCCAGATTACTCAAAAGGTATTTTAACGTATACGTATACCATATGTAGCCTTTGGGCTAAGGGAGATAACCCCAACAAAAAATCAGGATCCTCCTCAATGTTTGCGAATAATGGCGTGGTTTCAAGGATGCCGTTTACCAGCCAAGAAACATCGTCATTCATCTACGTTTGTTACGCCTGTCGAAATTGATCGTTTTCTATGCCGTGTAAATTTGGAAACTAATAAAGAGGTGATCACATTACCAACCAAACTGAATCAAAATGAATATTTAGTAACTGTTTGTTGTTGAACTAAAGGACGACATTTTTGTGTTAAGTCTTACCTTAATTAGTTAGCTACCTACATTGTATCGGTATACGCTGAGAAGCCTTTTCTGTAGTTTACACCTATCCACCAAAGAGGAAATCTATGTATAGTTTTTTGTACTTAGTTTTTGCTTTATTTTAGTTAAATAAAGATAGCATTACATGGATTGTTAACGAATACGTGAACGTTGTATGATGGTGGGATCCAATACTCATTACTTAGTTATTTGCCCACATAAATTACAATAACAAAAAGGAAATAAATTAAGACAAGTGTTTATGCAGTCAAGTTAAAATATTATCAATTCAATATAATTATACAGGCCATAGTGCTTAAACCAGCAAGTGGATACAACTGACGAATTACAAAAATGTGATGTTTGTTTATTCAAAGGAAAATCGATAAATATAACAATCAGTAACAATCAATGGCCATGACTGGAAAATATTAAATACTTGATAGTTGGGTTCTTAATGAATAATTACAAACCGAACTTGTTACAAAAGTTCATAGTTAGTGTTATCAACAGTATCAGAACTCAAATGCTTAGTCTTAATAACATTTCAATTTGTGTCATTGCTGTAAGCTATTGAATTATTGTAATCTTTTTTTTGACATACAAGACAGGAACGACAGTTATGGGAATCAAAATTCAACTGTTTGAATTTTGAAAAAGAAGAATTGGTATTGAAATTGGAAAATTTGTGTGAGAATGAGAAACATGATGAAAATGCTGTTCCCTTCCACACGATGCAGGTTAGTTAAATTAAGGTCATTGCAAAATAGTGATCGTTTTTGTCGAGTTTTACTTATGTTAATAAATGCAGTTGGAGCATTACATTTTATCAATTCTTTGGTTTTTAGAATATTTATATTAAAACTTTTATGTACATTGCTGATACTTTAAAAACTATCAAGCTTCATGAAATTACTATTTCTATTGAAACACATATATGCAAAGTTAGATTTAATGTATTTTTCACCAATAAAATATAGCTTTTAAATTTTGATTTGAAGACACTTCGGTGCTTTTACTATATTTTAGTCAGCAGAAAAACTTGGGGTTAGAATCATAAGTTCATCATTATTAAAACCAAATAATTTAGTCGTTTGGCTACCTTTACTTTGGTTACATATTTGTTTGTTATAGTAGAAACATGTTTTTAGAAATTGGAAATTTTTGCGGCATCAAACGAGGGCTTGCATTTGTGGTCGGTGGTGACATTGAAACCCCCACTCATCCGGTCTCTTAACCAGTGGTAAAAATAATTTTTATTTTAACTTGAAAAAGATAAACGTTTATATACTTTTTAAAATGTGTCGTACACATAATCTAAATTGGTTTGAAATTTCTATTAATCATTTTACGTTTCCTATTTATGCAAAATCTTTCATCTCAGAAAACGCATCTTTTTGACAGAGCTCAAGGCGATGGAGCTGATTGTTTGTATGAATCCAAAGGCGCTAATTTCAATTTGGATGAAGAAAATGAATGTTTTGCAAAATCAGCCAGCATCAAATGTTTGTCAGTGTTTGAGTCGTCTAGAAATCGTGTGCGTTTGTAATACACTTGAACACATTTGGAGTTTTAATACTTTTGTTTATACGTATTATGATTTACTATTTGGAAAGGTTGTTTATGGTTTATTAATTGGGTTGATGCAATTGTTGGTGTAGTTGGTTTTGTCAATTGTTTAATGCTCTAGAAGGTTCAATATTCAGTATAAAATTGAATAATTTACCAATTTTAGTGCTACATTAAACAACTACTATTTTGTTCCTATCTTAATAATTTTTTTATATTATTACAGCCAAAAATATTTAAATTTATTATTTAAAGGATATAAAATTAAGTACAAAAATTAATCAAAATAAGGTGAACCTGAAATTGTTTAAGGTAGCACTAAAATTTGTTCGCATAGTATCCTGAATTCCTACACGAAAAGGAGGTCGGATGCAAGTTACGATGACAGGAATTGTCTAGGTGATATTCTTCGATGGGGGGGATTGAGTGATCATATGTGGCAAATTGATACCTGGAGAGACTTATTAGGGATGTTGGGTGTAAGCTGGCACATTTACTGAGCGGAAGGCCAGCGAATACTCAGTTACACCGCTGTGCATTTGGCCTTTACTGTTATCAGTGTAGATCCCTGTGGGCACCTAGTCCACGATGCACCACATGGAGGTAGAAAAGTAAGGAATATCACCATTATTGAAATTTGACACTTTATAAGCATTACTCAAATCTTTATGATCATTAATATCTCTCATTTATATTTTGACTATTCCAGATAAATTTACCATCATTAGAACAATTGTTGAATAAGTCAGATACTTATGCTAAAACGTGTCCATCCACAAATGCAAATTTGTCACCAAACGCCCGTATAAAGAACAACTTGGTGCAGTCGGCAATGCATACATCCAGTTATCAGTCGGTTTTGGCTACTCATCAACGTCGTGTAGAATGTTTATCCGAAATGCTGAACGAATCGGAAATTACGATGGCCCGAATTTTGGAACAAAACCAGGTGAGATGTGGTTTTTATTCATTGTCCGATGTTCCGAATGTGTAGGAGGATGCTTGTATCGATGCATCTGGCGGTACAATTGTTAATTAATAGACTCAGAATGTCTACTCATTCCGTTTTCACTTCTTAAGTGCTTAACAAGAAACCTTTTAGCAAATAGACATTTAGTAAAACCAAACGAGGACTCGCATTAAGTACTGTTGGTAGATAGTTGTTGGTTTACAAATCATGCTTACGTATTCTCATTTTAGTTAAAAATGTTGTTAAACAATTCATTCGGTTAGGACACATGATAAAAGCTTCCCTATTATATGTCGCCCCTCTATTTGTACGTTTACAAGTGAATGATTCATTAATAACTAACAGGATTAATCTGAATGCATCATTATAGGCGATGGAATGCTAATGATCCTGAGGATTTGAGTAATGCTTATAAAGTTTCAATTTCCAATGATGGTGATATTCCTGACTGTTCATCCTTTATGTGGTGCATTTACACTAATAACAGCAGGGACCGAGTGCACAGCATTATAACTGGGCTACCGCTTTGGCGGGTGGTTGCAAACATACAGCCAGCGTACTTAAATGGTATCTCAAGTGTGATCATCAACCAAAATGAATTATAGGCGATTTTATTGAAATCATTTTTGAAACGTCATTCAAATGTCGGAAGTGAGAATTGAACACGTTGCTCGCAATTAATTTTTATACAATTTACATAAGTTGCTTCATTCACCACAAAGACCACTGCGAAAATTGAATTTCAACAGATTTTTAGTTTTATCTTTCAATCCAATTCCACCCCAATTTGGCATTTTACTGTTGACCTATTGCATTCTTTAAACAATTTTTGTTGGGATGTTTCTACATGTGAGGAGTGATCAAGAGTTACTTTTTCTATGTTCAAGGTTTTAAAGGAAGAAATTAGACGTCTCCAACAGCAGCAAATTGCATCAGGTATGGGCGATATCCAACAGGATCATTCGGAGAACTCGTCAACAGTGTCCAACGATCCCAAACTGCCCATGTATCACGTCAAGTCGCTGTTATTGCAAATCATGCGCTTGCCGCATCAATCGAACGACCGACTGCAACTGATGAATACGCTCGCCATGTTCCTGTGCCTTCAACCAGACGAAATCAAAATGTTCCAAGTCGGGTTGAAGGACAATTTGACTACTGACGATGGCCAACATGCTCAGCACTCAAAGACTGTCGATGGCCAGTGGACCTTTTCAAAAATGTTGGGTTTATAATCTTAATTTTACTTTATACACAAGGCTCGTGACTGCTTTATTGTGAAAACGTTTTTTATAACTGATTTTGATTTGTATCATTTAAAATTATACGTTTACAAAAACAATTGGAGATTATAAAATGTAAGGTAGATGTAATCGAATCAATTTGCATTAAATAAGTATTTGTGATTTTTACCACGGCGTATTACAAGGTAATAGACTTTTTTCATGTATACAGAAGTGTAAAAGTACTTTATAGGCGTCAAGCTAAGTGCACCTGTACAAAATATTTATAAATTGTAAAGCCGTATTAATGAAAGCATATGCGCGTCGTTTATTGCCATCCTCAAATCCACTCTTTAAACTAGACAATTTAGATTTAAAAATAAATGTATTCCAATGATAACTGACCAAATATTAAGAACCTATTGATCTTTAAGTAAAACTTTGATCAATCTGCACACAGGTGTGCCGAAATCAACAAATGTGTCTGACAGTAATGAAAAGTGGAAACATAATGACATTGAAATATCACAGTGCACAACAAGTAATCAAAAAACTTTGTTTTTGTTCAAAAGATTAGCCGAATAAAATAAGATAGTAAGAACTGTTCAAAAAATGAGCATGGCAAAACCGTCAAAATATATTAGGAAAATGGTTTAGTAGTTCCGTTCATTTGCAATGAAGCCAGTTTACCCTGAATCTACAAAAATGGGAAAAAAAAACAACGAGAACGGTTTAATGAAATGATTTTAAATAATAATAATAATTTGAATTTAAAACGACTAAAATATTATCTTTGACTAATAGTAAAACAAGTTGTCTTGGTCTGGACAACCTGGTGTATCCTGAACTAGGTGCTCCCAAGCACTTAGACTAACACAAGATGGACAGACTGCACAGCGGTATAACTGGGCTTCTGCTTCAGTGGGTGAGTGCAAGCAGACAACCAGTGTATCTTAAAGTATACATGTACCATACATGGACTAAAGGAGATAACCCTGACAAAAAATCAGACGACCTCGTCAATCTTTGCTAACAGTCTATTATTTAAAAAAACTTCGTTATTCTTTTACATGTGTTATGCCTATCAAACCATCAAAGTCGATTGTTTAATGAGCCGCACAAATATAGAAATAATGAACAAATGACTGTCACCAACCAAATGAATAAGTTATTTTATTCAGTCTTACTGTAAACATTGGAATAGTCAACTCCTACGATATTGGTGCAAATCATAATCCATACACTGTTGGTACATCGGCAATAGTGTGAGTTGTAAAACTTAAATCGACAACCAAATCTTCATCCAATATCCCGATGTTTTGGCCACGCACACAGATAAATATACTGAAACTTAATCCTCATTAAACCAGCCTCAATGATGTATTTGCACAAAATTTTAAAAAATCAGTATTATTTAAAAGCGTGCCACAATCAACCAACCCAGATGAGTTGTGTAAATGGAGGTTGCAACATACACACAAATGTACACGAACACAAACAACCTGCCATTAATTTGTCATGATGATTTTAACTACATAAAATCCAACCCTTACTAATCTACAGCCATTTCAAAAATTAACGCAAAAAATTACAACAGTATTAAATCTAAATTAATTTGTTATGTCCAATTGTTTTTTCGTAAAAATAAATATTGAGAATTAAAAATAATGTCAAGTATTTAATAGTTCATTTATATTTACTTAGAAATATTTATTTAAAAAGGCTGAGTCGGCCAAAATAGCATATTTTAAAAGCTACTTCTATATTAACTTGGATAATAAGTTAAAGTTACATAATTTTTATAATAATTAGCCTATTATTATGTCGTGTGCTTAATTTCATTAAAAATGAACAATAACTAATCCTAAAAATTGATGTTAAACAAACATTCAAATCTTCCCTGATTGTGGTGTTATAGTAATTATCAAAATAAACATTTAATTATTCTTATCTATATAAATAAAAATAATTTTTCAAAAATTTTAAACAAATAGAACAATTTATTATTTATGTTTAACCTCAAGATTCCGCTCATCCGGTAATTTTGCTTTCTGATTGCATCGTTTATGAAATGGACATTAGTGATAAAAAATGTTTTCATCTTACTGAAAATGAACATCGTGTCATTAAAGAATTAAAATATGAAGGAATTTCACCCAAAAAATTGGCAGATTTATACAGTTAAGCTTTCAACAATTTATCAGATTATTAATGGTCAAAAACCACGAAATTATGATAATGTTGGAAAAACTATAATAAACCTATTTCAGAAACCAAGAGTAGTTTAAACAATTTTACTTATTCTATAAAAAGAAAGAGAGCAATTGAATCCGGTTAAACTCTACAATCACCGAAGTTTAAGCCATTTATTACCAAAAAACAAAATGATGATAGATTAGCCTTTTGTAAACTATGGAGTGAACGACACCTTTGCTATTGACGTTCCGTATACTTTGCCGATGAATTAATGATTCGTGACGAACCATTTGGCTTTAAAAACAAAGTGTTATGTGGGCCGAGTTTTGAAAAACATTCACTTCCGGTTGTTAGAAAGAAAGCCCACCCTCGACAAGTAATGTGTTGGTTTGGTATTAGTATAATCAGCCTATCAAATGAAGAATTAGATCTGGTACCTTAAATAGTGAAAAATTTATTTAAGTTATGGAGGATGCTTTTCATTATGAAATGCAATATACTTCCACGGGGGTTACTACTGTTTTTTAGGACAATGCTCCATGTCATACGTCCAAAAGGTAATGTCATATTCATCTAAGTTCACTATATTTGCTTTATATTTACATTTAAACATTAGAGGGGCTAAAATCAAAAAAACTATCTTTCACTCAATGTTGAACATTTTTTCAGTATGCTAAAGCGCAACATTAATAAGCATACCGAAATTGAGGATTTATGTGAACGTATTCGGTTTGTTGTTCAATATGAGATGAGAATATATCAACACTCTCATCGACAACAATCCAAAACGCCTGGATCAAATTGTTCAAAAGAAAGGCGATTATATAGATTATTGAATTTTTTAAACTTTCTAATGTCTTTAATCATTTGGTAACTGAAAAATTGCATGTAATCCGTATTTTTGTTAATAGTTGTCTTTATAAATCATGTTAATCATTTTTACTCCATTTTCGATTTTTCACCAGTTGTATATATAATTATTGTTTTTTTTTCTATTATTATTGTATATTTTATAATCGAAGTGACGTTTCTCTTGTGTGCTCTGTAGTTGCTAGAGATGTTTTAGTTAAATAATCAATTTTTTGCAGTAATTGCTGTGAGAGTTGTACAAACAAAATTAGTGGACTCTCAACAAATTTAATAAAACAGAAATTTGATCCTTCAAAAAAAACAGTTAAAATAGAGGATAAGTTTTAAAAACGTAGCAGTTAGGTACCCTTTACTTAAACGATAAAAATAATTGTTAAGTCGATAAAACTAGTACATAACCATAGCTTCGAAACATGTACCAAAAAACTGAATATCTATTATTTAAAAGAAAGACAAATAAATTAATAAACAAGGTCGATCAAACACAAAAGAATAATAATTGAACGGATTCGGGTTGTTAGAAATAAGGTTCTTCAAACGCTTCAAATATAATTAACTCATTCCCTTTCGCATGTAGCATGATAGAAACGATGATAATAATAGTTGATGGTAGTGCACCTTTTTTATATAACATCTCAAATAATTTCGCCAATTTTTCCAAATGTGTCCAAAAATAAACAGATTCGACAATTTACTTCACTAGATGAACCACTGTCGCAAGTAATTGAAAAGCCCAGATACGTAAATTCCTTTACATTAGATAAATATAATATCATATCGGGAGCTTAAGACAAAAGTTTTGAAGTCGATCATCAAACTATAAACACCGGACGTTTTTACAAGAAAACTCAATACACACTACATCTACATTTCTTTCTCAGCTAGAATAACCCTATCGTCAACGTATTCAAAATCAGTCATGGACTGAAATCATGTTAAGTGTTGGGTATTACAGTAATTTTATACTAGTTTTCTATCCATTAACGCACTATATGTATACAATAATTTAAATGCATCAAATAGCACGAAATATCGTTCATAAGGTTACATTCTACCAACTTTACTGTCCACACACCTGAGATAAATAAGCTTGATTGTCTAGTTGGGGCACAGGCTGTGGCACATTGAAAGAACCGGACTGTACGCCCTGATGACCCGTGTTCCAAGGCGCGTTCGAATTGTGACTAAAAAACGGATTGGGCGAAATCGTCGATTCTTGGGTACCAAATGTCGACTGTGGCCAAACAGGCTGCTGAAAATCGTAGATGAGAAAAACATTCAATAAAAAGACCGAGTACAAAACTATGGATTAATGTTATTAACTGCTCATTGTACGACCAATCATTGAATAACTTAATTCTATTATTTTTTTATTATTATTATCATTACATTAAGCTTTAATATTTTACTAAAGATGCATTCAGCACATAAAATACATTTTTACTATTAATCAAAAAATAATAAAATTAGAACCCCAAAAAATATTAGAAATAATGGGAATAAAATTAAATATACAAAATCATTTAATATGCAGTAGTCAATACAGTAAACATGATCAATCCAATGCGCAAATTAATAAACTATTTCTCAACCAATCATTATTAATCACCTGTCATTCAATTATTGTAAATTACTGTTTTTTATTAGTAGTTTTGGCTGCAATAATATAAAAAATTATTAAAATATAATCAAACTACACTGAGTGGACGATTGCGTGTTGAAATCAATCCAGTGTTATTAATTAGTCTTCAGAACACTACTTAATAGTACTAAACAGATTTACGTTTTACTTAAACATACTTCAAACATTATCTTATCAAAAACTGACATTTTTATCATGACTAATATAAAATACTAATTTAGAGATGAACGAAGATTTGGATATCTTCTAAAAAGTTAACAAAAGCAAATTGCTTGCCTAAAAGGAAATTATATTGGAAAATATATATAGGTATATGAAAGAAGGTAATAAAAACTATACCTTTTTCATATTTTACGTAATATTTATAATTTTCCATAATTACCTCTAAGCATTCAAGATATGAACCTGTTATGGAATTCAATTTTACATTACATAATCAATTTTCTTATTTTATTTTTTAAGTTATCTGCTTTTTAATGGTCAAGGATTTTGCACTTTTTTTAAATAAAAAATATATTCATTTAAAAATTATTATTGTTTTAAACATACAACAAAGTATTGTTTTTATGAAATGTTAGATGTTTTAGAGTATTACGTTGTAATTTGAGATTTAGTAATACATTAAAAATTTAAACAATTTAGTGCTACCTAAACAATTACTAATTACACTATTTTTTATAAGTGAAAACATTTTTTAGAAAAGTTATATAAACCTTAATGACACTCACGTTAGAAATAATTCTAAAATATACGGTTCAGTATTTATACACTACGCAACAAACTTGTAAATAAACCTTAACTTCCATAACATGTTTAACATTTTTTATACATGACAAATTATTTTACATGCTGTTCTTTCATTATATAATAATGGCAAAACCCCTGTGAATGCTGTTACCAACGTCAAATTAACTAATTTTCTTCTTTTTCTAATTATACAAACTAAATACTTTTAAATATTAATACTACATTAAAGTCAACAAAATTGCATTTTGTATTCGTAAAGTTATTATTTTGTTTACAAGTTGACAGTCAAACATCAAATCGACAGTTTTAATCTTATTTTACTCCCAAAAAATGGATGTATTTTATTGAAACTAATTTAGTTAAATTTATTACACTTCTTAGTTGCTTTGTCATTTTCAATAATTAGAATTATAGTATTACGGCTGTACAATTTAACTCAATAACTGCAAAACTTTTTCAACTTTTGCTCTAAAAATGAAAAATACAACAAATATTTATTGGATCAATACAATAAAGTATTATTTTTAAGTACAAATTGTTTCTGCTTGAATTATTTTATTATAAATTAATGTTATCTGGCACACGTTTCTTTGTTTGTATACACAAGCATATTTAAATAAAGAAATAATTATTGTTTAAAGTTTTAGTTGCATAATTATTTTATTTAGTTTATTTATTTTTTACATAAAATTCATTTATAATTGACGTTAATTTTTCATTTGATTACTATTTATCAAATCCAAAACCGTAATTTTTCCCGTTTTGTAAAAAGGTTAATTAACTGATTAATGGAAATGTAAGCTGGCGCAAAAATAATTGATTTGTTTAAACAAAACTTTATTATATTTAATTAACACATAAATAAGGCCTTTCAAACCTATTGACAGTGGCTCGTCCAGATTTTGTGGTAGTTGTTAATCTATAGTCTCCATGTCTTGCATCCCACTTCATTCTGATTGGTTGATCAAGTTACTGACCTATCAGGAATTTTTACAACCGGTAATAAATCACCTGAACAAAGTGATTATGAGAAAAGGTTTGAAACTACAGGATCTAAACCGGACCCTGTCAATAAATTCCAATTTTTCTTTTCTTGTTTTTTGTTTAATAAATAGCATTCAAATGGATAAATGGTAATAATTACACTTAAAATTTATATACATATTAGGTTAATTATATAAAACGATTACACAAGAATAATTTCAAATAAAATAATTATTTCTTTACGCAAATTCTCACATAACCGAGCACACATTACTGCATACATTTTATTTTAAAAAAAATTGATTAGTTTAAAAACATTCTATGTATATAAAATTTAACATTAATTATGGTGTGAAAGATGAAAGAAAAATTTTAAATAATTAATCCGCCCATTTTTGTTTTATCAACCTGTCAAACGTTTAATATGAATCCTTAACCTTATTCACAATTTTGAACACTTACGGCATGTGATTACAATGAGATTAAATAGTGTAACCTCTTTCTTAATTGCCAAAATAAATAAATGTATCTAGTAACTATAAGAATTAAACATGCTTTGTATATTCTTATATTTGGCGTCAATAACTCTACTCAACCTTGTATTTTGAATTGCCTGAAATTTATTATTATAAACTGAAATATATAATCTTATTATCAATAGAGTTTTGTATATTGTATAAAAATGAGTTTTTTCCAATTTATGTTGTATACTGTTGTATAGCCCTTGGGCTAAGGGAGATAAACTTGACAGAAAAACAGGGGACCTCGTTAATCTCTGCAAACAGTGACGCCCTCTTAAGGATTCCGTCTACAAGCCAAAAAACGATCAAAATCGATCCTTTAATATGCCATACAAATATAAAAATAATTATGGCTGTATATATATATATATATATATATATATATATATAGCATGCCATCCAATTATTCACATTCTTAAACATCGCTTAATTGATTACTCCAAATTGTATCGCATGCTTTATGGAATATTGATCCTTAAAAATCAATGTAAAAATATATATTGCTAATTATCAATAACAAATAATCTTTAACCAATAATATTTCTTAAATTGATTTGTTTAAGATTAAAGAACTATTGCTAAGAAAATACACAATAGTAAAACCAATAAACAAAAGACAAACTTCTACCAGCAAATAAACCTACTTGACATGGTATAGATGGTGCTGATGCATTGACTGGAGGCGGTCCGACACCAGGTAAGCCAAAATTAGGTGCCATAAATTGCGTATTTGAATTTGGAAAATTTTGAGAACCTGCTTCACCTTCGAATGAATGAAAATATAACATAATTAATAAACATGGGGTAGAAGAGAACAAATTATCGTTGTCATTTGATACAATACAAAGATTGCTTTTTAATCCAAAAATTTTAATTTTGTCAAATTGTCCAATCCCAGACAAGTGTCAAAATACACACTCAAACTTTGAACCTTTCAATCAAAAAAAGAAAGAAATTTATATGAAACAATACATTCTAACCAAGAATGCTAATAAATTTGAAAACTTGAAATGTGCTCATTTTATCATTCCGATAGCAGTGACACTCCCCAATCCGCAACTTAGATCAAAATGCAAGCGGAACATGTACATTATGTACAGTGATATTCTGCATTGCTGTTTTCGAGGATAAGTACAAACATACACTCAAAACACCAAAAAAGGTATCTTCAAGTAAAACAAACTTCATGTTTGTTGTACATAAAGCATTCACTTTAAATATATACAACAATGGAAGGCAGTAATTCAAGATTTTTACAAAGTGACTGTGTTGACACCAACCAACCATCTAATCGTTACTATATGCCAACACTGAATATTTGGGTATGTTATGAATAAATTTGAATTTTATTCCAGTACAATTGTAGGGTAGCAAATGAAAACTTAAACGGCATTTCATCTATTTTTTGTTGCAATATACTAATGTATTGTCCAAAGTTAGACAAAGAACATTGTCCAAATATGAACTCCAAGAGAAATGTTTTAATTACTGGCATTCTATTATTGTAATTATAGACTCAAATATTTTCCGGTAAGCTTCATGTAGTGTATTATACAATCATACATAAATAGAAACAATTAGAATTCTTATTATCTTATTTTAAAAACGTTACAACGATAATCACGTGAAATCATCCAACTATATAAAACGCTAATGATCCTCGTGATTTGAGTAATGATTATAGAGTTTCAATTTCCAATTATGGTATTAGTCCTGTTTCCTTACCTCCATTTGTTGTATTCTGGACTCAAACTAACATGTACCAGTAACTGAATGCACACCGACATAACTGGTATTCCACCATGAGTAATGAATGCTAGCATACACCCAGGGAACTTAAAAGGTCTCTTAAGGTGTGTGTTTACCATATGTAGGCGTTGGGCTAAGAGAGATAACTGTGACAGAAAATTAAGCGGTCTCGTCAATCTTTGCAAACAATGGCGCCATCACAAGAATGCCGTCTATTAGCCAAGAAACTTTGTTATTCTTCTACGCTTGCTACACTTATCAAACCACTGAGGTCAATCTTTTATATGTCGTACAAATACAGAAATAATGACTAGGTCTTCAACCACATTCAACTTTAAACAAAAAGCAATATGCTGATGCAAACAAAACATTATTGCCTTTAAAACACCATGCGTCCTATTAAAAACCAGCGTTCAGTCTTCCGACATAAAAAGATTACGAAAACACACTCACCAATATTTGGAGTACCAACACTGAACCTCGGCGCAGCATTGGATACCGCTGACGCATAACTAGGTAGATAAGGAACTCCGGCTCCAAAAGCATTAGGTTGATTTGGTGTTTGTTGATAAAGTGCCATGATAGAATCTCTGTCCTTTTTCAAAGTGGTATCGGAGACTTCAGCTGTGGGATTAAACCAGTTATCTGTTGCAGGAGTATTTGGTTTGCTCGAGTTCGCGATCGGTTTATTATTGGAAAAATCCAAATCAAACAAATCCGTGTCCAATGAAGATGGCTGGTTGGACTAAATGCAATCAGAAACAATCAATATTCAGTTGAGAAATAGGCTAAATAGAAATGTATACCAATAATTCTTACACAGAACCATCCGATTGGGTATCTTGAAAAAAACTCAAATCACCGGTTTTTTAAACAAAATCTTTCAATCGGGTATTTCAACTGGATTAAAGTTGGGTAAAACAAACCGGGTTACAATTTGGTCTTGCATATACATAAATATCGAGTATTCAGATACTGTTCAATGATCAGTTCTAATCAAAAACTTTCCAATTTGAAAACCAAACTATTCCACCAAAAGCACAAGTTTTTAAAAAGAGTTTCTCAGATGCTTGAAACGATGATCACACACGTTAATAACATAAATTGAAAACAATGTTGAGCTTTTACTACTGTCATTCTTTATCCGTAAAGTTTCTAAATAATGTAATGATTTTAAAATACATTCTAAATCCATCATTGTTCTCAACACAACTATTTGTAATTGAACATGTATGTACCTCTTTATTATTACCATATTCTTACGTCATATTAAACAGTCGATCCGATGTAAGTAATGAAGTTGTTAACTTGCCTTTTAAAACTGTCCTCATCTTTAAAAACGTATACTATTCACCGATAGAAAGAAATGCCCAAAGCGCTGGGCTCAAAACCGGATGGGAACAAAGTCGAACTCCATCATCGGCACTATAGACGAGTCATCTTTGCTAAATATCCATCTACTGAAAAATAATTTTTGTCAAATATTCGAATAATAAAAACCAAAAAAAAATTGTCTGACTCCTCAAATATAAAATTCATCATTTAAAAACCGTAAATCACCATTAAAGAACAAACAATAAATTCAAAATTATTAATATTTATTGTGGAACTGACATTTACTTATTAATGAAAAACAATAACAATCAACCGCTAAAAACCGATATTGACAAAAAGATTGCATGGAGCAAACTGAAAGAAAAACAATTACGTTAAATGCAAAATGAAAGCCAGTTGGCGTTTATTGAGATTATCAATCAATCTAAAAAACATTTAAAATGAACTTGATAAACATTTGATGAACATACTGTCTAGTCTGTCAAAAATAACAATCAATAGAAAAGGAATGCAAACGATCTTGAGGATTTGAGTAATGATTATAAAATCTCAATTTCCAATGATGGTGATATTCCTGACTGTTTATCCTCCACGTGGTGCATCCTAGACTAGATGCCCACAATCATCTACACAGCAGTACAACTGAGCTTTTACTGGATTTCCGTTCAATGAATACGTGCTACCATACACCCAAGATGCTTAAAAGGTATCTCAAAGTAACCACATGCAGCCGGCTAAGCTTGAGGATCCGTCAACCGGTGTTAACCCTAAAGACGATCGCCTCGTCAATTCCTCCAAACACTGACGTCGTCGCAAGGAAGCGGTCTTCTACTCGCATCCGACAACCTTTTCGTATGAGAATACAAGCTATTGAAACTTGGAATTAATGAAGACGCGGTTGTCACCAACTTATGTTATCATATCTTATGTGTACATTTATATATTTTTCAATTTTAATGTACATAAACTAATTATGTAATATTTTGTGTACTCAATAATGTCAAATGTACTTTTGTTGAAGTACATGAGTTAAAGATAAAGTAATACTAGTAATAACAGTTTATCGTAAAGTACAGCATACTAATTAATATTATTAATCACAAAAGTACAATAATCTAATTCTGTAAATAATATATTGATTTTTTTCACTTATCAAAAAATATGTTAACAAAAATAAATGACATCAATCTATCGTACCTTATTATAAACCAGTTACCAAATGCTATTATCAAATAAAGCGGTACAAGATTAATAAAAAGTCCATTCTTATCTTCTCCTTTTACAGCTTTTCCCTCTTTTGTGAGGAGTCGCTGATCCCGGTCATCATAATCTACATTTGTCAACAACGTCACTTTTTAACAGCCCCTATTTCTTCGTATCTTCTACACAATCCAACCATCTTCTCTGTGGTTAAGATTCTTTTACATTCTATTTCCATTGCAAAAATTCACCGTCACGTAATTTTCTCCTCTTTCTAGTATGTGGTCGGATCACTTCAATCTGCCTATAAAATTTAATGACTTTCAGCTTTCTCTTGATGACAACATTTCTACTTTGTCCAATCTGGACAATCCCCAAAACCATTAAAGCATCATCATTTCCACTGAGTTCAATTTTCTTCCTTTCATACTACAGGTCCGCACTGTTATATTTCTATCATGTACATCTGTAAGTTTCCTCCAGTTATGCTATCCTGCCTGTGTACTTTGAGCTATCACCACATCCAAATCTCCATTCTCATCTAATGATGAGCCCATATATTTAAACCTTTTCACTCCCAATAATTCTTAGTCATCCATTTTAATTTCGGCAACATCCTTTTCCGTCTTACACATATAAATTGTTTTGTTCTTGCTAATTTTCAAATCTCCATTCCCCAGTGCCTCCCTGCAATCCTCTGACCTTTTCTTCATAATCTCTTGTTTTCTGCAGCATAAGACAAAATTGTCAGCAAACTACATCATTGTGATTCTACCTTAACCTCTCTTGTTACCACGTCAACGACTAGATCGAACAAATACGGGCGCATATATATATATATATATATATATTCTGAATATATTTATTAATGCCAATCAAATAAAACAAGTGGTAGTGGGTTTCGAGCAATATCCTTAAAACACTTGGCAAAAAAATCCCCAATCTCCCAATACAAAGTTTGAAAAAAAAATTTAAACAATCTGATAGTATTACAGTCCTAAAATATAAATACATAGAATTAACTAGTGATACGATGGAATCTTAAGCACTTTCATTTAACATTCTGTCCATTAGCGAATTAGCAAACAGAAAATTATTTCCAATTGAGAAAACACTGACCTGCGTTGAAGAAACTGGCGCAGGTGGCTGAGCGTTTTCGTTAAACGGATCGAACATATTCTCGACAGCAGGAGCTTGTTTCACTGTATTGATCGACGAACAATTGAAGCCTAATAAATCGAAATCGGACGACTTTTTATTCGCATCCGAAGTTTCGTTTTCCTACAATAAGAAAAGGATTATTCCATTATAGTTTACTATTTGCAATCTAGTTGCTTATTAAAACAATATTTTATTACACTAGTAAATACACAATTTTATTTATTTATTATATCATAAAAATTATTTTTAACTTACATTACATGCCTGTGAGCAAAATTACATCCAAATAAAAACCAAATAAACTGAATAAAGTTAATTACTTGCTAAAATAATGCTAAAACTATTTTCAACTCATGTTTCAAAAATTATCAAAACCGCGTTAAATATATAAATTCCTAAACCATATACTTGTAAAACGCTCACCTTTGTAGTCCGTAATATGGTCAACTTTCCCTTTATTTTTAGTCATATCAAATAATGGACTGCTACATTTTTAGAAACGTAACAAACGTAGATAAATAACGTTTCTTGGTTGATAGACAACATCCTTGTGACGGCACTACTCTTTAAAAACATTAACAAGGCCGCCTGAATTCTTGTCAGAATAATATCCCTTAGCTTAAAAACTGCATGTGGTATAAGTAAACATTGAGATATATTTAACCATCCTCAGTGTATGGTTGAATCCTTATGCTCTAGTTATACCGCTATGCACTTCGTCACTAATCCATGTTAATCTAAGTTCAGGATTCACCATACAGAAGTATGGAAACGGGATTATCACCATCATTGCAAATTGAAACTACAAATAATTTTTTATTTATTTATTTTATGTTTGCTACTTTGAATGTTTTACTAGAAACATTTTTCGGCAGTGGGCATTTTAGCGAAGCCGAACGTGGGCCCGCATTTTAGTGCCGATGGTGGGATTCGAACCCATGCCCACCGAGGTCCAAATTCGAGCGCTATACCGCTAGACCACCCCAGCACTCAAATCGTCGAACTAATCAGCATCGCACAATATAGATTTGCTGCCTTAAGGCGACATACACATTTAAGTGAGCCTAAGTTGTAAAGTAATTACTTCTCAAACTGGGTCTTCCCGTTAAAACATAATTCACATAGCTACTAGTCACTTTACAATTTTCAGTTGTGTTTATATCCTAGTGGGTATTTCAAAGATTTTCCTGTTTAAACTAAAAAATTAGTTAAACTTCACAAAACACGTGCTCACCAAATGAAATTTACTGCGTCAGACCATAACATCATAAAATTAACTGTTAAAAAAACATTACTTGAGTAACAACCTGCTTAGTTAATAATGTTATTTTTATTGTTTCCAAAACCCTTTCGCTCTGAAAAGCATGGGACATTAAGATTATTCCATATAATTGTACATTACATTTTGTCATATCGAAGATTGAAATTCAATTTGGATTTTGCCAAACCCGCTAATCGGAATCATGCTTTCACTTATTTGCCGTAGGAATAACAGTCAGGAGTTATTCCTCCATGTGGTGCATCCTGGACTAGGCGCCTATAGGCCTGTAGGCATTCTAGACTAATAACAGCAGGGACCAAGTCCACAGCGGTATATCTGTTCTCACTGAACTCCTGCTTAGTGAAGGGGTGTTAGCATACACCCTAGATGCAAAAAAAGTATCTTAAGGTATTCATTTACCATATGTAGCCGGCAAGGCTAAGGGAGTTCATCCTGATAAAAAATCAGGCCTCAGGTCCTTATCCTGTGCAACCTAAAATGAAACTTCAATCTACAAGAAAACATGTGATGGAATCAGCAGCCGAGATCCCCAGGGCATCTAATCTTCTAAACGCGTCTGGGGAAGGACCGAAGTTGATGGGTTTGCATATGAGAGTTAACAAAATTTCACCCTTGTTAACTAATAATGACGAGCCTGACTTAAAGTCACGAAGGTGTGAACGGTCAGCCTCTGATGGCTCCCATGGATCTGTCAACCGGCGTCATCACTCTCGTCCCCCAAAAAGAATTGCCTTGTCAACTCCTGTAAACACTGGCACCGTCGTAAGGAAGCAATCTTCTAGCCAAGAAACTTCATTGATCCCCCCAAATCCAATTCGCATCCGACAATTTCTTCGCATAGGAATATGGAATGTACGGTCACTGTCGTCTGTTTCGACCCAAGCGTATACTGCCACAGAGCTAAGTCGTTACAAGATTGACATTGCTTGTCACCAGGAAACAAGACTGGATTGTTCAAAGCCGTTTAGTTTTCCTACAGATTCCCAATCAACATCTGCATTATTCCACCCATCAACTTGTGCACAAAATCCAGCACATCATGGGATAGCATTTTGCTTATCCCCACTAGCTTCCAGTGCGTTAATTGACTGGAAAGGTATATCCCCACGATTAACTTTTTCGCACTTTAAAGTTTCCAAGTATACAATGGCCGTGATAAATGCCTATGCTCCCACCAATAATCACTGTGAAAAAGAAATTGATGAGTTTTATGGCAACTTGAAGATTTATATTCTCGTCTTAAGACCTCATCACAAATCATTGTTATGGAGGAGATTTTAATGGCATTGTCTGCAGAGATGATGTCAACCATCCCTGCGTTAGCTCTTAAACAAAATCGCGCGAACAATGTGAGAACGGTAGAAGGTTAAGTGAATTCGCGGCAAGGTGCAATATGGTTCTCACAAACACCTTTTTCCAACACCCTGTGAAACACTTGACAACATTTCGTTCAAATTGTGGTAGATATTCCTCCCAAATCGATTATGTTTTGGTTAGTAAACGCTGGTTCAGTGCAATCAAAAATTCCCGAGCATACAGAGGCTGCCGAACGGGTAATGAGAATGAGTCTGATCATTCACTTGTCTCATGTTCGTTTCGGTTACGCCTAAGAACTGCCAAGACTAAACCTGATATTTTGGCTCCGGATTACTCCCTGCTCACAAACAGCAACTATGCTAGCAAGTTCGCCAAAGCCTACTTAGCAGCTTCAAATATTGTCCCGAACTGTGAAATGGGAATAAATCAGTCTTAGAACAGTCTAAAGCAGAAGATTGATACAGCTAGTTTGGTACTTCTTCGTTCAATCAACGTCAAAGGCCCAAACTGGTTGTCCACCAATTCTCGTGATCTCTATGCACAAGCAGAGAAAGCTGACAGAAAAAGTGAAGGAAAGACATTGCGTGCAGAATTTCGAAAGAGTTATGAAGAGGATGAGCAAAAACATTGGGACTCTGTAGCAGATGAGCTAGAGGTTTCTACCAGCCATAACGATTGTGGAAAAATTTACAAGAAATTGGATCAACTATGCCGTGGTAACAAAGTTAAAGTTGGTTCGTCTGGCATTTCTGACAGGGACTGGTTACTCCACTTTAATCAGATTTTAAACCATCCTGAAATCATTACAGGATGGCTGCTAGACCAATCCACGCTTGACACAGTTTTTCCGCAATATATACAATATCCGTTGAACCCCCCACTATCGATGATATTATGCGCATCTGTAGAAAACTCAAAGCTAGGAAGGCCGCCGGTTTTGACGAAATTCCTCCATATATCTTCAAATATGGCCCCTCGAGACTTGTTGAAGATTTGTATGGCATCATAACGGATTTCTGGACAACCGAGCAGTGCTCTGAAAACTGGCACCGTGTTACTATTGTTCCTGTTCACAAGAAAGGAGATCGGTAAATACCTGCTATTTACAGAGGCAGCAGCTTACTTTGCATAGCTGCCAAAATTGCCACCTCAGCAATAGTTGAACAAATCCACCCGGAGAGGAAAAAGACCACTCGTCCTAACCAATCTGGTTTTCGTCCTGGCATGGGATGCATCAATCAAAATTATACGCTTCGATGCATTCTTCAATTTCGGGCAAAGTTTCAGAGTCCTACGTATGTAGCCTTCATTGACCACTCTTCAGCATTTGATTTGCTGAACAGAAAAGAACTTTGGATCGCTACGTTACGTGATGGAATACCTCTGAAACTGGTGAATCTTCTACGTGCTTTGTACAAGAATTCAACTACTGTAATCCGCAATTGCAACAGATCTACTACAAAGTCATTCAAAATTTGCAGTGGTGTCCGTCAAGGCTGCATGGCTGCTCCACTTTTGTTCAACTATGCAATTGATGTTATATTTGCCAAGATCTCTGTACAAATGGAAGGTTTGTATGCTGGTACTACGCCCATTACGGACTTAGAATACGCTGATGATGCTGTATTACTAGCTGCGAACAAGTTTCAGCTGCAGCATGCATTGGATTTCCTTGTGAAAGTTTCCGGTGAATGTGGTCAGAAGATCAACCCAAAAAAATCAGTCATCATGTCTTCTCAAGCTCCTGATGGGAGGATTGTATTAAATGATGTTGTGCTCCCCAATGTAAAGAAATTTACGTAATTGAGCTCTTCAATTACTTCTGACGGTGGTTCATCCAATGAAGTAAATTGTCGAATTTGTTTGGCTGCTACTGCGTTTGGAAAGCTTGTCGATCCACAATGGAGACGAAAAAACATCAATCCAAAGATAAAGATGAACATTTTCTCTTCATTGGTTCACACAGTACTTCTGTACGCAGCTGAAACGTGGACTCTTACTGGGTCAGAGATCAAGAAGCTTGACAAATTTGAAGCAAGATGTCTCAGATACATTTGGCCGAACACCCGTTTTGCATCCTCCGTATCAAGGGATTGGATGAAAACGATCAGTAACCGCCAAACTCGAAATGACCTTCAATTTCATAATCTTCCTTTATTGGTATCGCGACAACGAAGATTGTGCTGGTTTGGACACATTCTTCGTATAAATCCTAATGCAATCTCACGTATCATAACCCTGGCTTGTCCAAATACCGACTGGAAGAAGAGAAAAGGAGGTCAAAAACGTACTTGGATGGATGCTGTTCGGGACGATCTTCACATAATCTTGGCCGGCACTTTATCTTGGAAACAATGGCTAAGTCGATGGACTGACATATCCCTACACGCCTCCGAAAATCGTGAACAATGGAAAGGGATTGTTTGAGATACTACGCGAATTTGAAATTAATGAAGATGTGGCATTGCCACTATTGTTGTTGTAAGCTTGAAAATCGTTTGTAAATGTATGATAACTCTCAACTGTAAATAAATAAACCTGGACTTGATTCATTCTTAAAAAGTTCAAAATACTGTTCACTTTGTAATACTAATCAGTATAAACCAAACAAAACTGGAGTATTTTTATTGCTACATACGTTCAAAAAAACAGCTTCAAAAACGAGATAAGCAAGTTTTTCAATTAAAAATAATTAATCCATATTATCTAAAACATCTGAATTATATATATATATATATATATATATATAACAATGATACCAATTAATATTTACTTACTTTAGATAAATGACTTCCAGAGTTGTTAGCGTTAGCATTAATGGGTGGTACATTATGACCCAAACTTACGTTGGAATTGACTCGACGCTTTTGACCTTGTTCAATGCGTTCAATTTCCTATAATAATATAATAATATAATTATACAATAGGAAATATAATAAACTATAAAATATATTACAAAATATCAAATTACTGCAGCAGCCTTTAATCACAAGCAAACATTTAGGTACTAAAAACAACTAACAACTAACAATTCAATTTAATCATATAACTTAGTGGTGAACTTACAAATATAAATAAATCAATGAAATTAGTAACACTACAAAATAAACACTCTCATATACCGCCAAATGTGCAATAGCTTAATTTACTTTTAAACGTTGGTAAAATAAACCTGGAAATAATAATATTTAAAATACAAAAAAAAATCAAATTAAATGCTCTTCTATAGACCATTACTACATTACAATCTATAATTCATTCATTTACTAAAGTAAATCAAATCATCTTTTGACTTTCAACACAATACTTCCATGTACAAACACAATTGACTAATATAACGGATTTTTTAGAGTTGGCTGAACAACAATATTTTTGAATAAATAGAACCCAAAAGAAAAACATTTCCTATTTCTCATTAATCATTCAAAGTTAAGATTTCAACATAGTAGTGCATCTTTTCTTAAACGTTTGTTTTCAAAAAGTTACAGTTTTCAAAAACCCTTATTTGTAGTGTTCCAAGTTTCTAACTTAAATGAAAGAATTTGTCTGATTGTATACTCAGAATTTTTTAAAAACGTAATAATAAAAACACTCATATGTTAACGTTGCATTGCTAATACAGAGTTCAATTCATTTTTAGGTGATAATTTATACCATTCCACTTGTTGCATAGAGCTACTTTCAATTACAGATTCGGTATAAAACATTACCACCATTTTGTCTGTTAATGTGAAGTCTGTATTTTCTTAAAAATATGTGTTCTATTCAACGGCGTTTATAGCACTCTCAGCATCATCTGCATATTCTAAATTTAATAGTTCATCTTTATCCCAAATACATTTATAACTTATCATGGCCCTTACCGTTTCGAAAATCATAAAGCTCGATCATTTTTAAAACAGATGTCTAATATACATATGACACAATACGCACTTCTCGCAACTAGCATCACATTATTGAAGAAGACATATTAACTACCACTAAATTTGTGGCAAGGCAAAAACAAAGATTGTACTGGTTTGAACACATTCTATTGGAAAATCCTGATGCAATTCCACGTATCGTAACTTTAGCTCAACCAAACGCCGATTAAAAGTGAAGGAAGAGTAGTTAAACACGTATTCAAATAAATGCTATTTGAGATTATCATATTATTTTTGCCAAAATATTATCATGGAAACAACGACGCAGCGATATGACTGGGCTTCCTCTACAGCCAGTGGGTATAAGTATACACCCAGGATACTTAAAAAATATCTTAAGATATACGTATACCACATGTAGCCGTTCGGCTAAATATCAGGTGGCTTCGTCAATCGCTCGCATCTACCCGCTGTAGCGGAATCCCAGTTATACTGCTGTGCACTCGGACCCTGCTGTTATTAGTTCAGATGCCCAAAGGCACCTAGTCCAGAATGGACCACATGGAGGACGAACAGTAAGGAATATCATCATCATTGGAAATTGAGACTTTATAAGTATTACTCAAATCCTCAAAATCATTAGTATCCCATTATTATAGATTTTCTGCAAATGCAATCCATAATGTAGTTCAACAGTGTCTATGCACGTAAGCAACCTTAACGTACACTTGTGGTCACTGATAATTGGCCAATGTAGCCTCCACCTGATAAATGTACGCATCTAACCATTTCATTATAACAAAAAACTGATTGACAATTTTTAACGCAATCGTTTGGCGTAGTGCGAAAGGTCTTTATAAAACTAATGTTAAAAAGCCTTTTCAAAAGTTAATATAATCTAAATAATAATTGAGTCTTCAAATTGTTAGCATTCAAGTTATTTTCTAATGTAATTACAATTTAATTGTGGAATAATTCTACTCTTCTTGCCACTCCAGCACATAATTATTTTGAAATATACTTAAGTAAATGTCAAGAAAGTAAGTATTTACTTTAACTAGCCCTTCAACATCCGGTTCGCTTGGAATATATTCCTGTGCCATATAACGCTTCTTTTCGTATTTCGCACGTATAAATGCTTCCAAAACCGAATCAGTTTGTGGACGTTTAAACCCGTCAGGCAACTGAGCTTCATAAATAGCTCGACCGCGGCTATTACCCATATCTCGCATAATCTGAAATAAAAAAGTAAATAAATACTTTTAAAATAAATAAATTCTGGTCAATAATATTAAAATTGTATATATATATATATATATATATATATAATATATATATATATATATATATATATATATATATATATATATGCGAACACAAACAACTATGCTACCAAGTTTGCCAAAGCCTACTTAGTAGCTTCAGTTGCTGTCCCAAACTGTGATATGAGAATAAATCAGTCTTAGAACATTCTGAAATAAAAAATTGATACAAATAGTTTGCTACTTCCTCGTTCAATCAACTTCAAAGGCCCAAACTGGTTGTCCACCAATTCTCGAGATCTGTATGCACAAGCAAAGAAAGCTCCGAGAAAACGTGAAGCAAAGACATTGCGTGCGGAATTTCAAATGTTATGAAGACGAGCAAAAACATTGGGATTCTGTAACAGATGAGCTAGAGGTTTCTGCCCGCCATAACAATTGTGGAAAAGTTTCCAAGAAATTGGATCAGCTATGCCGTGGTAACAAAGTTAAAGCTGAGTAGTCTAACATTGCTAATAAGAACTGGTTACTCCACTTTAATCAGACTTTAAACCATCCTAAAATCACAACAAGATGGCTGCAAGACTAATCCATGCTTGACACTTTATACAATATCTGTAGAAACACCCACTATCGATGATAGTATGCACATTTGCAGAAAACTTAAAGCTAGGAAAGCCTCCAGTTTCGAAGAAATTCCTCTCTATATATCTTTAAATACGGTCCCTCGAGGCTTGTTGAAAACCTAAACAACTGAACAGTACCATAAAGACTGGCATCGTACAACTATTATTCCTGTTCACAAGAAAGGATATCCGTAAAATCCTGCTAACTACAGAGGCATCAGCTTAGTTTGCATAGCTGTCAAAATTGCCATTTCAGCTACAGTTGAACAGATTCGCCCAGAGAGGAAAAAGACCACTCGACCTAACCAATCTGGTTGTCGTCCTGATATGGGATGCATCAATCAAATTTATACGCTTCGACGCATTCTTCAATTTCGGGTAAAGTTTCAGAGTTCTACGTATGTAGCCTTCATTAACTACTCGTCAGTATTCGATTCGCTAAACAGAAAAAAACTTTCGATCGCTACGTTACGTAACAAAACTCCTTTAAAACTTGTGAATCTCCTCTGTGCTCTGTACAAGAACTCAACTGCTGAAATCCGCAATTGTAACAGATCTACTACAAAGTCATTCGAAATTTGCAGTGATCTCCGTCAAGACTGCGTGGCTGCTCCACTTTTATTCAACTATGCAATTGACACTATATTTGCCAAGATGAAATGTGTGTGTGTATGTTGGTACTACGACTTAAAATACACTAATTATACTGCACTCCTAACTGAAAACGAAGTTCAGCTGCAGCATGCATTAGATTTCCTTGTGAAAGTTTCTGGTGAATATGATCTGAAGATCAACCCAAAAAAAGTTATCATGTCATCTCAAGCTCCTGATGGGAGGATTGTATTAAATGATGTTGTGCTCCCCAATGTAAAGAAATTTACGTAATTGAGCTCTTCAATTACTTCTAACGGTGGTTCATCCAATAAAGTAAATCGTCGAATTTGTTTGGCTGCTACTGCGTTTGGAAAGCTTGTCGATCCACTATAGACGAAAAAACATCAATCCAAAAACAAAAATGAACATTTTCTTTTCATTGGTTCTCACAGTACTTCTGTAGGCAGATAAAACGTGGACTCTTACTGGGTCAGAAATCAAGAAGCTTAATACATTTGGCACAACACCCATTTTGCATCCTCCGTATCAAGGGATCGGATGCAAAAGATCAGTAACCGCCAAATTCGAAATGACCTTCAATTTCATAATCTTCCTTCATTGGTATCGTAGAAATTCGTATTCGTAGAGATCCTGATGCAATTTCACATATCGTAACCGTGGCTTGTCCGATTGGAAGAAGAGGAATGGTGGTCAAAAAACGTACTTGAATGGATGTTGTTCGAAACAATCTTTACACTCTCTTGGAAAAAATGGCTAAGTAGACGGACTAACATATCCCTACACGCCTCCAAAAATAATGAACAATGGAAAGAGATTGTTCGAGATGCTATGCAAATTTGGAATTCATAAAAATGTGGCTTTACCATTAACTTTTGTTTTGTTGAGGTGATCACACCATCAACCAAAATGAAAAAAATATTCAACAAAGCCAAACAGAAATCCTCATTTAATACCGAAAGTAGCACTCAAACTCATCCACCCGAATGCAGATCCAGCGCCGTACTACTAGATAATCCCAGCACAATCATTTAAGATGATGAGATAAATAAAAAATCACAATTTTCGGTATATCAATAAGAAAATCATGTTTCAGTAGTTCACAAAAACAAAACACTTAATTTTTTAATAACGGATAAATTACAAAACTAAAGCAAAAATTTTGGTTAAACAATTACAAGTACTTATTATCAAACAGATGCTAATAATCCTAAATTTTTGATTAATGCTTATAATGTCCTGAATTCCAACATGATGATATTCCTGAGTGTTACTTCTACGTGGTAAATCCTTAATTGTACTCCAAACACCTTGACTAACACAGCAGTATAATTGAGCCCCGCTTCGACAAGTGGGCTAAAAAAACAACCCCAACAAAAAATCAGGAGACTTCGTCAATATTTGTAAATAGTGGCACCGTCACAAAGACTATCCACCTAGATAATTCAATCGTTTAATATGCTGTACCAATATAGATACAATAAAAAGATAATCACGTCAGAAACCACGATAATCATCAGCAAAATTTAGCTGGCATGTAAAATATTTACTAATTATAAAAATACATTTTTGTGATTTAAAAAATGCGTTCATAACTAAAACATTATTGTTGTCAAGTCATTCTTTCAAAAAACTATAACCATTCTGTAATTAAACATAAAACAATAGAATGATTCATTAAAAATAAATAAAAGTATAAAAAGTGGAACCTGAGACAAACATCACAACTTTCACTATCCTTAAAACCCCCACCTTTATTTAAAAAAATAATAAGTTCAAGTTAGAAATACAATCCTTTGAATAAAATCGGCATACTAGCAATTTACATATATCAAATAAATACAAAATCCCCAAAAATATCTAAACAAAATTTAAATATTGTAAAATCATTTATACCAATTCCTTTAACTTATAAATAGTACATAAACAATCTTCAATTAAACAAATTCAAGAAACATCTTACAGCCAATTGAACAGGGGTCCATATATCCAAATTAACAGACTTCACTTTTGAAATATGAACTCCTAAACTTCTGTGAATACCTGCACATCTAATACAAAGAAAAACACCAATATTCCAAGAAGCCCAACGCGGTCCTGTAAACAATATTATATTAATGAAAAATTGGCATTACCTTTAGCATCGCAATCAACACAATACTTGTTGTCTTCATCTTTCAATAATTCCTGAACAATAAGTTGATGACGTTCATTCTGAAGTTTAACACTATCTTTCTTGTTTGCCATTACTTAGTTAAAAATACGGCCCTGACAGATTTCTCAAGGGCTTAACGTCCTAATTCCTTATAAAAGAATACGTGTAATCATTTTAATAAAAAAATTTAATTATGTTAAAAATTAATTAAATAATTTTTAAATATATAATTAATATAACAAAACAAAAAAATTATTTACATTATTGTAGCAGTATTTTGTTCAAATTGTTGTTATTTATACTATTATATTTAATAATTTTTAAATTTTTTTATGCATATTTTTTAATTATTTTTAATACTTATATTTTTGGTATATCAATATATACACACTTTTTATAGTTGTCCGTCTTGATGTAAATAAATCCTCATACCTGCTATTCATCCTATTTATCAATCATTCAGGTTCAGGTTGAATACACGAGTTAAGTAGGAGTAAACTCCTTTTGATCCTCTGTTCTGTTTATCAAGTTTATCAGAAGATTAATAATAATAAAAATAAAATAAAAAAATTAACATGGTTGAATATTAGGATACCAGAAGTTAGTCAGAGGTAAAAGGATACATCAAATGAAATTGGCAAGCTGATAATTGTCATATGCCTTTTTGAAAACTGAGAGTGAGGATGCAGAGATGACGCTACCAGGCAGATTGTTTCATGAAGTGATCATTCTGTGTGTGAAAAGTGATGACTTCTCAATCTGGAAAAGATCTAGGTTTAGATAATTTTAGGTTATGTCTCCTGGAGGAATTTTGGGCTAAAGTAAAAAAGGGTAGATGAGAGCCGGAATTGAAAAGTTGATAAGTTAGGATAATATCACTCCGGAGACGCCTATCCTGCAGAGGAAATAATTTTAGGGATTTGAGCCTTTGGGGATAAGAAAGGTTCTTAAACTCGCATGAGGCTTTTAGTGAACGCCCTCTGTACCTTGTCTAATCTAAGTGCGTCGGATTTTAGAATGGGAGATGTAACCTGAGCACAGTATTCAAGGTGAGGCCTGAGGTATAACATGTAAAGAAGGCGTAGACATTTAGGTGGGATCTTACCAAGATTTCTTGTAAAAAACTTAATGAGCCTGAAACATTTTGAAGTAGCCAAAGAGTGGTGTTTAGTAAAGTTAAGCGAAGAATCAAATATAACTCCTAAATCCTTAATAGAATTAGTCGATTTTATCGGCTGTGAGTTAGGAAGAAGATAAAAAACAGTGACAGACGGTCGACCGAAAGTAATGTGCTGACATTTATCCTTATTGAGTGGGAGCTGATTCTTTAAAGACCAATTGAAGATATCAAGAATGTCAGCTTGAAGTAATTCTGGGTTGGTCCCCAGCTCTTAACGTCATCTGCATAAAGCAGAATATTAGAGTGAACGGCAGAAGGCAGATCATTTATAAAGAGGATAAATAATAGGGGCCCTAAGACAGACCCTTGAGGAACCCCAGAGGAGATAGGACAGGAGGAGGAGGTATCCGCCCCTACCCGAACCTTAAAAGTACGGTCGGAGAGAAAATCTTTAATCCAGGCTAGGATGGACCTTACTATCCCTACTGACTTGAGCTTTGCGATAAGAAGATTGTGTGGAACTTTATCGAAAGCCTTTGCAAAGTCAAAATAGATAGCATCGACAGACTGATGCCTCTGAAGCATGTCTGTGACGCTGTTTGAGTAAGTAATAAGATTTGTAAGGCACGACCTCTTTGGCATAAAGCCATGTTGAGCAGGACTAATAATATTAAACTTAAAGAGATGGTCTAGTAAATGGGATCTAATAAACCTTTCCATTATCTTACTAGGAGTAGAGAGAATGCTTATGGGCCTATAGCTGTTTGGTAGAGATTTACTCCCAGACTTATGGATAGGCCTAATAAAAGCGAGTTTTCATATGGAAGGTACTTGCCCAGTCTGAACCAAAGATTAAAAATATAGGTTAGGGGAGGGAAAAAATATCCGCATATTCTTTCAGAATCCTAGGTATATTCCATTAGCACCACAAGACATAGACTTAAGGTGCCTAAGGCAGTCTGAGACTGAGAGCTTAGAGATTGTTAGAGGTGTTATAGGTGGACACTCAAATGTAGGGAGAGACTGAGTAACTCCAGAAGTTTGGAAAACCGAGTTAAAAAATTCTTTAAACAAGTTACAACTAGAAGGACCTGATACCTCCTTACCTTGTTGATTTCTAAGACGAAGGAAGAAAAAAGTGTCCGCCCGTTTATTCCTGATAAATTTGAATAAGAGTGCTTTATTAAACTTAGTTTTATTTAAAAGTTTGTGTAATGTGTTCCCTCTGTGCGTTCTAATAAGTCTAGTACATTCATTACGAGTATCTAGGTATCTATAGTGGAAACAAGGTAGCTTTGTAGCTTTCCACAGGTAGAAGGCTTTATTCCGCTTATGAATCATTCTGGATATGGCTTTAGGAAGCCTAGGAAGCTTAGTTATGTGTAGGAATTCTGAAAGGAACAAACCTATTTAACCCTTCACTTATTACCTTGTTGAAGAAGGCATAAGCACCTTGCAGATAATAAGTATATAAGTTTTCCCAATTTGTATTAGTTAGGAAGACTCTAAGTCCCCTGCTATCAGTTTTCCTGAAATCTGGTATAGGATTCAATTTAAGTTCGCAAGTATTTGAGATAGGGATCGGATACTGTACTACAAAGCTCACTACAAGATGGTCACTTTTTCCAAGAGGGGAAGGAAGGACATAGAATCAATATCTACAGTGTCATTCGAGAGTACTAGGTCAAGACAAGAGGGGTTAGTTCCGATTCTATAACACGAGTAGGGGAGAATACATGCTGCTTGAGGGCATGCACAGGCACAAATTTCCAGTAGATTAGAATCAAAGACATTGACCGGTATTAAAGTGGAGTGGCCCAATTTATAAAGGGACAATTAAAGTCTCCCATAACTACGAAGTGATTAAACGGCAGTAGAGAGGACATGTCGGAATTCACTTTACCAGTTCAGTATTTGAATGATGTTTAAGATTAGGGGCGGCAGTACAACAGAGAATAGAGTTTTTGTGTTTAAACCCCCACAACTAAGTGAAGAAAGTCATATTCGGCTGAGTGGGTAGAAGGAACTGTGATAGTCGAGTAGGGTTAACCGTCCTTGACGTAAAATAGACACCCTCCATATTTACCTCTATAGGAATCTCGTCTCACTACACTATACCCTTCCATATGGAGTTCAGAGTCAAGTACATCATCTGATAACCATGACTCCGTAATGCCGAACAAGTGTGGGGGCGAGGAGGAAGATAGGAGGAGATGAACTTCCTCTAGTTTATTGTTAAGGCTTAAGGCATTGTGAAATACACCTTCAAAGCCAAGGAGAGGTAATAGTGGGCATAATTGCCTTAACCTGTGGAGGATTGGGGGCCGGTGAGAACTCCGGGGTGAAATCCGAAAATCCTGATTATCAATGTCAATATCCGGTCTAAGAGGCGTGAGTTTCACTATAGGACAGGCGTGGATTTGGGGAATAGGGGGCAAGGAGAGTCTAGTTAAGCGCTCGGACAGAAGGTAAATCTTTCGTAACTTTGATCCCTTTAAAATGTGCCCTCACCGTAGTCCAATTTCGAAGTACAGTTTCACTGTCTTCAGATGATGCACACAAGAGAGACCAGTATGGGTGGGGCAGTATGTTGGCGCTTACAAGAAAGTCTGCCAATTTGGAAATTACCCGCTTCAGGATGACATTTCTTGACTATGTCAGAAACAAGTTCTTTGAAATTGGTGATATCAAGGCTAATACCCCTGACAACTAGATTACGATCACGTTTTATGCTATCAACATAGCTTTTCGTCCCTTCTAAGATTTCTTCTTGGGAAAGTTTGAGAACAGTATTTGATACTGTGGATAAGGAGTTAAGATTAGAAACTTGGGATTTGAAAGATGTGATATCTTGGGATAGGGAGACAGACAGTTTGGATAAGGAGAATTTACAGAATCAAACTTGGAAGAAGAATCAGACATCTTATCGACTAGATTTAGATAAAAATTCAGTAACAGAGGTAATCTTAGTGTCTAGTTCATTAATCTAGAGGACAGGGTATTATTATCCCTGACTAGATGTAATATTTTGTCTAATTTTTCATAAAACGGTGTCAGAAGGTAGTGCCTGCAACTCCGTTTCACATCTGCAATCCATGCATTTATAATCCAGAGGACTATCGGCAAGTTGCGAGTAGTACACCGAGGACAGCCCGGAACACGCCTCGTGAAACCAATTTTTGCAGGTGGCGCAGAAAATACCAACCTTCACGGATTTTTTGTACCGTTGAAGACCACAGCTAGACGAATTAGAGGAAACCATATCTAAAGAACTATGTAAAAATACAAAAACAACAATAGAAATTTAAAAGCAGGTAGTATTACTGGGGAAAGACCAGAAATATTCTTTTGATAGAGAATTAAAATAAAAATAGTGTTAAAGCACGATGCCAAGCAAAAGGCACAATAACACAACAAAAACGCGACACTTAAAAATGCACAGTTATACACCAAAAACCACATGCACAAAAAGGTAAAAAAATTAACCCAAATATGCAAAAAATAAAAACAAAAACGCAAGCACGTAACGATTAGCAACAATAAAAGCGGCTACTTTTGATCTGAACGTCACGCAAGCGTATCGTACAGATTCAAAAGTTCAGTTTGCAAATAATATAAAAATTTAAAATTTAAATTATGATTAACTTTAACAAAACATAAATTTAATTTATGATTAACTAGACAAAGATAATCTACTCCTTAATCTTCAGAAGTGCAAACATATAACCCACGGAATGCTTTCTTTTTCCTGCACGTAATAGATTGGCTATCACAAAGGTATTTACAATAAGAGACCTTAGAGTTATTATTTTCTACTATTGCACTTTTCTATGAACCACATTAAGGATTTTTAAATCTTTCTCCGTCTAGTGAATTTTTTAAAAGGAATCTTAAAAAAAAATTATTCTAACTGCATCTGCCTAATTTACATGTTTTGCATTAGGCCTCTTCTTATATATTGTATTTATATAACTTTTGTTTCTTTTTTAAACAAGTTTAAACACTTTAAACAATGTTCAGAAATTAGTCTTTAAAATCCACAAAACCCTACAACACCTAAACTATATCAAGAAACTCAAAGCTCTTAAGTTATTTCTTATTTATAATCGCTGGCTCCAAGGCGACTTCATTTTAGTGTACAAACTCTCAAACTATGTAAACTATTGCTCTTATTTCAACAAGACTCGCAAGGTGAGGCGCGCGTCACGCTACACGTCTATTGGAGCGTTACTCATCCTTTTCTCCTTTCTTCTTTTTTTGGTGATTATTGAAGTGTTTTTGCATTGTAATACGTAACTTGTTTTATTATTATTTTTGCATACTTATAATTTTTGCTCGTTTTCTATAATTGTTAACTTCCACTATCTACCTTGATTTTATCTTAATTTCAAATATTTTTTCTGTCACTCATCCCTCTTTACCTCACCTCCATTTCATTTTTTCCCCTAAAAATTTGAGTCAATTTGAGAACCGAGTACTAAAAGGCGTTTTGGCCTACTCAACTCGTGAAAAATCCTGAAATCCTGAAATCCTTAAGCTAAGGAAATCTAGAGTATTCTCACGATTAAGGCTACATCATTTTTATATAGAGTTATATCGGCATGGAATGGCCCCGCTTCTCACACAACCAATGTGTTCTCCCTCAGCTTTTTCAAACTTATTTTAATTATATACGATTTATTATTTAAAAAATTTTTTTTTATAACCTCCAAATTTTTGTCCAATTTTATCTCTGATATTTGTAACAATAAATAGCCGAGGATCAAAAGAAGTTTCTCCTACCTAACGCGTGTATTAACCTGTAACATGTATTAACTATTAATTATGCAAAATTATTAAAGTTAAAAATAAAGGTATTTTAATTGTTTTTTAATAATTGTACTTAATTTAAAAATTTTAATAAATTAAATAATAGTTTTAATTTAGACGTACCAATAATTTATGTAAGAATTTAAATTAACACTGAAACATTAATAAATTATTGTATAATTTTAGTTTTATAACTAATCAAACATTTTTACAATAAAATTAATTGTAATTTTTTTTTATAAATTTTTAATTTTTTAAAATTGTTTAGATGAATTTTCTAGTTGAGCATTGGTACAAATAATTTTATAATTAAGTTAAATATTAATCAATATTTTTAAGATAACAATTACAGCAAAAATTAACATCAAAGTCTCGTAATTCAAAGAGAACATGAGACAACAAAATGTTTCCACGTATTTCAACATTCTGCCAAACGTTTTGCTTGTGCCTATAAAACATTCATTTCAATTAGATCTTCCCGAATAGTTCTTAACCAAGTTTTTTTGGTCTACCAACCTTTTTTTTACCATTTACAATTGTCCATTCCAAAACCGTTTTTGCTGGTCTTTCGGGCGGTAAAAGTAGAATTTGACCAAGTAATTTTTTTCGTCTAATTTTAATGATATCATGGAGTGAACGAGAGTTAGTTCTTTTCATGATCTCATCATTTGAAATGTGATCGCGCCAGGTAATCTTTAAAATACTTTTAAGACACCGCCGATAAAATACATCCACCATCTTATCAATCTTGTCCGTACGTTTCCACGTTTCACTCCCATATATTGCCGTAGGAATGATTATTGATGCGTACAAACGAAATTTTGTTTTTAGGCAAATAGAAGAACATAACCATATTGATTTGAGTCTATTGAAGACTGACATTGCTTTTCAAAGTCTGGCTTTAACATCAATTTCGATTTGTCCGTCTTTATCAATGATGCTTTCCATATATGTAAAGGAATCAACAGTATTAATATTTTGTCCACTAATTTCGATGGGCAAATCATTGTTTGGACTTTATGCACAACACTTTTGTCTTTGAACAATTAATCCGTAAGCCAATACGAAAACTGATATCACTGAGTCGTGTTGTCATATTTTGCATCATTTCTGGGGTTTCACTGAGTAGACCAATATCATCTGCAAAATCCAAATCCGTTAATCTGCCTTGGTTCCATTTGATACCATAAAACAAATTATTCATGGATTGAGTCATAATAAAATCAATTACCAGAAAAAACAAAAACGGTGACAAAATACATCCTTGACCTACTCCCGTGACAATTTCGAACATAGCAGTATGACCACTTTTTGTTCAACACAACAACTTGAATTTCGATATAGCAAATGCATAATATTTACATATTTTAACGGTATTCCGTAAAACTTAACGATTTTTTACAAAAATTCTTGATGAACACTGTTAAAAGTTTTCATAAAATCAATAAAATTGATTGTTAGTGATTGCTGAAATTCTTGACTTTGCTCAATAATGTTACGAAGGGTGAGTATTTGTTCAATACAGCTTCTTCCTTTCCAAAAACCTGCTTGTTGTTCTCCAAGGTGTTTATCTACCGCATTATACATATATATATATATATATAATATGCGGTAGATATTAGATATTATTTTTTTAAACTTAATTATTTATGTGTATTGTATATGTATTGGATAAATTAGAAATATGTAGTGCTCCTAGTTGATTTATTATTGTTTTATAATTTAAAAAATATTAAAAATTGTACAAAATACTTTTAAACAATTACAATATCAATAAGTAGTATTTATTTTTTAATTTGATTAACATTATGTCATACAAGTTATTAAATAATTAAATTTTTAAATAATTTACATTTATTTAAATTAACAATAATTATTTTAAATAAATTTATTTGCAAATAAATATAAATGTATATTTGTTTTTATTATTGAACTTTAATAAAAAATTAAAACACATTTTTAAAATTTTTTTGCTGTTACTGATAATGATAAAATATAATAAAATTCAATCGTATTCAAATTCTTATTTATTAAATAACAAAAAGAAATTAAATCACGTAATTGACGTTTATTTACATATTTCTGATAATTTGCAATGTTGTTTTTTATGTGTATGTATACAATCATCATTGGCACCTATAATTTTGTCTGAAAATTGGAATAAAGTATTTTTAAATTTAAATATTTAGTTTTGTAGATTATATTAAATAAAAGCTTGAAATGCATTTCAAAAAAATATGTTAAATTTATGTTGGATTCTGATATTATATTTTTTGAAAACAGTCATACCAATAATATTGTACCCGTTTTGGAATTACCATCTTGTTATCAATCAATTGCAAAAAATTTTAAATGTTATTTAAACATTAAAAATAATTTAATACCTTCTATTAATTCGTTTTCAATTTTTAAGCATTTATTTTGTACTTTACAAATATATAATAACTGCATCAAAATATCAATTACTATGGTAAATATTTTTTAAATTAAATTATATATAAATAACTATTTGTAGTGCTTTTGTTTTTTTATTAATTTACAAAATAATATTTTTATTATAATTTATTTTGCAGAATGAGTTTAATATAATTTCTAATAGTCAACAGAACAGTTGGACAATAGACGATTTGTTTAAATTAACGTGTAAGATTTAACATTAGTTTTACATAATATTGTTTAATAAATTGTGAATGTGCAGATATTTTAATAAGGTAATATTAATGTTATTTCTTGATGTTAATTTTAAAATATACAATAAAATAAGATGTATTTATAAAGTGTGACAAAAGTTAAATGTATTGACTACTTAAATGTAAATTTTTTTAATTATAACTTATGTAATTATTTTTTAATTTTATTAATTTGGTTTTACAATAATCATAGTAAGACAAAAATTGCTAATGTGATACACTAAAGTTTATGATGTTTAATTATTTTTAATACAATTATTATTATTATTATTATTATTATTATTATTATTATTATTATTATAGTTATTGGCTTAGATACATTGATGGAAGTAGCTTTTAATACACAAAAATGAATACAATTATAAAACACAATGCTTTTAGTAGTATATATGATCGTTCAAACAAAGCAAAAAAATTAAATTACAATTAAAATTAAATAACAGATATTTGAAAGTACATTTGCATTATGATATGCATAAAGAGACATTATATTATTTTTTTAATATTACAGTTCATAGTATAGTAATATAACAGTATACATCAAATGTAAATGACTCATGTGTGAGTCTCAGTATTAAAACAATAACCTGGATGTAGGACAATAAATAGTCAGACTTTGGAAAACAGTAATTGGACAAACAAAAGGAAATTTATTTTTAGCTATGTTTATTAAAATTATAAATATTGTAAATAGTACATGTTATATGCAACAAAATTTTTTATATTTCGTAAAACATAAGAATAATTATAAGATTTTAATAGTTTTAAAGATTTGTAAAGTGCATGTATTTTAAAGTATTTCTTGGTTTTTATAACTGCAGTAGATTTTATTTTATATTATTATGTAATGCATTTTATATATAACTAATACTAAGTAAACGTAAATGTATTTAGATTTTTTATATGGTACTATAAAAATAACCAGGTGCATCATAATGTATTATGTAGCACTTTTGTAATATATTCTAACAAAGCATTAAACAGTTTACTTAATTTTTTAAACAAGACACATTCTAAACATTTTGTTTATAATTTTCAAAAAATTTATTTAATTATTTTTGGTGTTACCACTTTTAATGTTTTACGGAAAACATTGTTAGTGACACCGAACGGGGGTTTGCATTTAGTGCCGGTGGTGGGGGATTAAACTTATACTTATTTAGGTTTTAATCTCTGTATTTTCATACCGCTAGACCACACTGTGATTATGTACTTAATTGTGTTTGAATAACTTAAATAATTAAACTTAATTATCTTATTAAACTATTTTATTAAAGGTACATTTGAATTTTAATCAAATATGTCTTTAAAAAGCATTGTCATAATTTATAAAAGTTTAGAATTTTAACAAAAATATAAAAATAAAATTATTTTATTATGTATATATATACCTCATTAGTAATATTATCTTGCTTTAATATTAATTAAAACATGCATATATGTTATATATATTTTTTAATAATTGACGTTATAGTCTGTTTATGTTTTTACTCAACTTTAGATCAGAAACTAGTTAACACTTACTTTTAATAAAATTATAATTGTATTTTATTTATAATTTAGTGTGTAATAAAGCAAAAGTGAAATTTAAATAATGTATTTACTAAAACCTTTTTAAGTTAGACAACTGCATGACACAGAAATTATCCATAAAGTTGTACATATATAAACAATAATAGTAAATCAAATAAACAAATGTAATTATATAATTATTTTGTTAACGTTTTAACCTCTTGCTGTTGTATATTTTTAACTGTGCATAAGCAATTGTATGATTAATAGCATTTTTTTAATTTGTTTTTTAATTAACTTTTATTATTTACTTTATTTAAAAAAAAGGTTTACATGGACATTTAAATTCGTCCGAAAACTGGAATTATTTGGCTCATTATTTGGGTTTTACTAAATTTGAAATTGAAAATATTAACAAATTGCTTAATTTTACAAAAAATAGAAACAAAGATTTAATGATAAACCACAGTCCAATAACTCCCAAAAGAGTGTTTTGTTTGCTAATTACAAATTTTCAAAATTCTGGTCGTACGCTAAATGAATTCGCCGAATTACTACATAATGCATCCAAACTTAAATTGCAATCTTGTGCAGATACAACAAGTGAACCGAATAATAATAATCATATAACTGACAATCAATTTTTTTTTCAGTTTAATCATAATTTTAAACCAGATATGCCCTTAAATCAAAACATGTTTGGCAAGTTACATATTATATATATATATATATATATATATATATATAATATATTTTCAAAAACATAGAATAGTAAATTTGTTTCATCTAATTATATATTAAATTTTGGCATTGAGAATGCTGCATATTGGAGATACAATTTTTATTTACATTCTCCTAAAACTTGTTACTAAAGTTGTGCTTTTGCTTTTTAAAATGGTGTCCTATTATTGTTTCTCTAACAATATAAATTTAAAAAAAACCAAATTACTAACCTTGTGTATTAACACTCTTTCTCAAATAGACTTAAAACTGGGTTACGGTAGAGTTATATATATATATATATATATATATATATATATATAGTAGTATTTTTAAAATAAGAACTTATAAAAACATTTTTTATAAAAATGTAAACATTATATATACATATATATATATATTGGACCTGGGTAAGCATGGGTTCGAATCCTACCACAGATACTATGGACTCATGTTTGGCTTTGCTGAAATGTTTAATGTTGAAATATGTTTTACGTAAAGCATTTAAATTAACAAAAATAAAAAAAAATTTAAAATGCTTTAATATTAACTAAAACATGCATATGCGTTGTATTTTAAAAAATATTTGACGTTATAGTCTGTTCATATTTTTACTCAACGTTAGATTAGAAACTAGTCAACATTTAATTTATATATATATATATATATAAATTGTAACGCTAAAAAAATTATTTTGAATAAACTCTCAGAATGTATAATGTATTTGTACTAATTGTAACATGAAAAAATTATATGATTTCAAACAGTCAATGAATTTTTTTATAAAAATAAATTAGTACATGTTTGTACAAGTTCAAACGTTCACGAGCCATTTTTTTACTAAACAAAAGCAACAAATTATAAGTGTACATGCCTTTATTAAAATCTCAATTCCCATGTTCAATTTGTTTTGATCAGGTTTGTTGAGACAGAACTTGGCTTGTTGCCAAAACAAATTAAATTATTTGAAATTGGATACCTTTTTGGTGGTGTGATCTGAGCGCATAGTGAACACTTAATTACCATAGTAACTACTTAATTAAACTAATCACATAGTCCATCTACACCCATAAACATCCACACACGCACATATACATGCAGTAATTTAGAAGCATTATTATTTAAAATATTAAAATAGGGTACTGTGTGGAGTCGACTATGTAGGAATTTAATTGTGAGAGGTTAAAAATGTCTACATGTAACAAACATTTTATTGGTTTATATATTATTTTTTTATATATATATATATATATATATATATATATATATATATATATATATACTATAATTTAACCTCTCGTTTTCGACTATAACATGATCTGGGTAACAAAATTAATTTGTTGAAACTACATGTCGAAACATGTCGTATATTGTGTTTTTACGTCCATTTTGTGTCACTTGCACTTCAATTACTTTAATTATAATTTGTTTTTTTAAGGTGCCCTAATGTTTAAATTTAGGTTACATTGTGCATAGTGATGGGTACGGTTTTTGGATTATTTTTTGACAGAACAAAATTAGGACCAAACAAAACAAAACATTGATTTTTATTTAAATATAAAATCCGTCAAGTGACTCAAGTTTTTATCTAAACATATTTAAAACGACTTTAATAACATCATCTTTGTAAGAATAGTTAAATTAAAAGCAATGTTGTTTGAACTTATCCACATACATGATTAATATATTTATGTATTTGAATTGGTAATAAATAATGTTTAAAAAACAAGTGACCCTCATTTAATTTAATGCATAAAATGCATCCCAAAAAATAGAATGACTATTCGCGTAAAACATTAGCGAATAGCGAATTGAAACACCTAATTTTATTATCGACTGTGCTGTTTGATATAATGTCACGTTTATTTGAATAATCAAATGCCAAACATATTGGATCATGTTTTGTCAAACATGTGTGTTTTTGTCTCCATTCAATTTTTGACATGGAGATTGAATGTGCGAACATTGAACTCAAATTTGTGCAACTTGATTGATGAATATTGTAGAAAAGTTGAAATATTAAAACTCACATTAGTTATTTGCGCATGACTAATTTGTTAAATGTCAATTAATTAATTAGTCTTTCAACGTTTTATTATTATAGTTGTTACGGTGGAGTTTGAAAATAGTAAAATAAAAAACGAATAGCTAAAATTATTCTTTTTAAGCAATAGAAACGTAGCAAAGAAATAATAGTGTTTTTTTGTATTATTAATACTTTTCACCACTACATATGTGCAAATAAACAAAAAACTTTGAATGCAGTAACAGAAAATTAAAAATTAAGAATTAGAAAGTGGTAAGTTTTATTTTGAAATAAAAGGGTACGAGTTGTTTTTCTTCAATTTTCAAGTAGTGATTATTTTTGACAATAAGGATGGATAACTGATCGGGTTGATGAAATATATTGGTTATTTTTGTAAATATTCAAAATGTTTTAGAGAGACTAATTTTAAAGCAGTTTATAAATTTACATTTTTAATTTTCTAAATAAATCAAAGTGTAAACTGAACTTCAAATATTGAGTTGTTGTTTGAGTTAAATTGCTAAATACAGACTACAATTTTCATTTGATATATCGATAAATTGAAAAGTGACTATTTTTTAGTATTAAAGGTATTTCTTTGTTTTAAATCTTTAAAAAAATTAAATTTTTAGTACGTATTATTTTTTAGATATTTAATAATTTAAAAAATCTTCTGTATAGTTTGATTTAGGTTTACTTTTTAAAACTAATTTTAAATGTTCGCATATTCATATTAGCTACCATTACGGCATAGCATTAGGCAACAAACGAATTATTTACTTTGATAAGTTAGATAATTTTATACTGTTTAAAATTATCATAATTTTTAAAAGTACACTTAGTGGTACATTGTTTAATACATTTAATAAAGGCATATAAGGTTATTAATCATTTTTGTTTCAATTTAATACTTTAAAGTTTTCTACAATTATTTTAACTGCTAATTTATTAAAGAAAAAAGATTCTTTAACAATTTCAAAATTATATTTTCGTACATTAATAAACTTATCAGTTGGAATAAAATTAGCAATTAAAGCTTTCTGTTTATATTTATTACGAGTCAGTCAGTAGACGCTTGATACCATTTAATTTATTCGAACACAATCTAATTTAAGATTTAATCTGACTTGCGTACATAAAACAACTGTGCCCTAACCGATTCCAAGTCCATATTAAGAAAACAGGAGGGTCGACACGTAAGACTACTAGCTATATCCTTACAAAAAAACATGGTATAGACAAACAAATTATATAACAAAGCGATTTATAAAAAGATGTACTCTAGTGTAAAATAAAGCGCCAGAAACTGAAAAATTTTTAGATGCCTTTTTGTTGCGCAATACTGCCCAAGGAACAAAAAGACATAAACGTATGTAAAAGGCTAAAAATAGCGAAAATTATTTATTATTTATCTTGGTTGTTGATGTTTGTTGATCTTTTACAAGAAACATTTTTCAGCACGTGAACGTTTAAAAAATCGGAACGGGGGCTCGAATTTAGTGCCGGCGGTCGCACTCAAATTTATGCTTACCCAAATTTGAGTCGAGCGCAGTAACACTAGACCGTCCCAGCACTTTGGTTTACTTACATAAATTATGAAAATATTATTTTTAAAGAAATAAATTAAGAAAAAAAATTTGTTATTTAATATTAGCCAATCTTCAAGAATTTTATACTGATCTTCGTTTTATTTCAGCTTGCAAAAAGCAACTCAAAGCAGGTCTTTATCGATCGCATTCTGAAAATAAAGCAACCACTAAACAACATAGTTTATTGAATTGTACAAGTACATTAAAGACTTTAAAAACAAACCGTTTAAATTCAATTTATAAACAAACAAAACCGAAAATTTGTCGTGCCAAAAGACGATCTTGGGCATTTGAAAACGAAATTCCAAAATTCGAATTTTCGCCAATTGTTAATTTTGCTGAACCAACCGATTTCAGCCAGGATCGAGTCAAAACCCCCATCAAAAGAGCCGTTCCTTGCAAATCCCCACCAGAATCAATTATTGTCCAACACCAATCAGCCAAACGATTGCATACGACCGATTGGGAAACATTGTCACATCAAACAGTCCATCCAAATGAATCGAAGGCATTTGGTTTTCAAAATCAAGTTAGACCCAGACATACAACCAAATGTACAATTAGTAAAAAACGTATAAAATATAATCAACTGCCCAATTTGTGGATTCCTCCTGACAATCAAAACAAACATTCGCCTACCACTTTGATCAAAATGGTCAATGCAAAAATTGAACAAACCAAACACGAAACCGAATTGATTCAAAATAATTTCAATTCCTTTCTCAATCAAATGCAAAAACAAGTCAAACATTTGTCCAAAACAATCCATCCACTATCTCTGGCATTTAATCACACCGACAATTTATTGGTTGACCCAAATAGCCCCGAAAGTTGCAATTTTCTAAATGTGGATAAATATGACGAGTTGTGTACAGATCTTCATTTGTGGCACTTGACTCAACTTTTGACTAAAAATCCTAATTCTTTCAGTTGGCACAAATTAGCACATATTTGCGGTGTATCGACGACGCACTTCGATACAGATGGCGCCCGATTTGTGCATCAAGACAAACGGTTGACGTGCTATTTGATTTTGTCGAATTGGCTCGAAATCCAGTCCAATCCCAACAGGCCTCAAAAACCAACGGTGAAGCGATTATTGCAAATTTTGGCTGATGCAGGATATAATAAATTGGTCAACGAATTTAGTTGCAGATGGAGCCCAAAATTGTAACCGAGATGCATTATATTTTTTCAATTTATTTCTTGTGATATTATTATTTAAATACTTTTATACAATGAATTAGACTAATCAATGTAAAAATTAAGTACAAAAATAAATTATATTTTATTAAATATGTTTTTAATAGCAAAATAAATACAACTAAAACGATAAACAAATAGATGCCTTGTCATTCACACTAAAAATACCTTCAAAGAATGTAATATTTTACCGATTATTACATAGATTACTTGCAAGTAGTTAAGTATTAAATATACAAAAATATTTTATACATTTGATTAAAAACGATTTAGGAAAACATACTTAACATAACACTTGTTAATAATTAAAAAAAATAATTTAAATACGTGTTAAAATTATTTGTTATTTTTTTAATAGTTAAATATACTGTAGAACCTTATTTTTGACCTAATTATTTCAATTGGTGCCAAAATGTTCTAGTGGTACAGTGCTCGACTTGGGCGTGGGCGGACATGGGTTCGAATTCCACCATCGGAATTAAATGCGGGCCCACATTTGGCTTTGTTAAAATGACTACTGATGAAAGATGTTTTCTGTAAAACATTTAAAGTAGTAAAAATAAATTAAATTATAATTTAAACTTCGTTAAAAGCATTGTTTTTTTTAATCAAAATATTATTTTTAAGTATGATAGATGTTGGTTTAATAAGTTTGTACGAAACTTGAAAAATATACACTGCTGGAATTTTCCAAAAAAAAACAAAACGACTTCTAGTGGGTTTAAATAGTATATATTTGGTAAATTTGACAATAATATACTTTTTATTTGATTGCTACTTCTTGACAGTTTTATGAGAAACATTTTTGATCGAATCCAGACGAGGACTCACGTTCACTGCTAGTAGTAGAACTGAAAACCATGCCTACCAAATTTTGAATCTAGCGACCTACCAATTCTGTTACTCTGGCCTTTATAATATTGTAGATATTTGGAAAATGCTTACCATGAAAATCCCATTACAATTAGATGAGTAAAAATCAAACATTTAAATGTATTTATTTATTTATTTAATACATCAATAGAGGTACATTTATTATATACACACATTCATAACATATAAATAGTGCCATAAAAACAATCCTAAATAAAAGTACAAAATAAAAATAAGACAAATTAATCAATTTACACATCGTAATGCATCATGAAATATATACTTAAAATGTGTGGGAGTAGTTCACATAACAATCATTTTGATAGATTAATACCAAGGTCATCTATACATTGATCGGAGTTAGTAAGTAATCGAGGCAAATATGGTATACACGAACATTTTTAATTCATTAGCTCTTGCACTTGACGGTATGTAAGATTGTCTTATTTACCAGATGATTTTTCTTTTTTTGTATTTTATGCAAACGGTGAGTAGTGGTGTTTTCAATATGTTTTATAAATGGAAACATGAGTTGAAATATTTATCAATTACTTTATTTGTTAGATAACTGTATTTAATTACCAAAGATGAAAAAGTAAAAGTTATACATCTTTTGATTGTTTTCTTAATCCTGGAAAAATTCAAAGTGAGCAGTATAATAGAACCGATCGAAAACATGATCTAACGTGATCGAATAATATAATTTCCAACTTTTAGCTTACGAAGATGTTTTCTGAAGAAACAGCATTTGATTTTTTAATATAATCAACATGATTTGATAAAGTAAGATTTTTGTCTATGTACACTTCAAGATATTTAATTTTGGAATCTTCAGATATATTGTTATTTCGTAACTTTGAAGATGATTCTTTTATCCTCAATCTTTAAAGAATTTTTACAATTTGATAATTTAATAAATTTGCAATTTTTGGATTTAGACTAAAATTAATAGACTATTGTTCATTCGCCAGGGTTATATCAAAGCAATAAATAAAATGTGTTTATTTAAACGATTGCAAATAAAAAACATTTAATAGTATTTCTTCAATTCAATTGTTATATTTTGGTTTTGATTGGTATTATTGAAGCATCATTAGAGTATCACCGTATCACACAAATATAAATTTTAACTAATAAAAAATGTTGTATTTTTAATGATCTTAAGTAAACAAAGTAATAGTAGATTGATTATTGTAACAATAATTTAACTACCTTTTGTTAATCATGTTCATACTGGTGTTGACTCTAAAAATGACTTTTTAGCGGACTGCACATTTAAGAACAAATATTTCTAAACAATTATGCAGTTGGATATATATATATATAATTATTTATCATTACTTTTAATAATTAGCATTTATTTTTTTAAACAGTCAACCGGAAATTAAGATCACTTTAGATTTAATATTCTCAATGTTTCACAATAATGTCCCAATGTGGTCGTACACATAAGAAAAAAGTATTCTCGAATACACAATTACATTTAATATAATGAATCTTTTCGACAATTCCTTAATAACGAAGTAGTGCATTATAGATAAGGGCATCGTCAAATAAAAATTTATTCAATTAAACAAACAACAATGATTTAAATTGTATTATAGTAAAACTTACTGCAAAATGCCATATACAAGATTCTCAAAAATACTTGAGTACCTTCATGCACAAAATTAACTATTTAGGTTACTTTATTTTATATTAACCTTCCTCTACCTAAAACCTCTCATAATACATGGAGTACTAAAATGGGGTCATAAATCGAAGGAAATTGATAAATGTTATGCTCAGAGACTTTAAAGATCTATTTTCAAACAAAAATTAGGTAAACTATATATATTCAAGGAATAGTAGTATAGGATTATTGCAAAATTTCATACTCTGGGGTCATTTCTGACCCCATTTCAGGTCCAGGAAGGTTAAGAAATGATAATGATCTTTTTAAATTTCTATTATTAAAAATATTTTTACGTAGTCTATGATATTTTAACATTATTTCATGACAAAAATAAATTTCATTATTACGCTTTAACATGTTTCATTAGAAGTTTTTAAGTTTAAATTAACCATCCTGTGTCATACAACAGTTGGTATGTAGAATTTTTTAAACAGTATTTTCTGATAATCAATGTATTAAAAAATGTTTACAAATTCTAGTGCTTTAGATAATGCTTTTTCTGACGCTAAAACATGAACTTTATAAAATTACATTTGTTCACAAAAATAGTTTTAATTTTTTATTTAAAATAAAATTTCCATTTTACACAACTTTTACAAACTGTCTAAAATATTAACTGGTTTACTTTTGATAAAAAATTAAATAAAATCCGATCTTTTTTAACACTGTTAAATATGTAATAATTCGCTAATTTAAAATTAAAAATAAAAGTAATAGAGTTGCTAGAACGTATTAAATGTTAGTTCTTTTACTTAGTTATTCATTTTGCATTAATAATTATGTAGAAAATTGTGGAATAAGCATGTTTAGTAGATTTTTTAACTAATGATATTATAATCATAATTTAACAATATCTTCATTTCAATAATATACTCCAAAAATATCAATTTCGTCAAAATATTAATATTGGTTTCCTTGGGACAAAGAGTTAAATCTTTGTTGTGCTAAATCAAAGACGGTTTATACCTAAGACAGCCCCCGTCTAGTTTTTTAGATGGTGTATTGAAAAAATCGTTCATGATCAATTGTAACTCCTTCAATATTTCTAGTACAACTCTGTACGCTATCCAGTTCGCTAGAAACTAGTGTAAGGAACAAAGACTGATATACAAAATTGTTAAAGATTATTTTTGTTGGGTGCAGTGTTCATCCGACGTAAGTTCAATAGATACAAATAAACAATAGCTAACGCTATACTAAACCAACACTAGTACAACTGACGATTAATTCGTTTAAAACAGGGACAATGACGGCACACGATGGAGGAAAACGAAGACGCTTAAACTTCAAAATTGATGTAATAAAATAGTACATTAGTTTATTATTCAAAGCTAAACGAGGGTTCACATTTGGCGTTAATCTTCAGGATTATGCTTTGGGTCTTCGGCAAGCTGTAAAGGACTATACTTGAAAATATAGAAGTATTTCGTCGTGCAATAGACTTAAATTATGCGAAAGCTCTTGATAAAAAATAATTTAAGATCAAACAAATTTTATATACTATAAAAATCTAAACATTTTTAAAAACAGATGTAATTAATTCGAAAATTGCTAATGTATGTAAAGCATTTTCTGATCCTTCCATATATAACTTGCAACAGTACAACACAGAATATGCAATATCATTATATACAGTTGTTAATTCAAGTAATTACAAATCAGAATTTAAACATTTAATTAAAAATGGATACTGTTTTTAAAGGGTAAATCCTAGATTTAATAACCGGTACGATAAATATAATTTACTGGAAATTCAATTCGGGATGTATTTAACATTTATTGTCAGCACACCTCTAGTGTCGCCTATTAAGTGCGTTGTAAAAGTTAATAATTTACTGGATTTCGATAACTTGGAATACCATAGGTGATAATAACCGGTGGGTATGTCTATCTCCCGAGAATGGTTTAAATAGAACTGACCTCATAAGATGAAAACAAAACAATGTTTGTTTTCTTATCCATAATGTGAATATTAAGCAGTACATTATAAACAATTGAAAGTGACTAAAAATCTACAATCAAACATTCCCCAACAGTGAAAATAAAATCGTGTATATTGCGACGTAGTGCACCCAAATACCACCATAATTAACTATCATTTAAAAATGTTACTAATCGTTTTCCACCTAAAGACCACATCACCGTATATGCCCTGTTTCCAAAAACCAAAACCAACAAATAATAATAAATGTTTACTCGTTTATACACACCAAATCTACATTGAAAATGATCTAAAACACATTTAGACACCATGTTCACATTATTCTAAATTATTAATCCAACAAAATTGTTAGCCATAAAAAATTAATACAAATTTTTAAAACAAATGGAATGAGTTAAAGCCTAATATAAGTAAATAGTGATTAAATTTTGTTCGAAAAACTGATTGGTTATAAAAAAGCACAAATAAATAAGGAAATAGATGCACAAAATGCAGTGTAAAATGGATTTTAAGAACCCCAATTGTACACGCAATAATAATTATTATGGCATTTAAGGATTGAAAAGAAACACAAACACACACATGCAAAACAAATGCTGTTATATTCAACAATCAGACAAACAAAAATTAGCAAAATCGGAAAAAAATTAAAAAAATAGTACAAAATGTGGCTACAATAATGGAAATCAAAATAGACAACAAAATACAATAATGATAATTTACAAAATGGCAAATCAATAAAATTAAAAACAATAAGAAAAAATATAATCAATCAAATCACTCGAAAAAATAAAAACAAATATTAACAACAATCCACCTATCCCCAAAACTGTTGTACATATTACTTTTATAAAAAATAAAGAAACTTAATAAAATTTAATGAATAAATTAAAAATTAATGAGCTTCAATTTTATTGTATTTATTAAAAAGCCTTGGAGTTAGCTCTATGCTTATACAATCTGCATTGCTCCCAATGAAACAGCAATAGTTATATGTATAGTTGAATAGTGCACAAAGAAGTTGAATACAAATCGCCCTCCATTCGTCTCTATCCCACTGCCCCAAACTCAACTTAACTGACCGAAGGCAAATGATCGACGTAATTTGAGGGAAATAAACCTGAACGCCCATCAGGCATGCGACCAATCCACCAGTTTTCGTCTTTATAGCCCAAAACCTCAATTACGTCACCACGTTGGACTGACAATTCTTCGTAATCGCTGGCCGTAAAATGAAATCGAGCAATCACTCGTTGGATTTTACTGTCTTTATTAGCTGCAAAACGCTAAAACGTATATATATATATATACATATATATATATATATCTGTTAACATCAAATTCAATTTACATATATATATATATATCTGTTAACATCAAATTCAATTTACAATGCATTTTATTAATTTAAAATAAATTACACCTTTCTTTTTATACAAATAATTCAACAACCACCTAATCAAATACCTTAAAATCTCAATCCGTACATCACCCTTGTTTAGAGTTAGAAAATACAACAATTTTATAATCTTTAGAAAATTTAGATATTGCAGATATAGCTACGCTAGAAATGAATACTAAAATATCTAAGCGAACATTCATAAAAATAATTTTAGACCATTCTTTCATTTATAATACAATTAGCTTCATATCAATTTGTTATTCAAAATCACTTTTATTTTGTTTTGTTTGTGTGCAAAATTCTCGCCTGTTAGACAGAACTGCTTTATTTTCATCATTTCCATTCAATTTTGTTTGAATGACATTTAAAAGTAGTTTCTGTAAAATGAAATAACATTAATGTACAAATACGTGAAACTTGAAAGTGTTGGATTTAGATTTTGCAAACAATAGTGTTTGCTTCTTCAAATCTGTTCGTCAAAACACATATTCGACCTTTAAAGTCAAACTTTATGTTTTTTAAGGTGTGTTGCAAAAAAACTGTAAATACTTCATTTCTTTATTAAACATAGATATGTATGGATCATTTTAATTGGCTATAATGTAACTTATGATTTAAGACAAGGAATAGAATTTCAAAAGTTTGAACTATATATATATATATATATATATATATATATATATATATATATAACAAAACGTTGACTTAAGAGCTAAAAACTCTGTAAATGAACACTAATTATTTAGAACCTTACCAACAACAATTTTTCGATTAAAAGACATAATCCTTGCGATGGCACTACCAATTAGAAAATTGGACATTATTTTATAATTTTTGTTCTAGTTTTGACAATTAAAAGTGTTACAAGAAATATTATTCAACACGTCCACCTCTAGTATCTATAGATGAACTAGAAAACCTTTAAACAAAAGATTGTTACCATGACAATATCTTCTAAGTATCTCGGATGTATGCTTGCCCCAATCGGCAAAAAACTGAAGCCTCATATAGATTCTCTATCTCATTCATTTTAATCTAAATCCAAGGCAAATCAACCAAAAACTACGTAAAAATATGAACGTCAATAAGTAAACAAAAGCAGAATGGACCCTTTAGACAGACCCTTAACCAAACCAAAATATGACAAAACCTTTCACTAAACTATTACATTACATATAAATAGAAATAAATTGTAGACCTCGGATAAGTTTAAGTTTAAAACTTGAAGGTTTCAGAATTAAAGTAGCTTTAAATTTAACGATCAACAAAATGGAGTTAGAAAACTCACTTTGGAAGGAACCAAATTGACTAGAGTAAGCATTTGATTTCTCGATATGCTCGACTTGCGATGATGATCAATCAGCTGGTTAATTGAATCAAATTTGGATAACCAAAAAAAATATTTCCCAGTTTCATCTTCTAGCACTTTGAAATGAAATACTTCTGAGCCCTGTCTATAATGAATGATTTTGGATTACACAAAAAGTAATTACTATCACCCCAACAATAGTACAATAAAACATGTACAACGTAAACAAATAAATAAATTGGTTGATGACATGATCACCTCTGCATTATTTTCTTATTCCCAGAACACAGAATAATTCCCTCTTATTTTTGTGTAAAAAGTTCATAAACGCAACATATTTTAATAAACACCAACCATATGACGGCACAACTGTTGACAAAAAATAACAAGGTAGTTTTTTTTCAAAATTCTCTCCCTTAATCCAACAGCTACATATGGTCTGTGTATACCTTAAGATACCATCTAAGTGCCCTGGGTGTATACTTGCACCTATCCACCAAAACAAAAACCCACTTATACCATGATATACTCGGTTCCTGCTGTTTTAATCCAGATGCTTGGGAACACCTAATGTAGGATACGCCACGTGGAGGTGACAGTCAGAAATATCACCATCATTGGCAATTAATACTTTATAAGCGTCACTCAAATCCTCAGAATCATTAGCATTCCCAAAGCACTTAGTTCTTTATTCATTACCAACATATATTTAATAAAAATTTTGTATACATGTATTCAAACAATAAGAAACATTTATATGAAGGAAATAACACAAAGTAATATATATATATATATATATATATATATAGAAAAGCTTTAAAATTTCAATAACAATTGGAACAAGAAACGCTAATACTTAATTTTTTAGACAACAAATTGTATAATTAGTCAACACTTCGTTTTAGCTAAACTGAAAATTACACGCAAGTTTACCACAAAATCATTTGCACATAATATAAAATTATCGATCCACCAGGTTTGTACATATTATGTAGCTATTAACAATAATGATTACATATACATATATGTATTCAGATAAATAACTAAAGGACATAGTGCAAAAATCGATTTGTAACTACAAAGACCATTGTGTTCCAAATTGGATTACAAAAGCTATATAAACAATGCGTTTGCTGTAAAACTTGCATTAAAATACGGTTTAATATCACAGTAAAAACAAAATTAGAATTTTTTATTTTTAATAAAAAGAACAACCAACTAATTATAATCATCAATTTATCAATGCAAATTAGTTGTAAATAAAAAATAATATAAACAAATCCTCCATTAAAAATATATCAGTAATCAAATCAAAATTTTATAATTTTTTTTGTATAATGGTTAACAATTGCCAAAATATCAGTAATACTTTACACTAAAAAACACAAATATTATCAAAGAATAAATGAAAAGTACTCACTTAACAGACAAACTGAAACCCTTTCCATCGGCTTCACTTTGCCGTAAAATAAATGCTCCGTCAGCCTGTAAATACTGGTCGGTTTCTGGATCAATTTCTTGTAAACGTTCTTCAGCATCTGATCGACTGCAGTTTCGTATGTACCATGAATGAGGACGCAATGAAATGTAATTGCAAGGAACAAGCCCAGTAACTCCATCCTGCTCAGCTAAATACCAATTGGGATCGTCTTCCACGCAAAGAACCTTGATTATAAAAGAAAGCACTTAGGTTTAAAACATTTATTGCAGCTAATGAATAATAAGTGTTACCTAAAGCATATAGCATTAATATAAATAAAACATTTCATTCATTTTGGTTAGTAACGTGATTACCCCTTCATTATTTTCCATATTTATACGGCATATATGACAATCCACTTCGATGGCTCGATAAGCGTAACAAACGTAGAAGAATGACAAAGTTTCTTGGCTGCTAAACGGCATCTTTGTGACAACAACACAAAAACAACAAAAGTTGGTAGCAGAGCCACCTCTTTATTATTTCCAAGTTCTTAGAACATCACGGATAATTTCTCTCCATCGTTCCACTGTTTGCAAAGATTGACTAGGCCGCCTGATATTTTGTTAGAGTTATCTCCCTTAACCCAAGGGCTACATATGGTACACATACCTTAAGATACCTTTTAAATACCCTGAGTGTATGCTTGCACCCACCCGCCGTAATATACCTATAAGATTAAAAGTTAAACTTCATACATTAATATTACATTTACTATAAATTAGGATAAAAACAGGATAATAAAAAAAACGCTTTATAATAACCAAATCATTGGTTTCAAATCTAAACTGTCTTTATTTAAATTTGAACGCAAAAGCAATTTAGATCACTAAAAATATTTTTAATGCTTTATTTATATAGGTACCTGTCACATCACTTGCTTAAATAATTCACTATATCCATTATTGATGGAATGCTAAGAATTCTGAGAACCACTGTGCACTCGATCCCTGCTGCTGTTAGTCTAAATGCCTGTGGATAACTAGTCAAAAACATCACAATCATTGGAATCTGAGACTTTATAAGCATTACTCAAATCTTAAGGAACATTAGCATTCGTCCAAAATGAATAAATTTAAACAGCTAACTATAAATAAATTAATAAAAATTAGCAGTTCCAACAATGGCTTTAATTTGAATAAAAACGAGTTTACAAAGAAATTGGAACAACTATATCGTGGTAACATAGTTAAAGTTGGATTGTTTGGCATTTCTAATGAAGACTGGTTGCTCCACTTCAAGCACACTTTAAACGATTCTTAAATTACAACAGGATGACCGCAAGACCAATCCGCACTTGACACAGTTCCTTCGGCAATTTATCCAATCTTTCTAACTCCCCACCATCGATGATATTATGCGCATTTACAGAAAACTCAAAGCTAGGAATTCCTCTATGTCTTCAAATATGGTCCTTCGTAGCTTGTTGGAAACCTCTGCAACATCATAATTGATTTCCGGACAACTGTACAGTACCCTGAAGACTGGTACTGTGCCACTATTGTTCGTGTTCACAGAAAGGAGATTAGCAAATATCTGGTAACATGGGATGCTAATGATCCTGAGGATTTGAGTAATGCTTATAAAGTCTCAATTTCCAATGATGGTGATATTCCTGACTGTTAGTCCTCCACGTGGTGCATCCTGGACTAGGTGCCCCTAGGCATCTAGACTAATAACAACAGGGTCCGAGGTGCACAGCGGTATAACTGGGCTTCCGCTACGGCGGGTGGGTGCAAACATACACCCAGGATACTTAAAAGGTATCTAAATGTATATATATGTCATATGTAGCCCTTGGGCTAATGGAGATAACCCTGACAAAAAATCAGGCGGCCTCGTCAATCTTTGCGAACAGTGGCGACGTCACAAGGATACCGTCTACTAGCCAAGAAACTTTGTTATTCTTCCACGTTTGTCTACGCTTGTCAAGCCATCGAAATCGATCGTTCTACATGTCGTATAAATATGGGAAATAATGAGAAGTGACCACGTCACCAACCAAAATGAAAATGAATGAAATGGTAACTACAGAGGCATTAGTTTACTTTGCATAACTGCAAAAACTGTTGAACGGATTTACCTGGAAAGGGAGAAGACCACATGTCGTAAACAAACTGCCTTTCTTTCTGGTATGGGATGCGTTGATCAAACTCATACGCTTCGATGCATTTTGGAAAACTTTCAGCGTCCCACGTAGCGTTCATACACTACTCTTCAGCATTTGACTTACTAAACTTAAAACAACTTTGTTACGTGATGGAACCCCTATGAAAATTCCGAATCTCTTATGTACTCTGTACAAGAACTCAACTGCTACAATCTGACAACAATCATGATTTAATAAAAAATATGTATAGAACCGACCGTGTATAAGTAAACTAAACTAAATTAGCTTATTTTAACATAAGAACTCTAGACACTAATTCTCGTACTAAACAAGATAAAAATATTGATCCAAAAAATAAAACGCATTCCAATTATTTTTTTTACATAAACAATCATTTAATAACGTTTAAACATAGATTTACTATTTATAAACAATAAGCATTAAAATATAAGAAAGGATAAATCCTAGATTAATATAAGTATATGTCGAATCTTATATATCATGCACTAATTTCAACTACAAAAAATTAAATTAAGAATATAATTTTACAAAAAATAACGACGTATACAAACAATTATTAAACCAAATTTACATAAATAAAACAAATTGTAGGTACGAACCTTGATCAAACTGCCTTTTTTAAACCCCAATTCGTCTTCTGCGCTAGCCGTAAAATCATAAATAGCATCAGCTTCCATTTTTACGTAAATTCTAATCTTTTGAAACAGTATAAAAATCACAAAAATATGCCAATTAAAATGAAAACAAGCAGTTTCAAAACCAAAAACGTGCTACATGTTTAAGTTTAAAACAAACGTTGTTTTATATCAGGTTCTACTATATCTTGAATATCAGGAGTCAGAGTAAGACGACGTAAAATAGTAAAAATAAAATGAAACTTGTTTGGAAATTACAAAATAGAGAAGTTAAACGGGGAGATACCATCAGTAATTACAAAAAAATAGTTTAATAATAACAATATTCGCATTACAATCCAAAATCACTGTAATAATCTCTAAAAGATGAAATAATGTGTTGGGGTAATCGAAATGGCTAGAGCGCTAAACTTGAAAATGGTTAGGCAAATGCTTTAATCCCACCACCTGTACAAAGTGCAGACTCTCTTTTATTTACGCTAAATGTCCTCTTGTTAAAAAACGTTTCTAGTAAAACATTTAAGTATTAATACTCAAAAACTAAGGTGAAGATTGACTTGACTTACAGCGTGACGCGCGCCTCTCTTCGAGTCAATGCATCGAAGGCCGATGTCCAAATTAAGCATGTATTAAATGTTCTCTCTATATATATTTAAATTTTAATTGTAATTTTAAAATAAATTTTGTTTTATGTACTATTAACAACGTGTATTATTTACACGTTTTTATTTTAATTAAATAATTTAAGTTTATATTTATTAAAAATACTTTCAGGATTTCAGGATTTTTCATGAGTTGATTAAGCCAAAACGCCTTTTAGTACTCGGTTCTCAAATTTTTTTAAGTTTTCAGTGGGAGAAATGAAATGAATGGTGAGGTAAAGGGGGATTAGTCACAGAAAAAAATTTGAAATCAAGATAAAATCAAGGTAGATAGTTCCGGTTCAGGTTCAGGTTGAATACACGAATTGAGTAAGAGTAAACTCCTTTTGATCCTCTGTTCTGTTTATCAAGTTTATCAGAAGATTAATAATAAAAAAAATAAAATTAAATTAACATGGTTGAATATTAGGATACCAGAAGTTAGTCAGAGGTAAAAGGATACATCAAATGAAATTGGCAAGCTGATAATTGTCATATGCCTTTTTGAAAGCTGAGTGAGGATGCAGAGATGACGCTACCAGGCAGATTGTTCCATAAAGTGATCACTCTGTGTGAAAAGTGATGACTTCTCAATCTGGAAAAAGATCTAGTTTCAGATAATTTTAGGTTATGTCCCTGAGTGAATTTTGGGCTAAAGTAAAAAAGGGTAGATGAGAGCCGAAATTAAAAAGTTGATAAATCAGGATAATATTACCCCAGAGACGCCTATCCCGTAAAGGAAATAATTTTAAAGATTTGAGCCTTTGGGGATAAGAAAGGTTCTTAAACCCATGAGGCTTTTTAGTGACCGCCCTTTGTACCTTGTCTAATCTAAGTGCGTCAGATTTTAGAATGGGAGATGTAACCTGAGCACAGTATTCAAGATGAGGTCTGAGGTATAGCATGTAAAAGAAGCGTAGACATTTGGGTAGAATCTTACCAAAATTTCTTGTAAAAAACTTAATAAGCCTGAAGCATTTTGAAGTAACCAAAGAGTAGTGTTTAGTAAAGTTAAGCAAAGAATCAAATATAACTCCTAAATCCTTAATAGAATTAGTCGATTTTATTGGCTGTAAGTTAGGAAAAAAATAAAAAACCGTGCCAGACGGTCGACCAAAAGTAATGTGCTGACATTTATCCTTATTAAGTGGGAGCTGATTTTTTAAAGACCAATTAAAGATATCAAGAATGTCAGCTTAAAGTAATTCTGGGTTGGTCCCCCAGATCTTAAAGTCATTTGCATAAAGCAGAATATTAGAGTTAACGGCAGAAGGCAAATCATTTATAAAGAGAATAAATAATAGGGGCTCTAAGACAGATCCTTGAGGAACCCCAGAGGAGATAGGACAGGAGGAGGAGGTATCCGTTCCTACCCAAACCTTAAAAGTACGGTCGGAGAAAAAATCTTTAATCTAGGCTAGAATGGACCCTACTATCTCTACTGACTTAAGCTTTGCGATAAAAAGATTGTGTAAAACTTTATCGAAAACCTTTGCAAAGCCAAAATAGATAGCATCGACAGACTAATGCCTTTGAAGCATGTCTGTGACGCTGTCTGAGTAAGTAATAAGATTTGTAAAGCACAACCTCTTTGGCATAAAGCCATGTTGAGCGGGACTAATAATATTAAGTTTAAAGAGATGGTCTAGTAAATGGGATTTAATAAACCTTTTTATTATCTTACTAGGAGTAGAGAATATGCTTATGGGCCTATAGCTGTTTAGTAAAGATTTACTCCCAGACTTATGGATAGGCCTAATAAAAGCGAGTTTTTATATAGAAGGTACTTGTCTGGCCTAAACCAAAAGATTAAAAATATAGGTTATGGGAGGAAAAAAATATCCGCATATTTTTTCAGAATCCTAGGGTATATCCCATCAGCACCACAAGATATAGACTTAAGGTGCCTAAGGCAATCTGAGACTGAAAGCTTAGAAATTGTTAGAGGTGTTATAGGTAGACACTCAGATGTAGGGAGAGACTGAGTAACTCCGGAAGTTTGAAAAACCGAGTTAAAAAATTCTTTAAACAAGTTACAACTAGAAGGACCTGATATCTCTTTACCTTGTGATCTTTAAGACGAGGGAAGGAAAAAGTGTCCGCCCGCTTATTCGTGATAAATTTGAATAGGAGTGTTTTATTAAACTTAGCTTTATTTAAAAGTTTGTGTAATATGTTCCCTCTGTGCGTTCTAATAAGTCTAGTACATTTATTACGAGTATTTAGGTATCTATAATGGAAACAAGGTAGCTTTGTAGCTTTCCACAGGTAGAAGGCTTTATTCCGCTTATGAATCATTTTGGATATGACTTTAGGAAGCCTAGGCATAGTATATGTGGGAATTCTGAAAGGAACAAAGCTATTTAACCCTTTACTTATTACCTTGTTAAAGAAGGCATAAACACCTTCAAGATCATAAGTATATAAGTTTTCCCAATTTGTATTTGTTAGAAAGTCTCTAAGTCCCCTGCTATCAGTTTTCCTGAAATCTGGTATAGGTTTTAATTTAAGTTTGCAAGTATTTGAGATAGGGATCGGATAATGTACTACAAAGCTCACTACAAGATGGTCATTTTTTCCAAGAGGGGGAAGGAAGGACATAGAATCAATATCTACAGTGTCATTCGAGAGTACTAGGTCAAGACAAGAGGGTTAGTTCCGATTCTATAACGAGTAGGGAGAATACATGCTGCTTGAGAGCATGCACGGCACAAATTTCCAGTAGATTAGAATCAAAGACATTAACTGGTATTGAAGGAGTGGCCCAATTTATAAAGGGACAGTTAAAGTCTCCCATAACTACGAAGTGATTAAACGGTAGAGAGAGGACATGTCGGAATTCCTTTACCAGTTCAGTATTTGAATGATGTTTAAGATTAGGGGGGCGGTACAACAGAGAGAATAGAGTTTTTGTGTTTAAACCCTCCACAACTAAGTGAAGAAAGTCATATTCGGCTGAGTGGGTAGAAGGAACTGTGATAGTCCCGAGTAGGTTAACCCGTCCTTGACGTAGAATAGACACCCTCCATATTTACCTCTATGAGAATCTCGTCTCACTACACTATACCCTTCCATATGGAGTTCAGAGTCAAGTACATCATCTGATAACCATGACTCCGTAATGCCGAACAAGTGTGGGGGCGAGGGGGAAGATAGGAGGAGATGAACTTCCTCTAGTTTATTGTTGAGGCTTAAGGCATTTGTGAAATACACCTTCAAAGCCAAAGGAGAGTAATAGTGGGCATAATTGCCTTAACCTGTGGAGGATTGGGGGCCGGTGAGAACTCCGGGGTGAAATCCGAAAATCCTGATTATCAATGTCAATATCCGGTCTAAGAGGCGTGAGTTTCACTATAGGACAGGCGTGGATTTGAGGAATAGGGGCAAGGAGAGTCTAGTTAAGCGCTCGGACAAAGGTAAATCTTTCGTAACTTTAATCCCTTTAAAAATGTGCCCTCACCGTGGTCCAATTTCGAAGTACAGTTTTTACTGTCTTTAGATGATGCATCAGAGACCAGGATGGGTGGGGCAATATGTTGGCGTTTAAAGGGAAAGTCTGCCAGTTAAAATTACCCGCTTCAGGATGACATTTCTTGACTGTCAGAAACAAGTTCTTTGTAGTTGGTGATATCAAGGCTAATACCCCTGACAACTAGATTACGATCACGTTTTATGCTATCAACATAGCTTTTCGTCCCTTCTAAGATTTCTTCTTGAGAAAAGTTTTACGAGAACAGTATTTGATACTGTAGATAAGGAGTTAAGATTAGAAACTTGGGATTTGAGATGTGATATCTTGGGATAGGAGACAGACAGTTTGGATAAGGAGGAATTGACAGAATCAAACTTGGAAGAAGAAGCAGACATCTTATCGACTAGATTAGATAAAAATTCAGTAACAGAGGTAATCTTAGTGTCTAGTTCATTAATCTAGAGGACAGGGTATTATTATCCCTGACTAGATGTAATATTTTGTCTAATTTTTCATAAAACGGTGTCAGAAGGTAGTGCCTGCAACTCCGTTTCACATCTGCAATCCATGCATTTATAATCCAGAGGACTATCGGCAAGTTGCGAGTAGTACACCGAGGACAGCCCGGAACACGCCTCGTGAAACCAATTTTTGCAGGTGGCGCAGAAAATACCAACCTTCACGGATTTTTTGTACCGTTGAAGACCACAGCTAGACGAATTAGAGGAAACCATATCTAAAGAACTATGTAAAAATACAAAAACAACAATAGAAATTTAAAAGCAGGTAGTATTACTGGGGAAAGACCAGAAATATTCTTTTGATAGAGAATTAAAATAAAAATAGTGCTAAAGCACGATGCCAAAGCAAAACGCACAATAACACAACAAAAACGCGACACTTAAAAATGCACAATTATACACCAAAAACCACGTACACAAAAAGGTAAAAAATTAACCCAAAATGCAAAAATAAAAACAAAAACGCGAGTGGAAGTTAACAATTATAGAAAACGAGCAAAAATTATAAATATACAACAACAATAATAATAATAATAATATAAAACAAGTTACGTATTACAATGCAAAAACACTGCAATAATCTTCAAAAAGAAGAAAAGAGAAAAGGATGAATAACGCTCCAATAGACATTTAGCGTGACGCGCGTCTTACCTCGTGAGTGACTTAACAATAATTTTATTTGCATTTGATACTTAAAAGTATTATAGATGTCTTTAACATGCACAAAATATAAGGTGTATACAAGATACAGGATACAAAATGAATCACAGGTTAAGTAGGAGGAACTCCTTTTGATCCTCGGTTCTAAAATATCAAAATATCTTGGGTGGGAGAAGAATAAAAAGTTGAGGGAAAATGAGAAAAATAATAAAAGAAAACTAAATAAAATTAAGGAGGGCATAGTTGTCATAGGTCTGCTTGAAAAGAATAAAGGGAAGAGGTCGAAACAATATGGGACGGCAGATTAATCCATGATGTAACAACCCTATGGGAGAAATAACATCCGCTAAGACGGGTATGTGCTTTGGGTTTTAGAAACTTAAACTGATGTCCCCTTAAGGAATCCCGGGAAGGAACAAAAACATATCACTACGGCCTGAACTAACAAGTTGGTAAACTAAAATAAGGTCGCCTCAGAGTCTTCTATCAAATAAAGGGAATAATTTTAGCAATTGATGTGATCTACTTTATAAAAGATCTTGAGTATTTTAAAGGCACCTAGGTCTTTTATAAATATTTTAATGTTACACACAGTATCTCCGTTTCTTGTCATTTCCCCCATTACTAACATGTTTCTGAATTTTTAAATGCATGACCAATGATAAAAAATTCTTATTTCCAGTGCATTAGGATTTGTAAGGATTTTCCACCGGGAAAGAGGAAAATTATTAGAGTACCCATTACATCAACTAAATCAACTGGATGCAAATTAAATCCATTATTTGTCTATAAATTTAGAATTCCAATAAGTTGTTTAACATTTTTGAGTGGTAAATAAATATACATCTAGTATTCCCAGTAAATAGGATTTTTTTGAAAGCATTTTTTCTATGCTATTTAACTCGTTTAATAAATAAATGGAATGCATCCTTTTACAAATGGCAAACGACTCGTATACTTTGTTTTCTCTAAAGTTATATTAATATTCAAGATCAAGTTATAACTGTAATTAGAATGTTATAAAAAATACGTTACATAATATTTTTTAAAGGTTTATTACTTTGAATGTTTTACAAGAAACATTTTTTAGCAGCGGACATTTTAGCAAAGCCAAACGTGCCAGTAGTGGGATTCGAACCCATGCCCACCGAGGTCCAAATCGAACGTTGTACCGCTAGACTATCCCGGCAATGTTAGGTGTAGTAATAAAGCATTATTTAATTTTATCGAGATTAAGCAATCACTCGATATCTTATTACCTGGATTAAAAGACGTTAGAAGTTCATTTTTTTCTATTCCTAAGATAAGCAATTTATTTAAAGATTTTTTGATTTGGTTTTTGTTCGATAGAAAGTACCAATGTCAGCATCCCCGAGTCTCATTTGATGTCCGGAATTATTAATATTAGTGCTTATATACTTAAACAGCTGATAAAATTAAAGTCTATTTCTTGTGCATTTGTCAATAGTCTAGCCCCGCTCCTTACCTACTTAGTTAATTTTTTTTATAAAAAGTGAGAGAATTAATTACTTTTAGACCTATCCACAAGGCTGGTTGTAAAGATGATCTAAAAAGCTATATACCTACTAGTATTCTACCTGTTCGTAGTAATATATTAAAGAAATTAATAATAATAATTTTGAGATACAAACCAATCTACAGGTTTGATCACAAAAAACATTGTATACAAAAAACATTGTATACAAAATACATAAATATTTATTATCATGCAGATAAAATGTTATATTTAAAAAAGGTCCTGTTTTTATTTGTTTATTTTTTGTAATAACAATTAGAATCAAATAATATTATTTTAATTAAATATGTTAATATATATATATTATAATAATATAATAGTAACTTTTAGATAATACAACCGTTAATTCAGTACATGTATTTTTGCCTCAAAGATACTGCTTCACAAACCTGTTAAATTTACTATGTTGTTTTAGTTTTGTTAATTAGTAAAAACAATTAATTTTAAATTTTTGAAAGCCTTTAATAAAGTAATTACTTATTACTAATGGACAAACTTGGTCATATGTAACTTGTGACTTTATTTACAGTTGTATAAGAGATTTTTTACATAGTTGTGTAAGATTAAAAGGCATTTTTTACATCGGAAGTCCCCTATGGATTAGCACCAGGTCTATTATTATTCAAATTATCCATTAAAGATTCAGTTTGTATTTTATTTTGATATCCTTCTATATGAATGTAATGTAGAAATAAAATATTTATAATTATTATTAAATTTTATTTCAATTACAACTTCGACTTTGTTTGAACTTTGTTTTGAAGCGCCTTTTTTAAATTTGAATCTATCACGTTTGTTGTTGACGTGCCTGTGATTCTGTAAATATATTGTGTCCTGTTTTTCTGTTGGTAAACAGTATTGGTATGTAATTTTGAATTATTTTGTAATAATAAATTACAGAACGATAATTTAGCTAAAGTGTTGATAATTCTCTGTATCTACTTGATATAAACTATCAGTTATTACAGCCCATTGTCTTTGCAATAACGTTGGGACTCTCATTACTACTCGTTTTAAAGTATTTATAAAATCAAGGATAGACTTACATTCCACTTTAGTTAAATTGATCTCTTAATTTCTTATTTGTATTGAGAAAGGCACTAAGCTACTAGCATTTGCTGTTAGTTGAGAACCCATTATCAGTTTATCTAAAATTGCTAATTTCTGTTTATTACTGCACAATGTGCACTCAACATGAGGTTTCGAATTCAGTCATAAGCCTCCAGAAATCCATTGGATTACCGTGAAACTGGTTTACCTCAATACGAGGAAGGTCTAACTTATTAACAATAGTATTAAGTGAGCTATTTAACTCATTACTGCTCATTTTTGAACCCTGATTACTGTCGCTAACCTTTTCAAATTGATTAGCATTCAGTTCCGATCTAAACTCAAGCTTTAATAAGTTAAACTCTCTTTCTAACTTCCTTAATCTCTCAAGTTTGTCACTTCTGTTATTAACACAATTATCTAACACACTAAACAAACGGTCATTAGAAGAGTAACCCACCAATGTCACTGGTACTTTAAAGACCAACATCTGAAACCTTGTTGTTTGTCATCTTTTTAAAATGTTTCCCTTGACATTTTGTAGAAGTCGATAATACTGTTTTAGTCTAGGAAGAACCGATTGATAAAATTTGGTACTGTAGACTAATTTACGCTAAACAAAATTTTAAACCTTAATGATTTGATGGTATATTGAATTGTGGTTATTGTAATCTATATATATTGACCTCAGCCAATATAACGGGTTGGGTTTCCAAAAAATTCCAAATGTCAGCAGTATCGAACTGTAAGCTCCAACGATTGGAAAATGTTGAACTGTAAGATCTCACTAAAATCTCAGCCCTGATTTCCTTTAATTTGGCTTGATACGGATTACTATCAACGCTTTAGCTAATTTCAATCAAAAAGGCTCTCGTATAATCTAAATTATCGTTCTGTAATTTATTATTACAAAATAATTCAAAATTACATACCAACAGTGTTTACCAACAAAAAAACAGGACACAATATATTTACAAAACCACAGTCACGTCAACAACAAACGTGATAAATTCAGATTTAAAAATGCGCTTCAAAACAAAGTTTAAACAAAGTCAAAGTTGCTTAAATGTACAATAATATAAAAATTGTAATTAAAATAATTTTTAATAATAATTTTAAATATTTTATTCCAACCGTAAATTGTTGCAATGAGACATTAATATTTACAAATGGTTACTTAAAAACAAGTTACTCCAAAATTTAACCAGGTGCAAAATACATAACTTTTAATGGATCAACAGGTTTTTTTTTCTATATCTAGTTTCCACACAATAAATTAAATATTCTTAATAAAAGATTTAAAAGTTATTTTACCTTTTTTATTTAGTTTTAACTTTATTATAGGAAAACAGCCAAGTCATGTTTTAAGTTAGTTAAATTTGTTAAACATAATTCTAAATAATTGTCTACGTTTAATCTATATGTTATATGTCAGACCGTATATAGAATATTGTATACAAATCACTTCTCCTATTTCAAAGAGTGACTAGAGGAGGATTAGACAGTTATTATAAAACTTTCTTGTAACTTGGAACACAAATCATATTTAGAACAACTAAAAATTCCCGCTAGGTAATAAGGGACATTTTAGTTTATCAGTTGTTAAAATCAGAACTCCTAATACAATGTTTTAATGTAAACCCAGAGTCTTGTTTATTTTAAGAAAAACCATTTTGTTTAAAATGTTGTCTCAGCGTAGAATAAAATTTCCTAACATATTGATATTCCAACGTTATATTTATTTAAACCATGCTACAATGAGTTTTTATTTTATACTTTTATTTAATTTTTTAAAAGTTTGTTTTTAAATTTTTTTAATTTTATATTGCATTTTTAGCAAACTTATTAATATTTTTACTTAAATTAGAAATCAAGAATTAAAAAAAATATTGTCCTGTTCCTGTTCTTATCCTATACGTGTACGCTTTTATTACCAATTCATATTGAATTTAGCGCTAAATAATATTATCCAATTAGCTTTTAATAAATATTTACAAAATTATGAAAATACACAAAAGTTAATTTTTTGTTTATAAATAGGTAAAAAATTTTGTCGTTTAATGAGTATACTGTTTTACATTAACACGAAGTTTAACCAAGTTTTAATCTTGACACAATGGCAAACAATTAATAAATATAAATAATTAATGACAAAATTTTAAGTTAATTTATTAGTGCCGGGGCTGTTTAGCGGTACAGCGTTTGACTTGGACCTAGATAGGCATGGGTTTGGATCCCACCAGTGAGATTAAATGCTAAAATCTTTTAAATGACGATTTTACATTTAATTAATTATTAAATAAAAATAAAATAAATTAATAAATAAATTTTAAAAATTAAAAATAATATAATTTTTAATGTGAATATTAACAAAAATATTTACAGTTTAAATAAATTATACATATATATGTATCGTCAAAACGTTAGTAACTGATAATTGTTTAAATAAATTGTATTAAAAAATTAATTTATGATAACGTTTATTTATAAAATTCTATTTATTGTATATATATATATTGCTGTGAATTAATTTTTACATGTAGGTAACTGTACTTTAGATAAATGCGGTGAGTTGGAAAGTGAGGTGGCCAAAAATTTCCGTTCTATTAATATTTTTTGTTTGCTTTATATAAAATTTATATTTTGTTTGTACATATTTTCATAATTTTTAACCATAGTTATATATTTAAACAATTGATGCTTCAATTTTGAACTGTTAATTTATAATTATTAAAAAAATAACTTTTGTTAGTTAAATGGATATTTTTAAAATGTTTTATTAACTTGCAAATAGTTTGTAGTTATGGTTTGGTTCAGTGCCATGTCCAAGTCACATCTATACTAGAAAGTGATTTACTTGTACTTGATAAAGTCCAGATATGCTTTACAAAACACCGGCATATACTTTACAGCGTTAGATTAATCTGTTTTAAGATTCTTTTTTTGCGAGATAGGAGACTCCGAAGCAATCTAATTCTAGCTTGTCAAATAGTTAAGTTCGATTGCTCCAACTCTTACTTCTCCAAATCAAAAGATGGTCTCACATCGGGTTGTTTTAGCCTGGAACAGCCTTTTTTCAACATATTCAATGCATCAAGCCTATAGATATTAAAATCCACATATGGTAATTATGCCCCCTCCGGATACATTTAACTATCTTCTGGTGTCCAATTCCGCTTTATGCGTTTATTTATTTTTATTATTATGTTTTATCTTACGTTGTCCACCGATATATCCAATATTTTTAAACCGAGGACCAAAAGGAGATTCTTCTACTAAACTCGTGTATCAACCTGCAACTGCTGTTTGATATTTACTAAAGTAAGCTTTATAAGCCAAGTTCTAGATGGGATCACTTCACGCATAGTACAATTACAACATGGAATAAACTTTCTAGTTACATAGTTAACTTACAAATGGCCAAGTTATTTAAGTGTAATTATGATAAGCACTTACTCACTTCCTTCGTTTAACCATCTTTTCAATTTTTCTTCTTTTTCCATATTATTATTACTTTTATCCCAGATTCTCCCCCTCTTCAATCCCTTTGATTTTCAACAGACGACAGTGACCGTCCATTTTATACTCATATGCTAAGAGACTGTCTGATATTAAAAAAACTGGGTGTATGCTACCGTCCATTCATTGAGCGCGAGTATAATAAAAGACCAGTTATACTGCTCTGCACTCAGTCCTTATTGTTATCAGTCTAGATGCTTATAAGCACCTAGTCCAGGATGCACCATGTGGAGGAGGAACAGTCAGGTATATCACCATCATTTGAGATTTTATAAGTATTACTTAAATTTTATGTATGATTACATGTAAAATAAATGTTAACATAATTGTAATGCTTCTAGCAGTTGAACGTACAATTGTCGAGTTGGGAGATTGCCTGTGAAATACTGACTCGTGTTGTCAGAAGATTAGTAGAATTGCTCGAATGCCTTCTAATATTCAGTGATTCGTAATCTCGACGATAACGAAGTCTGACTAATCACGCCATACTGATGCAAATATCGAGAGGTGTGAGGTCGCCCATAATTCGTCAAGATTTTTTGGATAATAGACCAACGACGGTGAGGGAGGCCGTCAAGCGGGCCCGGAAGTTAGAGACGAAAGGAGGGGCGATAATGGACACAACCAGGGAATGGCCCAACTATCGCCAAACAGCACCGGGTGGAAGTTGGAACAACGACAAAAATTGTTACTATTGCCAACGATTTGGTCGGTTTGCAAAGAGGTGCGGGCACAACCGTAAGTCCCTAAGTAATAAATGCAATATCATTAACGCCCGAAAGGATAAATTACTAGTGCGACAGGGAAGGGTCAACAACCACCCAGTCGAGATGTTGGTCGATACGGGAGCAACTTGTTCATTAGTCAATAAAAACATTCCCGGTGTCGAAGTGCAAAAGGAGGACGAAGAGATAAGACTGACTGCAGCGAATGGATCTGAGGTCAAAACGGAGGGAACAGCAGTAGTATCCATAGATTTAGATGAGCGAGCCTTCCAACACCAAGTAGTAATAGCGGAAACGATACCTTGGGACGTTATATTGGGGGCTGACTTCTTGGAGAAGGCTTATTGTAACATTGATATGCATAAGAAAGAACTGGTTTGGCAAGACAGCCCTAAAACGTTGGTATGTAACATACAAAGATCAGATATACCCAACTTAGAGGCAGTAAAACAGAAGTTTGATATTTTTGCAAGAACCGGCAAACCATTGGGTAGAACCAACGTTTTACAACATACAATAGAAACCGATGGCTCCAAACCAAAAAGACAACCACCCCGACGAATACCGGTGCATTATCAAGCTCGAGTCAACGAAATACTACAAGAGATGTTAGCACAAGACGTAATCAGACCATCAAAGTCGGCATGGGCGTCACCGGTAGTACTAGTAAAAAAGAAAGATGGTGACCTACGAATGTGCGTTGACTACCGACTACTAAATAAAGCAAGTCGAGAGAGGAAGCAAGCAGAGAGGAATTATTGTACAACACGAAGGGAAATGTTAGCGATCGTTTGTTTCATTTCGTACTTCAGACACTTTTTGTTAGGAAGAAGATTTATGATCAGAACAGATCATCAGGCCCTAAAGTGGCTTAAGGAATTTAAACACCCAGAAGGGCAGTTAGCACGTTGGCAGGAAAGACTGCAAGAATTTGATTTCGAATGCGTCTACAGGCCAGGCAAGCAGCACGTCAATGCAGACGCATTATCAAGAAGGATATGCCCAAAAAGTGCTGTATGCAAGGTATGAAACCCTAGGGTGGTTAACACGATTATCTTGCAACAAGGGGTCGCTATAGATTGGCAAACTGCACAAGCGGACGATATGGACTTGAGAATCGTTTACTCCGCATTACAACAAAGAACACTACGTCCAGAAAAAGCGGAGTTGACAGGGAAAAGCTGGGACGCACATTGCATTTGGGCTATGTGGAGTTTATTAGAAATGAAAGACGGCATTATATATTTTAAGAACAATCCACAACTCGCACCAAGGATAGTGGTCCCAATGATACTTAAATGGAAGGTGTTGAAACAGCTGCATGAAGAACTCGGTCATGCAGGACAAAAGAAGATGGACCACATGGCGAGGAAGCGATTTTGGTGGCCGTGTATGAAGAAAGACATAATCACCTTTTGCCAAGCATGTATATTATGTATACAAAACAAGAATCCCCAAACGCCACCAAGAGCTCCACTGCGACCGATGCCTACTGGTTATCCTAATGAACGGGTGGGTATAGATATAGTGGGACCTTTGACGGAAACACCGCAAGGAAACAAATACATTTTAGTGATGGTCGACTATTTCACAAAGTGGTGTGAAGCAATCCCGTTACGAAGGATTGACGCAGATACAGTGGCAAAAGCGATATCCGGAAGCCAAATCTAACGTGCTGATATACTTAGATCCCGACATGGCATCCAGTATGCTATCAATCTTTGGGAGTGGATATGAATCTTTTATCGTTGCTTTATTTAGTAGTCGGTAGTCACGCACATTCGTAGGTCACCATCTTTCTTTTTTACTAGTACTACCGGTGACGCCCATGCCGACTTTGATGGTCTGATTACGTCTTGTGCTAACATCTCTTGTAGTATTTCGTTGACTCGAGCTTGATAATGTACCGGTATTCGTCGGGGTGGTTGTCTTTTTGGTTTGGAGCCATCGGTTTCTATTGTATGTTGTAAAACGTTGGTTCTACCCAATGGTTTGCCGGTTCTTGCAAAAATATCAAACTTCTGTTTTACTGCCTCTAAGTTGGGTATATCTGATCTTTGTATGTTACATACTAACGTTTTAGGGCTGTCTTGCCAAACCAGTTCTTTCTTATGCATATCAATGTTACAATAAGCCTTCTCCAAGAAGTCAGCCCTCAATATAACGTCCCAAGGTATCGTTTCCGCTATTACTACTTGGTGTTGGAAGGCTCGCTCATCTAAATCTATGGATACTACTGCTGTTCCCTCCGTTTTGACCTCAGATCCATTCGCTGCAGTCAGTCTTATCTCTTCGTCCTCCTTTTGCACTTCGACACCGGGAATGTTTTTATTGACTAATGAACAAGTTGCTCCCGTATCGACCAACATCTCGACTGGGTGGTTGTTGACCCTTCCCTGTCGCACTAGTAATTTATCCTTTCGGGCGTTAATGATATTGCATTTATTACTTAGGGACTTACGGTTGTGCCCGCACCTCTTTGCAAACCGACCAAATCGTTGGCAATAGTAACAATTTTTGTCGTTGTTCCAACTTCCACCCGGTGCTGTTTGGCGATAGTTGGGCCATTCCCTGGTTGTGTCCATTATCGCCCCTCCTTTCGTCTCTAACTTCCGGGCCCGCTTGACGGCCTCCCTCACCGTCGTTGGTCTATTATCCAAAAAATCTTGACGAATTATGGGCGACCTCACACCTCTCGATATTTGCATCAGTATGGCGTGATCACGTTGGTTTGGGGTTTCTTTGATAAGAGCATTCTCCGCCAATCGTACCACATCAAAAATGAATTGTGCTGTGTCTTCTGATGTGTTTTGTCTTCTGTTATAAAATTCTTCAAGATCTCTCCCTAAAGGCCGTGGAGGGATAAATACTAACCGTAATTCCTCCAGCGCCGTAATTTCATCTGTCTCTTCTTCCAAGATTTTGCTTCTGATGACCAGTTCATCAGCTTTTCCTTGGAATAGGCCGGCTAATATTCCGCATCGTGTTTCTTGAGGGAATTGTTGCAAGTATCGTTTAACTGCGATTTCCCAAAGTGCGAAATTGTCTCCTAGTGTAAATTTTTCTGGGGGTGTACTTGTAGCTGTAGTGGTGACGCATATTGCACCTCCTTGAATCGTTCCGGCTAGCATGTCAAGCAGCCGTGTAACCATTCGTGTCCAGATCGAAGTTTCTGGTTCTGTTGACTTTACCATTGTGATAACTGGTTGAATTTGTTTATCTCTGTTGTTTCCCGGGTTTCGGCACCAATTTGTAATGCTTCTAGCAGTTGAACGTACAATTGTCGAGTTGGGAGATTGCCTGTGAAATACTGACTCGTGTTGTCTGAAGATTAGTAGAATTGCTCGAATGCCTTCTAATATTCAGTGATTCGTATCTCGACGATAACGAAGTCTGACTAATCTATAATAATAAATACTCTCAATTAGTCAGTAACGATAAGAATTCCCAGTGAGTCGGGAAGCGATGAAAAACACAAGTCTGGGATGTCACGTGTGTATTTAACGGAAACTGTACAAAAAGTGATTTTAAACACGCGCCTTCCATCAACACAACCATTCATTTAAACAAATGTATCACAATTATTCTCCCATCATCTTTCTCGACGGTGGTAATTGTCCCTGAGGTGTATCTACAATAATAAAGAACAATAATGATATTTAGTGCATTATTGCGTTATTACAATAATATCTATTACTATTTAAAAGCTGCAGTTTTAGTAGACTAAGTAGTGGCACTCATGGGCTTTACAATTAATGTTTTTGGCTACTAATACATTTATATGTAAATGGGTATTTTACTTCTTATTTTTTTTTATCTATACACGAGTTTTTAAACGTATTTTAATACAATAATTAAATAGTTAAATTAATGATTTTGTTTGTAATCTCAGTTCATGTTATGTTTATTAATAGAATTTACAAAAATTGCTGCATTATTTACAAGTTGTTTTTTTTATCATTATAATAATTAAAGGTTTTTATAATTATATGTTGACGATCTGATAATTAACGTGGAAATGTTTTTAAATATGGCTTTCCACACTTAATCTAAACACAACATATAATTGTAAATTACAATTATCAATTATTAGTTGTTACATAAAATGGATTAATACTAACCATTAATAACAGAATATATCTAATCCTAGGAATGATTTTTGGTTGATTTGGATTTGTATTTTTATAGTTATATTGCTTATTATTATTATTATTATCGTTATCTTAAGAAATTTTGTCCGTATTTAACGTTTATTTAAAGTTGAATTTTCGATTTGCTATTAATCTAAAACAGTATTTAGATTAGCGTTTGGTGAATTATTTCTTTTAGATAATGCAAAATAAATCCGAACAACTTGTTGAATCCGAATTACTCCAAGTGACCAAAGCGGTGGAAAAAGGTTTGGACGATGAACTAACTCGTTTGGAAAATTTGGACGAAGATGACTTGGAAGTCATTCGTCAACAGCGCTTGAAGCAAATGAAAGAGGAGTCGAAGCAGCGTGCCGCGTGGTTGGCCAATGGACACGGAGTCTATTCGGAATTGGCTACCGAGCGCGATTTTTTCAATGCTTGCAAAACGTCAGCATTTGGTATCGTTTGTCACTTTTATCGCGAATCGACATTTCGCTGCAAGATTGTCGACAAACATTTGGCCCTCTTGGCCCCCAAACACGTCGAATGCAGAATGGTCAAAATCGATGCCGAAAAGTCGCCTTTCCTCACCAAACGCTTGGCTATTTCGGTCATTCCAACGCTGATTTTGGTAAAGAATGAAAAGGTGTGCGATCGCATTGTAGGATTCGACGACCTGGGCGGTCGCGACGAATTTTCAACTGCGATGCTCGAGTGGCGCCTGGCATGCGGTGAAGTTATCAAATATTCGGGTGATTTGTCGACGCCTCCTCTTGACCAAACGACGAGCAAAAAGTTGGGTCTGGCCAACAAACGGGTCGAACACAAAACAATTCGTGCGAAATGCATTTCCGATAGTGATTGTAGCGATTGAATTATATATATATATATATATATATATATATATATATATATATACATGTGCCATTTTAAGGCCGTCCAGACAATGTGATGTTGTAATTCAATTAGAATTTGTGAATTAATTTTATAGAAAATCAAAGTTGTAACTTTTTTCTCAATGCTTGACTATTAAAGCACTTTGAAACGCTACAAAAATTATATATATATATATATATATATATATATATATATATTTGTTGTATACAATAGTTTTGGAGTATGTATTGTGGATTTTAATGTAAGTAGCATTAAGCGGATACTTTCTTTACGTATCTTTATTGAAATATTGCAAATAAGTTTCTTGACGTACATTTGTTTACTTTTATTTATTTTTTACAACGAAAGGTTATTTCTTACAATTTTGGAACTAATTAGTATTCTAGACTCATAGTAAAAAAATTGTTACGTCTGTCCACAGTTTGGGAGAAATAATAATAATTGTTTATTTCACAGTTTACTTATCTCATCTAATTTGTGTAAGTTTTTAGTGCAATAGTAAACACACAAAATGCTGGATTGTTTTTAGTTCTTTTTATTAAAAACGTTTCTCGGGTTATATTATTAGGTTCTGTTGTAAAACAAACATACATTTACGTCTTTTTTGATTATTAGTTTAATACTATCCATTACTTGTCCGCTTCGATAGATTTTGATGTTAAGTTTGTAGTTTTATTCTCAGTTAGATGACTTTTTTAAACGTTTTGTGCATTTCGTGGTTTTTAAGTTCAACTTTATGCCTAAATTTGGAGGTTTTTAGTATAGATTATTTTTCCATAAAAATAAATCATTCTATTGTCCATATGTAAACTAAAAAAATGTTGAATGGCGTCTTTACCACTTTTTCATCATTGCTGCATTTGTGCAGTAGGGCAAAAGATCTATTTTTATGGGTTTGTAAACTTAAACGGCGTTTTTGTGGCGACTTTACTGTTTACAAAGATTGACGAGGACATGTGATTTTTGTTCAACTTAGCCTAACTGTTGCATATAACGTACGTATACCTTAAGATACCTTTTAAGTACCCTGGATGTATACTTGCATTTATCTGTCCATCATCATCATCGGGAATAAACATCCCCCACCGGTTATTATCACTCAGGGTAGTCCAAAAAACCAAAACGTCAACTTTTGTAGTGTGTACTCAAAGAACGACACTTGAGGTGTGCTGACATTAAATGTTAATTACATGCCGATTTAAACCCCTCCAATGATCTCTGTTGGCTGCATATTTTACTAGTTATTAAATGAGTGCGTTCAATAGAGGACAACGAGCGAAACCATATAAATCTTGAAGAGCTTTTCTCAAAAAGAACAAGCTATTGCGTATCCGCTTGGGTGAGAGTCCAAGTTTTGCATGCGTAAAGAAGAATGGAAAGCACTAAACTATTATATATTCTAATCTTGGTTTTAATAGAAATATTACTTTTGTTCCATAAAGGTTTACTTAAACGCCCATAGGCTGCAGCAGAGAGGCGAATACGACGCCGAATCTCTGAAGAGCTGGATCCTTTATTATCTATGATCGAGTCTAGGTACGTAAATTTATCAACCACAGGGAGTGGGCTACCATTAACAGTGATTGGATTTCTAAAGGGAACGTTCGCTAAAACCACTGTTTTTTAGTATTAAGATAAACCGTATTTCTCAGAGGCTTTTTGAGTAAGTTCAACCGCATTTTGCAAATCTTCGGTTTCTGCCATAAGAACCGCATCGTCTGCATTTTGAAGATCCGCTATCTCGCGACCATCATGAGTTATACAGCCCTCAAATGACCGAGACATTTCATCAAAGATGTCATCAACTACAAAATTGAAGGAGTGTGGATGCCAAAACACATCCTTGGCGAACACCTGAGTTTATGTAAATTGCATCTGTTATCCGTCCAGCAGGATCACATATACAGCTATCATCATACGCATTTCTAATCATATTTAGGTTTTGTAGTTTAATTATAGTGAGTGGTGTATCAAGTTAGCTAAATGGTTAAGGCATCAGCCTGCTGGTTTACGATAATGTGGACATGTATTTCCATTTGACAGAATTTATTCAAGACTATTAATATTAAAAATGTGTTTTCAACTTTATCACTAAAAATTTGCTATATTACATATAGTCTGGATAGTCATTAAAAGCGGATTTGATTTATTTGTCAGTGGTAAAAGTTCAACAAGGTGGAAATTTAATGATTTAATAAAATTGAATTGTTTATTTTATTTTTGTTTGTTACTGCTTGAATGTTTTAAGGAAAAACGTTTTGAGAAAATGGACATTTAGCGAAACCGAACGGGGGCTCACATTTAGTGTCGGTAGTGGCATTCAAACCCATGTCGATCCACGTTCCACGATCCACTGTACCACTAGACCTTATTGTTACTGCGAACAGATGATCAACAATTATTCTGTGCATATCTTTTCAGACTTTTAGCTTATTTATTTATCATTCTTTTAATTTATAAAAATGGACAATAAATGGTATTTACGTAAATCTATTGGTAAATTAATGAGGAAAATGGGAATAAATTTAAGTTAAAGATGGATGGTTATAAAAAAAATTAGTGTACATATTAGAATACAAGCACACACACACATATATATATATATATATAACAGTTGTAAACGTAATTAAGCATATAATCAAACGTTCAGAAAAAATATTTTAAAATAAACCAAATAACATAAATTAATTAAATTTTTTGAGGGACAGTCTTTAAACAAATACTTGGTTGGATTGAACAAACGAAACATTTGTCTAAACGCATTATTCCGATCGGCTTTGTTGGGATAAAATTTTCGATTGTTGCATCAACATCATTTTTAATTCTTCTCGATTGATTTTCCCGTCATTGTTTACGTCCCATTGATCAAGTATGACCTTTTTGAAAAAGTCCAAATCATGCTCGTCGTAATCCTATTTAGAAATATTTTATTTATATTTATTTGATTGTTGCATCTTAAATGCTTCATGAGAAACATTTTTCAGCAAGTAGATACTTTAGTGAAGTCAAACGAGGGTCCGCATTTTAGTGTCGGTAGTGGCACTCGATTTCATGCCAACCTGACTTTACGTCTATTTTGCTGTATCACATATCTAACATACATACAACAAGGAAGCACACAATCCGACCAATATATTTATCTAAATAGCTGGTCGGGCGGCGGAATTTGTCAAAGCGCCAGACTTGAAAATGGGCGAGTTTGAGTTCCACCACCAACACAATTACGCGATTTTTGTTTATTTTTGTTCAATGTGCACTTACTAAAATGTCTTTTGTAAAGCATTCAAGAAATAAACAATACATTTTAAGATGCGATTTAATTCAAGGCTTAAATGTAACGTTTTTAATTATTTTTTTAATTGTTTACGCATAGACTAAAACTAATAAGTTTTTTAAATTATTAAAAGAAATAATCGGAGTTTTTTTATAAGTATTACACAGTTGAACTATTACAAACTTGGAGTATGGTTTATAATTTGCAATTATGCATATACCTTGGACTAATGAATAGAGCTATTTAAATCGTTTTTATGTGGTTTAAATCCAATTTATTTTTCAGGTTAATTAAACAAAAGAATGTTAACACAAATAAGATAATTGAGAAAGATACTGGTTTTGTTCAATAACGTAGAAAAATATGTAATTATATCAAGGCAGATATTGTTTTTAGCTATTTTTAAAACATTTTTGAATGAAAAACAAATTTCTGCTTTATGCATAAGACCATAGTGTTACTTTGTAATTGTTTATAACTAATTTATATTCATTCTACTTCAAGAATGAGTAATTACTCGTTTTCACTTTGTCTTGTTTTAAATACAAGTATGAAGAAGTTGACCTATTGTGCACTGAATAACTCATAGCATTACTTTGCTTCACTGGCCGAGTATAAATATTAATACTTGTGTATTGTGTTTTATTTTTTTAATTTATGAATAACTATTATTATTAAAAAATTATTCAATTTGATTTTATTCTAAAAATCGTATAAAAAAAAGTTGGTAATAAACATTATTGTAAATGTTATCACTAATTTTTTACGGGATGCTAATGATCCTGAGGCTTTGAGTAATGCTTATAAAGTTTCAATTTCCAATGATGGTGATAGTCATAACTGTTCCTCCTTCATGTAGTACATCCTGGACTAGGCGTTTATAAGCATATAGACTAATAACAGCAGAGACCAAGTGCACAGTGGTATAACTGGGCTTCCGCTACGGCTGGTGGGTAAAAACATACATCAAGGTACTTAAAAGGTATCTTAAGGTATACGTATAGTATATGTAGTCCCAGGGCTGACAAAAAATCAAACGATTTCGTCAATCTTTGCAAACATTGGCACCGTTACAAAGATTCCGTTTATCAAGCCATCGTAATCGATTGTTTAATATGCCGTACAACTATGGAAATAACAAAGAGGTAATATAGTCGCCAACCACAATCAATGATGTTTGCATAATAATAATAATGAATTTTTAATGTTAATAAGTGTTTCACTGCCTTTTATTTTATGACTTGATTGTTTTAATTATATTGTTTTAGCAAGTTAACATTGAGCTCATTCAAACAAGGCTTGTACTTAGTGCTGAGATTTAAACTCGTGCTCTTTAAAGATGTATGTAGAATATTAACTGTTGGACCACTTGTAACAATTTTTATCTATAAAAAGAATTATTTCTAAAATAATATTGTTGTGTTTAAAACCTTTTCAAAATTGGAATTTTGCAATGTGATAATAATTAAAACTTAAACACTTATAATAACGTACTTCTTGCGCTAACTCCATCAAATCTTTTAGAAATCCCGCCAATTCTTCATTTTCGATTGTGCCGTTACCATCCTAAATATTTAAGTATAAACTATATTGTTAATTTTAATAAAAGCATGTTTTATATGTGCAGTAATTTGGAATAAATTATTTAGGAAAAGCGTTAAAAAGCATTTGTAATATAAACATATTTATAGTTTACATAATGTTTTATACTATTTAAAAACATCAATCCATATTTATATAATTAGAAACGGAACATCTTTTTAATCAATCACACTTAAGAAATTCAAAAAATAACAATGCAATTATAAAGTACAAAATACTTTAAAAAATTAATACTTTTTTATTTCTTAAATACGAGATTAAAATATTCATATTATAATTTAAAGAAATATTATTAATATCAACACAAATCTATTTTCAGTTATTATGTACCAAGTCGTAAAGCGCAAATGCACGATCTATATCTTCAGATGAAATTTTTGAAGCATTCTACAAATAAAAATTATATAAATATGCTTTTAAAATATAAGTGCAACTAATTATTAACTAATTAAATTTTATCAATACAAAGTTTTAAAATTTGCAAGTAAGCACTTACCTTAAATATTGGTCTACACAGATAGTTTTCTTTTACAGGTAACAATCTAGTACGGAAAACGTTGTTTTTTAAATTATGAATTTCACATGTAAAAAATTTCTTATTACTCAAACATTTTATAAAAGCATAAAATTATATATATATAAATATATATATATATATATATATATATATATAATTTATGTATTGTGCTATTTATTTAAAAATATGTTAAAAAATTGTTTTTATTTAATTAAATCATTAATTCAAATACAGAAGATGTATTGTTTTAAATCAGTAAAACAAATATTATATAATTTAACAATTCATTAAAATTTTAAGTAACTATATTAAAATTGACATATTTTGTTATGCATTTTACCACATTTATAACGGGGAGAAGTAGGATAGTGTTAATATAAAAAATTGAATTTTACATAATTATTTATAAAACTAAATATTTTTTGTTGTCCCAAAGTAAGAAAATCAAATTTAATATTAGAACAAGATAATCTTGGATACAAAATGTGTATATATCAAAGCGGTACCGAGAACAAATAAACGCAAACAAGCAATGTATGTTTAATTGCAAACGGGATGCTGTCAAATGCATTGTAATATGATTGATACGCTTTTGTGTCATTACTTAAATATATTAAACACATACAAGTTTTACTAAAACATTCTTCAAACATTACTTTAGCAGTATTAAAAAAACTTACATTTTTACTTGTATCATTATAAAATTTTAATTTAGACCGAAAAAGATAATGTAGACATTTTTTAAAATTGAAAAACAAGTGAATTACTTGCTCAAAAATAAATCGTATTTCAAAACATGTGTACATATATAATTATTCCATATTAAAAATTATATATATATATATATATATATATATATATATATATATATATATATATATATATATATCTTTAATATTTAGGCAATATTTATTACTTTCTATAATTTCCTTTAAACGTTTTCACAATACTATGTTAAAAATTGGAAAAACTCCTACATTAAATGCTTAAAAAATTTGGAAAGCCATAAATATTAGCTAAAATATTAAAAATATATAGCTTTTATTATCTATTTTTATATATGTATACATATTTCATAATATATAATATAATATTTTTAAGCAAGTAATTCCCTTGTTTTTTAATTTTTTTAAAATGTCTACATTCATGATTTCGGTCTAAATTATAATTTTATAATCATATTGATAAAAAATATTAGTTTTTTTATTTTTTAATACTGCTAAAGTAATGTTTGAAGAATGTTTTAGTAAAACTTGGATGTGCTTAGTATAATTACGTAGTGTTATAAAAGCGAATCAATCATACTGTATTGATTTTGACAGGAGCTCAATCGTATACTATATATATATATATATATATATAAATGTTTATATGAGTTCTTATTTTCTGTTTACTTTGAATTACATTGGATTTGTGTGACAAATTCATATGTTCCAAATAATTTATTGTTTATTAGAGTTAATTTATATGACAAGTCTAAGTGTTTGTATACTATTTATTCCGTATCATAATTTATAGTTTACCACATCTTTTTTTTAATTTATATATTTTCATGTGTATATTAACCTGGAACATGTTAAAAAAATAATTTTATTATTAATATTTAATAACAATATCCTTTTTTGACTCCGTAGTATTGGGCATTATTAATTATTGTTTATTTCAAACAACAATTTAGTTCTAAGTTAATTTGAAATTTTTTAATGTATAAATTTGTGTCTGTCTGTGTTTTGCTGGATAATTTTTACAGTTGAGGAATGGCAATTATTATTGAGAATTTATTTGTTACATTTATTATTGCAAGTTTTAAATTTCTATTAAATTATTTTACTAACTAGCTGCTAAATTATTTTGTTGTGAATTTGGTATCAATTTTATGTACAACACAAATGATAAAAAAGAAAACCATTATAAAAAGAAAATGCATAAGCAATGATTAACAACTGTTTAATAGAATATGAATAATTGTCCCAAGTCAAGACTAATTAATAATTGTTATTGCAAAATTAACAATTGATAATATTAATTTATTTTAAAACAATTATCACATACGTTTAAAAATTTGTTGCGAAATTGGTTACATAATTAAAACACTTTTTTTCTAATTAAGTATTTGATTGAATATATTTTGCCCAAAACTTTACATTCTGTATACTTTATAATTTAGTGATTTTACAATTATTCCGTAATAATGAAATTGAATAGAGCGCTAAACTTAAAAATAAGTGGCATATGTTCGAGTTTTATTACTGGCACTAGATGTTTTTGGTTAAACATTCAAACAATTGAAAAAAATTAAACAAAAATAAATTAAACTAAATAATTAAAATATAAACATCTTTAAACATCTAAAATTTATGTAAATCTTTGTTAATATACCTTTGTTTAAAAAATAACAAGAAAATCGATTTACAAAAATACACTAGTGCAAAATATATTATTAAAAACTTGAAATAAGAAATATTTGCTTGTCTTTTGATAACAATAGTTATTTTATATGTCTGCTAAATCTACATAAAATTGTGAAATAAAACTTAATTCTAAGGCAATGTTTCATTATTAGTCTACAACAAAAAAAGTAAGTTCAACTACAAAATAACAAACTCAAAAATCGAATTTTTTTTACAATTAATAAAATGAACAATTAACCAATTATTAATTCTAAGTAAAAATAATAGAAGACGTAAACTGTGAAATTTGGAATTATAAAGACAACCCAGTGCTTCAATTAATTTATTGGTGACAATAATCATTTTTAACATATTTTGTACTAGTAAAATATTATATACAAATTGCATATTTATCAAAGGTTTTACATAATTAGAAAACGATAACAATAGTTTATTTTCAATAAAATGAAAATCTTAATACTGTTTTTAAAATTTGTTATTTTTAGCAAATTTTTGTATTATGTTACAAACACCTAAGTATGTTAATTTTTATTATCAACTTTAAACAAAATTTATTTATAAATAATTAAATACAACAAACCAATTATATAAGTATATATAACTCATTTTAATTTATAAAATATAGTGTATTTATTGCTTTTAAAGTTTATTAAATTTTATAAAATAACAATGTACATTAGTTATTATAAACATTTTTTTTTATAAATTTGATAGTTTTACAATTATTAAATATTTAAAACTTGTTTTTGTTGCACTTAAAAGTTAAAATATAAGCTTGTTAAGCTCGAGTAAGGACACGACCCTTAATCAATAATTAAAAACAGAGACGGATTGTTTGTTATTAGATATCTTTTGTTGTTACATTTAATATGAAAAATAAAAAGTTGAAGATATTTGTATTAAATGTATTTAAAGTGCATTTAATAAAGTTTACACTTTTCAATCAATTCACAAATATGTTTTGCACAAATTTGATTTAAAAGTAAAATAATTAAAAAAACGACCTTAGTTTATAGCTCTAAAATCTTTAGTAAATTGTTTCAAGTAACTTCCATTTTTTCCTTTTAAATATGTTATACATACAATAAAATAAATCAGAAATAACAATTTATTATTTTTACTAAACAATAAAAAATATAGGAACATAATTTTATAGTATAGTGTATAAGTTAAAAATGTTCAAGCACGAAAACCAAATTAAAATTTTATTATTTTGAAAACTAAATTGATTTAAATTTTACATTTATAAAATATTTTAAAATATATTTATAAATAAATGTTGTTAACTAAATTTTAAAATTTATTAATACCAGGATTAATATAAGTTAATAAATGAATTGAAATAGATGATAAAAATTAAATTTTTTTTAAATTTGAGACATTACAATAATAAATCACTAAAATGTTTTTTAGTAAATCATTTGAAAACTATCATGACTGCAAAATAAAAAAATTATAAAATTGGTAAATGCAATAAATTACTTTTTTATTTTGCAAAACAATTAAAATATTATACATTAGAATTTGAATTTTATTATATAAAATATAAAAACAATTAAATTTGGCATTTTTGATTATTTAAAATTAAATTTTTACTCTGTATTACAAATAAAGTATGCTATATAAAAATGTTCACTTTTTTTTAAAAAACGTTTATCTAATTTACTTAATAACTACAACTTTTAAAATAAAAATGTTTACTAAACGTATTTTAAAACGTAATTTTCTAAAAATGTAAATATAAATAATAAATTGTATAAAATAATAACTATATTGAAGTTAACTTTTAAGATATAAATTAGTAAGATATTAAATTTGTGTGTATGTAAAATTATTGTAAATACAGTTAACTGTTAAATAATTTATTTATTTAATCAAAACGTTTTTTTGTTAGTTTTTATTAACAAAATATTACGTTTTGGCTAGACATAAAACATTTAAAATAATTTTATGTTAATATAAAATAATGCTACATTAATATGTAATTTACTTTTACTAATTAAAAATGCAAGCATTTAGTAATTATTTTTATTTAATTATTTAGAAAGCATTTTATTTAAAACAAAAATTAAAAAATTGATCAATTTGAAAAAAGTATAAAAAATAGTTGTACCTTAAAGCAATTTTATTATCAATTTTAAAAATATAAGAGTTTATTTTAATATATAATTTATATTAATAAGATTTTATAAACACAGAAATATTAAAAAATTTTAAATATAGTTTGTTGAAATAATTACACTTATTTTAAATTATGGGTTATTAAAATAAGTTACAAACTAATATTAATTTATAAAACATACCTAGCCATTTCACTTAGTTGCAGTTTTCCATCTTTGTTTTGATCAAATAATTCAAGCTTTAAAAATATAATAAAATGAGTTAGATAAAACGTAAAGTAAATTAAAATAATCGTTTTTATTTTGCATATATATATAATTATTTATAAAAATGTCACTAAAACAAAATACACAAATAATCTTTATAAATTATTATTGAAGTCATAATAAAAAAAACTGTAAACACTTTACATAAAGTTATTTAAGATAATTTATTCAACATAAACTATAAAAGTTTATATTATACACTAACCTATACCAAAAAATAACATAGTAAAAAATTATTAAACGTTTTATGCTTTTAAATGTAATAAACATAAAGTTACATAGAGAAAAAGTTATTAAAGTATAATTAAATAAAAAATAATATTGTTTATTAAGTATTTTCTATATATATATATATAAATGTAAAACAAATCACATGGATTAATTCAATTATTTAATAATATAATTAATTCAATAAAACATTGGTTTATTAATTCTGTTTTAAACTTAATTAAAATTTAATTAATTTGTTTGTATTAATTTACAATCCACTTACAACATTGTTTGACTTTCTATAAATTTTAAAATAGTCATTACAAAAAGCAAATATTCTAAATAGTGTTATTTACGTTTCAATATGTTAAAATGTTTTTCAAGTTAAAATAAGATCTACTTATGCAAGAGTTATATCAGTGAAATAACTGTTTCAAATACCACTTTTTGTTAATAGTAAAAGTACCCAATGCTTTGTCAACAACACCAATTATTATCCAAAATCACTTAATATATTAAGTTACGATAAAAAAATAATTTTATTAAGTATAAAATATAAAAAATGTAATGCAAAAATAACTGTTTCTGTAATTGAAACAATCATAAGCTTCTACTTTCTTTTATACTTCATACAAATTACTATAAACAAGTAGAATATTTATATTAATAATGACATATATTTAACATCACATTACCTAATTTTTTCAAAAATATACTTTTTTAATGTATAAAAGAATTAATTCTTAATTTATATTAAATATTTGTTATACTGGTTGGAGTAAGGTAACTACATTAGCTGCGTCAGTGTTATTAAGAACTGTTATCCAAACTAGATCTTAGGAAATAAAAATTTAGTAAAATTGAAAATGTACTAAAATTAGGACTACAATTGTATAAATAAATAATCATAAAAAAAAACTAAAAAAAAAAGTTAGAAATTTACAAAACGTTTTGATTTGCTTAAATTATAATTAAAAATAAATTTAAATAGCTTAATATACGACAATATATATTGCAATAAAAAGTTATATATATATATATATATATATATATATATATATTACCACTGAAGATGTGTATTCAATTAATTTTGATTCTTCAATTTGGATATCTGGTTTGCTTTGTTTTAGCAAATGATTTAAAAACGTCTATTATAATAAAACAATATTAAAGAACAATTGAACTTTAAATTAAACAATAATGTTTAACAAATTTTGTTTAAATAACCACAATTATAAAATTTATTTAAAATATTTTTATAATTTTTTAATATTTAAATTATTTATAAAATTGTATTCATACACATTATTATAATTATTTAAATTTGTTATTATTTTAAATTATATATATATATATATATATATATATATATATATATATATATAATAGGTAAATAATATTAATACAATAATTTTAAAAACTATGTATATACATTTTATATTAATAACTACCAAATAGGGCGTTTAAATATTTGTTTTGTTTAAATTTATTAGAATAAAAGTATTTTTATGTTTACGTTATTTAGTTTAAAAATTATTATTAAATTAATTAATTTTTTGAAATTATTTATAAATGCATAAAATAATAGAAAAAAGTTTTTAAATAAAAAATCTTTAAATACAAATTTTAGTAATAATAAACAAAGTTGTTTTTGATTTTAATCTGATATAAAATTAATATATTTATTAAACTGTAATTAATCTATGTGCGATAATTTTATCTTTTAGATATTTACAAATTAATTTAATATGTTAATTATTTTAAATGGTTACATGTATATAATTGAAGTTGTTAATTTCAATTTTAAAAATCTTAAATATATTTACTTTTAAACAATTGGATTAAATTTTAAGTATAATAAAATTAGGTTATTTAAAGCATTGAGTTTTTTTTATTTGTATATTTTTAAAAGCTTTAAAATTTAAATAAAAAAAATTAATTTTTATATAAAAACTGTGTTACTAATATTTTATTTTAAGTTTAAAATAAGAAATAAGATTTTTTATAAATCATGTATATTCAGTACTAAAACTTAAATTGTTATTTTTATAAAATTAAAATCTGTGCATTTTTATTTTAGTAATGTAATCAAATACAAGTATGCTTCTACTTCTGTGTCTAAAACGTTTTTTGAAAATGTGTATTGCTAAACAGTTTTTTGTGTTTTTTAAATTATTAACATATACATAGTTATAATGAAATGTACTTACTTGGGTAAGAAAAATAGCATGTTCATTTAAAAATATTAAATAATATTATGTACAATTAATATGTTATGCGTTGCTCCATGCTAATGTGAATTATGTTATAAATCTACTAAGTAAACAATTATTTTATTAAAAGCATTACATTAATTAATTAAATTTTAATATTATTGTTAATCATCATAATTGTTGTATTATATTTTTTGAGAATTATACATATTTTTAGGTGTACTAAACTGTATGCATTTCTTAAACTATTAATTTATCCATTACTATATTAGAAACAAACTGTTGTTAATCTAATTTTTTTTTGAGTATTACTACTTAATAAAAATTAACAAATTCTAAAACTAACATTTTTAACAACTAACTCAATTTTTTTAAATGATCTTTTTTATCCAAATTTATACACAAAATTTATTTTAAACAAATTGTTTATACACAGTGAAAAAATTGTTTTCCATAAAACATTTATTTATAAAGTAAATTTATTTACAACATAATTTTGTTTTTATATAAATTTAATTAAAAACCATTTTATTTAACTTTTGTTATTTAATTTAAAATATTAAGTAAATAAATTTTTCTTAATATTAGATAAAAATATTTTTTAGGTTAGAGATGAATAGCTTTTATTTTCAAGTATTCAGGTCAAAATAAATTAGATATTGTTTAGATTGACATGTATAATATATAAAAATAATAAATGAAAACATTAACATAAAAACGAATGTTTATAAATATAATATAAATTTGTGAAACAAAATATACGTATAAATTATATTATTATATTTTTATTTACAGTATACTAGTATATTATATTTTATAAAACGTTTTTAATAAAAAAATATTTTACAATAATGAAATTTATTTCAGTAAATTATAATTAAATTCTTATGTCAAAATATTATTTTATTTTATTTTATTTTAAATTAAGATTATTTAGTTATTTTTATACAGATATATGTATATCATTTTTAAAAGCTTAATAAACATTGTTTAAACAAATTACTAATGATAAAATAAATATTTAGACAAAGTATTTTTATTTCGCAATAATGCAAACATTATTTAATAAAAAATTGCTAACTAACATCGTTAATCTCCAAAAAATTTAGTTAATTATTTAAAATTTAAAATATGTATTTAATTATAAAATTATTTAACAAAAATGTTTAAAAAAACTTTTCAATAATAATAAAACAATTATTGAACTTGCAAACGTACTTTAAGTTCATCAGCCTCAATATAACCACTTCGATCTTTATCAACTATTTTCCAAACCTAAATAATTCACAAAAAACGATTTGTTTAAAAATTATAATATAAAGTATGATTATTATTTTTTAAAGATAAAATTATTTTAAAATTGTTATATAACATTTTGTTTAAATGTATAATTTAAATTGACTAAGTAATTTTGTTGAAAATGATTGTAAACATTTGCTTTAATTTATTAACATTTTTTTGTTACATTCTTTTTATTATTTAAATTTGATAGAACCATTGCGGAAAACATAACGTAAATAAATATCAAACTGAGTTAAATTAATAGTATAACAAAAAGTAAAATTATATAAAATAATTTTGTTGGTTTATGCGTTTTAAAACTAAAAACTTTATAATACAAAATTTTAGATTGTTAAATTAAAAAAAATTAAGAACATTACTAATTAAACCTAACTTATAATTAGAAAATTATTATTTTCTTTTCTTTAAATGCAATAATATTTTATATATTTAAAATTTCTTAAATAAATAAAACAACAATTCAGACTTTTTAAAATATATTAATATGCGTAACATTTTGAAAAATATTATTTAATTTGTAATGTAAATTAAATAAATATACAAATATTTGTTTAAAACAAAATAAAAATAATTTTTGTTATTTGAAATAATGTAAATAAATAAATTTTAATATTGTAAAACATTATATATATATATATATAGCAAAAAATCCAAATAAATTAAATTATATTAAATATGTTTTATTTATTTTTCATCTGGTTGTTACTACTTAAATGTTTTGTAGTAAGTATAGACTTTTAAGGAAGCCAAACGAGCGTCTGCATTTAACGCCAACAATAAAAATTTAAAACTATAGTGACCGAGTTTGGAGTCTAACGCTTTACCAACTCAGCCAGTTCCGCATGTTTATAAGTACAAAATTATTTTTTTACTAACATTATTACTTAAAATTAATTAATTTTTTATGTTACTGATAGCAACATTTTTGTATTATACAAAAAATATTTTTAAAAGTCTGCCAAAAAATTAAAATTTTATTTTGTGAACAAAAAGCATTTTTTTAAAGTTTTTAAATAAAATATTTTATAACGTGTTTAATTATAATTTGAAAATAAAAATAATAAGTAATTAATGTTTTTATAAATTTTAAGAAGAAAAGTAGACATTGTGTTTCCTAATATAAATTACTAAAAATGCAAAATTAATTTTATGTATATTTAATATTTTTAATAGTTAATTACTGTAAATTAATTAAATTAAAATTTTTTCAGTAGTACATAGTATAATGCCAAAAGTTTTTGCTGCTTAAAATGTTATTAATTTATTTAACGTTTACGCTAAAAATATTGTTTCTTTAAAAATATTAACATATTTTTTACTCTAAATTAAAATTAAATTTTTTTATAAATTAGCGTAAAACATAAAAAAGTAAAACAATAATTTTACTTTATAATTTAAAAGAATATATAATTAAAATGTCTATACTTTTTGTTTTCATTTTTTAGCAATTTAAAAATTATTTAACACAGTTTTCTTTGTGTAAAAGTATTAAGAAATATTAATATCTAATGTACTGTAACAATACAAATTAAATAAATTTAAGTAAATCGAGTTTTAAATAATAATTATGTTAATTGCTTATTATCAATTTTTGATTTGAAAAAATAGGGTTTCGCTTCTATCTTTACAGCAATAAACGTTATTTATAACATTTAACTAATTTTTAAATTTTTTTTATTAATATGACCTTAAATATATAGCAATGATAACTGTTATTCAACTTTATCGTAGCTGGTCCGAAATCCGGATAGAAAATGAATAAAATCTGAGTGCAAGTTTAGCAAACTGGCCTCTGTAAAAAACAATGCTAACTAATTAATAAATTGTTATTGAAATAATGTATCGTTTTTGTTAACTACTTTGTTATTTTTTGATACATATTTATTGATACAATTATATATATATATATATAAAGTCTGCTATATCCAGTTTCGAGAATAGTAAATAAAGAAAAGAAAATAAGCAATGTTTTTAAAATTGAATAATTGTTAAAATGTAGCAAAAAGTTGCAGATTTAGAAAACTACACTAAATAAAGACGATAATAGTACTTTTTTATTAATTTCGCTATAACACCTTTGATAGACAATTCGGTATAGTAGAATTATAAAAAATTAACTGATTTAAAATGCTGTCGCTAACAGAAATTTAATCTATAACAACATGTTTTGTAATGTAAATTTAGAAATAGACTGAATGTCAATTGTCAAAAAAACTGTTGTGCACAAATTCAGTTAACTACATTGCTGGGTTTGTGAACAGAATATAAAATTTGTTTGTGTGAGAAACATTGACAAATAACGATAAAACGGAAATTAGTGTTAAAAGCAGACTTTAGAAAATACTAGTTTTTTTATCGACTGACACAAGTCATATTATTTTATTTGCCTAAATACCAAACTTTGTTTGTACTTATTTGTTGTCATTTCTATCTATCATTCTTACTAATATTCCTACATTAAACAATATTGTTATAGGTTATTTTAAAGTTAAATAAATTATTAGTAAGTTATACTGCAATATGTTTTTAAAACATGTACGCATTTATTTATTTTAAGTGATTTAAGTTATTAAACTTGTTACGAAATAATTTAGTAATTGTTACTTTGTTATAAAATTTTAAATAAATAAATTAATTTTTGTCGTTTTTAAGTAATTTTAAATATTAAAAAAAAATTTTATTTATTTAATTCTTACTTTTATTTATTTATTTATTTAAAACTCCTTTGTTTTGAAAAGAGTAAAGAAAAGATTGTTTAATATAATTGAATGCTTTGGCTTCAAAGATCGTGCATATTAAAAATTAAAATTCTATTCAGATTTTCTTAAACTGCTTTTATTTCTTTGCCACAGTTTAATAATATGTTTTTTTGTTGTTTTTTATAAGTATCTTTTACTATGACCAGATTGCTAATCTTGCACTCAATTTTTTCTCTTTTCTTAACCAGACTTGAAACAGGTTACAGTAAAGTTTGTTTATTTTTGTTCAACAATATAAAGAAATAATAATTTAAAAACATTAATACACAAACGAGAAATATATATATATATATATATATAATTTTACATTTAATTTTAAAATGTTTTTGTACACATACTTTCATAAATTCTACACTTGATTCTAACGGATTCTCACGATGAAATAAAAGTATGAAATTTTCTTCAGTTGGTAAAATTTTTGCCATCTTCATAAAAATAAAAATTTTTTAAATAGATAACATATATACATGTATCATTTGTATTTATGTGTAATGTTAGTTATAACTTACGCTACATTTGTGCTAAAAGTTACTTCTACTAAAATAATTTAGTCAAAATTAATAAAACGTATTTGCTAGTGTTTAATTTTTTACAAGTTATAATCGAATATTAAATAAAGTAAGCTAATATATTTTAAAATAAATTTAATGAATAAAAATACAAATAAATACAAATTACATTATTAGAAGTATAAATTATTAAAAAATATTAAATAATTGTTAATTATTTCTAGCAAATTTGCAATATTGTTTAAACATGATTTTAAGTATAAACAAAAAAATTTTACAAAAGCAATTATTACTTCTGACAATTCAATTCGATTATCTGAATTTTCATCAAAAGCATCCATAAATTCTTGTTTCATAATTCTCATATCTTCTTCGGTCACCTTCTAAAATGTTATTTATACTTATAATAAATGCGAAACAATTTTTTAAATGCAATTCCTGTGTATTTAATATTGTTTATACAAAACAACACATGTTATCTTTTATATTGCTTTTAAAAGCAACAATATCTTTAAATTATTTTTTACATTTGAAATAAAATACAATTTTTTAACAATTTGTTTATTTTATTTTTTAAATTAAAAAAAAAAATTGTTTAACAAACATTTAATTACCTTTATTGGTATTGCACCAAACATTTATCATATAATTTGTTCATTAGGTAAACGTTTATTTAAAAACTTTAAAACTTTTTACAATTTAAAACTTTTATTTGAAAAAACCTAGGCCTATTAACCCAAATTAAGTTAACAATTTATTATATATATATATATATATGTACAATTTTTTAAATAATACTTAAAAAATTGTAAATATTTACTTTTAATTTACATATTGGTTAAATGTAAACATTACTTGTGTTATTTTTTGGATTATTATTAATTATTTTTTAATTTTACAATAATAGAATTATGCATTTTTAAATATTAAAACAAACTAGATTTCAATGAGTTTATTATTATTTGTTTTATCGTTGACTTAAAATATCAACGTTTTTAACATTGATTTCAATTAAATTTATGTTACACATACTTTTTTTCAAACTAAAGAAAATTGTAAAATACTTTTGATTGCTACAAACAATGCATACATAGTATTGCTACTAATAATTATTTATTTGCAACATAAAAATTATTAATAATAAATGTTTTTTATGTCATTAAATAAAAAAAAAACAATTTAAACAATACAATATTAATTTTGAGTAAAATTATCAATTAAAATGTAATTAGCAAACATCAACAATTTAATCATACAAAATATTTGCACAATACAATTTGCAAACAAAAAATATTTGCACTTTATCTGTACAAAGATTATAAAAAATGATAGTTTTCATTACAATGTGTTTTATCTAAAAAAACTGTCAATCTAATGTAAATGCATTAAAAAATTAATTAGTACATTTAATCATGGTATTATGTACAATGTTTATTATATTTTTGTACAACTATTAGTCGTAACAATACAAGTTAAAAATGTGAACTTTTTAATTAAAAATTTATTTAATGTACACAAGTTAAGTGTTTTATAAAGCCGATTATTCATGCGATTTAATCATACACTTGTCATTAATTAGTGATAATAACTGGGATAAATAAATAGAACAACTAAAATAAAATGCTAAATTTATTGCGCTAATATTTAAAATAAAGTTGTAAATGTTGTTAGAGTATGTAAATTTTGTGTTTAAAATATACAATTATTATATAATTCTTTTTATTTATTATTTATATAAATTTACTATTGTACTATAAACTGTACAATTAACTTACTTTAAGCAAATTTAGAAATTTAATTTAAACTAAACGCTTTTATTACATTTACCAATTTTACGTATTATAAAATTAATTAGAGGTTTGTATAATAAAATTATTTAATTAATGATTGTATCTGATAGCGCATATTAGCAAAAAACAAGTTTTATTTAGATAATAAATTTAAATTTTGTTTTTGAGTAAACTATTTAAATGAACATTTTTTTGGAAATAAATATGTGGCTAAAGCTTTTAGTTTTAACACTGGATGAGTATAAAATCGAATTTTATTACTAGTACCAGATGTATGTCTTGTTTCAGTTTTGCTAAATGCAAACATTTATTAAAAACTAAATAAATGTATAACAAAACTGAATAATTGTAAAAATAATAAATAGTTGGTTTTAATAACTAAATTCTAAAATACTGACAACCTTTTATAAGAAGGTTTTGTTTAACTTTTATGTGCCAGTATTGTTGAAATTCTATTTGGGTCCCAAAGAATGTTTTTTATTTTTTAAACTATTTATAAAGTAGTATTTGTTGTGCTCATTGGCACAAGTAAATGTAACTTTTAGTACGTATGTTTATATCTTTACATAGTGCATACATAATCCATAACATAAAAGATAAAAAAAGTATTAATGGTTTTAGTCTCTTTATATATTTTAAGCGTTTATTAAAAAAATATATAATAAACTTCTATATGTTACGACATTAAGTATGTAGTAATAAATACATATAAGCTATTTATTTGTTATATGATATTAAAATTTACTAAGTTATTTTAACTGTAATCACTTTATTGTTGCTTATGTTACATTAATTTTTTTATTTAGTTTATTTTACATAATGTCATATATCTTACTGTCTAAATTATAAGTTAGTTTTAAACAATTTTTATTTACTTTATTTATAACTGCTTTAGAATAAACACTTTTAATAAAACAACTTTTATTAAGATGTTAAAAAAGAAAAAATATTTTAGTGTTATAATAGACTGATAAAATCTAAATAAATAGTTTAATACAATTACACACATGTAACGGAAATTGGTTGTTTTAGCATTTGTACATACATTTATAAAATAATAACAAAATGTCAAGTGATACAAAAGTTTTAAAATAGAAAAATATAAAAACATATAGTATTTGAATTTTATCTAAAATTCAAGCACTGGGGTGGTCTAACGGTACAGCGCTCGATTTGAACCTTGGTGGGCATGGGTTTGAATCCTACCACCTGCACTAAAATGTAAACTTACGTTCGATTTTGCTAAAATGTCCACTGCTAAAAATGTTTCTAGTAAAACATTCAAAGTAATAGACATAAAAAAGATACTCTCTAGGTTTACAGAGAGTTATATAAAATAAAAACAGTATTTTTTTTATTGAAAAAACTAATACTTTAGCAAATATATTTTTTAATTACATAGTATTTTAACTATACATAATTTAATGGTACATTTAAATTTACTAAAAATTATTAATAAGCATAAATAACAACCCTAACATTAATATTGATTTATAATTTTTTTTAAAACATAAATTATGCTTAACAACTGTCCAAAATTTATTTACATAGTAAATTTTTGTTGTTAAACATATTTTTACATAAAGTTTAAATTATATTAAATTTAAAATATTAGGATATGCAACTTACTTAACAGATTTATTACATTTTAAATTGTGTTAAATAAATAAACGTTAAAAGTATAATTTAGTAATGTACTATTTTAATAATTTTTTTTCTAAAAACATTGTTAGATGTTTTTATTATGTAAGTTAAAATATTTTTATTGTTCTGATTTTTTTAAAATGTTAATAATTTTGAAGATTTGAATAATGTACACAAAGTCACAATTTGCAATGATGATGATATTCATGACTGCTCCTTATCCATGTGGTGCATTCTGAACAAGTTGTTTATAAACATTTAGACTAATAGCAGCAGGGACTGAGTGCACGCGGTATAACTGGGCTTCCGTTACGACGGGTAAGTGCAATCATACACTCAGGATACTCAAAAAGTACCTTAAGATATACGTGTACCATAAATAGCCGTTAAGCTAAAAGAAATAACCTTGGCAAAAAATTAGGCGGCTTAGTCAATTTTTACGAACAGTGGCGATGTCACAAGGATGCCATCTACTAGCCAAGAAACTTTGTTATTTTTTAAAGTTTGTTACCCTTATATATGCAGTATAAATATAAAAAATAATATAAAAGTGACCACATCACTAATAAAAACGAATAAAACGAATTAATTTTTTCTGTATTTAACATCATTGTTTTCTATTTTTTAAACTTTATTGTTATTTTTAAATTACAGAAACAAAACGGTTTTTTATTTTAATTTGTTGTTCTAATTTAATCTAAGTAATATTCAAAATTTGTGACTTTGTTAAATAAAATAAAAACCATTAGAATTTAATAATTACAAATATATTGGTATTTTGATACTAATATAATTTTATGACAAGTAAATTATCTATGTTTAATTTTTGTTCGGTAATCTTATAAATTTAAAGCATTGGGTTCCCTTTATAATTCCAAACAAAAATAACAAAAGACGTAAACTGTGAGATGAATTCATTTTGTATATTCTCTTCAGTCACAAACATATAAAGAATTAGTATATAAAGTGTTGATAACTACGCAAACTGTTAATATGTTAAAAACACTTGAATCTGTGTACATCCGCACACTAAAACCTATCTTGTGTGCACAAAAACAATTTGTAACTTCATTAAATTTAACGTGGACTTAACATATGCATGTTGCATATGTGTATGTATGTATAGTTATAAATGTTAAGTTAATTACATCATATAATTTTATATATATATATACTGATTCTTTATATGTTTGTGACTGAAGAGAATATACGAAATGAATTCATCTCACAGTTTACGTCTTTTGTTATTTTTGTTTGGAATCTTATAAATATTGCCAAACAATTTACATTGCATAAAAATTTAATTAAAAACTGTTATTAAAACTAATTATAATTCGTGGAAATTAAAGCATTTTTAAAAAAGTAAAATTCATTAAGCAGTTTTTTATAATAAGTTTTATTTAAAAAAAACGTCTTAACGTAATATTAACAAGATGTTTTTATCCATAACAATATTAAAATTTATATAGTTAAAAAACTGTAAACTATTTAAATAATTATAAATAACAAAATGTTTGTTTTATTATATTTAAAAAAATAATTAGTAAACACACTTTAAATATTAGATTTGTTTTGATATTTAAGCAAAAATAATTAATATTAAAGTTGTGAATTTTTGATATTAAAAATGGTGTAAAAATAGAAAAAAAAGTTTTTAGACGTCTAATGCAGTGAGTAACATTTTGATTTTACTAAAAAAAATTAATGTGCCTATTATTGCATCAGTAGAATTTTATTTGATAAAGAATGATTTGTGTAAAAAGTTTAAATAATAATTTTACAAAAATATACAATATTTTAAATATTGCAAAACAACACTTTAATTCTGTTCTAACTAGTGTTAGACTATTTAAAAAAGATCAAATTGTAAGGTTTAAATTTATGTATATATATATATATATATAAACAAAAAAATAATTAGCATAAATTAATTTTTATTTAAACATGCTCATTATAAATAACAAAATAAGAGCGTTTACATGTTATTTCTTATTTACATAGAAACAAGTAGACATAAAGTGCATTGAACAAAACTAAATATAATTTGTTATGGTTACTTGTAATTGTTTAAAACTATTGTAATTACCTCAATGTTTTAAAACAAAAAGATATTATTTTATTTAAATAATCTATTTACATGCAAGATTTTAATAACTTTTATAAAGTTAATGTATATATATATATATATATATATATATATATAATCTTATTTTTTAAATACCCTCTTTTCCTTCTGCCTAAACATTTATTTAAAATTTGCAATAATATATATAAATATTATTCATTTAATAAGTAAATATATATATATATATATATATATATATACATATATATATATATTCCTTCTAAAAATTAAACTAACCCGGCTAAATACTAATTAATATTTAGTTTTTTAATATAAAATAAATAAATAATATATATTTAATATTTGTTTTTTAATAAGCTGAAAATATCTCATTTTAAATACAGAAATATTAAAAAACGTTACACAATTAAGTTAACATTTATATATTTTGTAATTAGTACACAAAACTTGCACCATTTTTACAAATGTTTATTCGTTAACAATTTATGTATTTTAGTTAAAACGTTGTTTAATGGTTAAAATAATGGTTTTTGATAAGTTTAAAAAAGTAATTAAATGTACTTCTACTGAATTATTTAATAAATACAAAAAAATAAAATGCAAGTTGTAACAATTTATCAAATTTATCAATGGGTTTTTAAGAAATTGTTTGTTTATAGAATTGTTATATTACAAATTGTCAAATTCACTAGGTTTTAAAGTCATTCAGGAGCACTGTACAGCTGTTTTATCCTTATTTGAAATCATTAACAGCGCATACCTTTTAAGTTTTACTCATTTGTTCTTTGTGTAAAACAATAGAAATAAACACTCGGTATCGTTTTACTAATATAAATAAAGTTTTTACGTAGAAATGTATAATCACCTTAATGTTATATTTTGTGTTAATAATTATACACAACTTTTAATTCTAAACCGGTTAAAAATTGTTTTATATAACCTTTATTAATATTATTGTAAAAATTATAATTGTAATTTTTAACATTGTATATTGTAATAAAAATGACTTTATGTATATATATATATATATATATATATATATATATATATATATATATATATATATATATATAGTAATAATTATCTAAGTTTTAGTGGCATTACTAAGTAATAAAGTCAGTCTTGATAAGTCTTGCTAGTGCTTATATTTAAAACTAAAGAAAGTTATAAAAATTAATTTTTTATAAAATTAATTTTTTATAGTAATATTGTAAAATGATGTAATCAATTTTTTATTTTAAAATCATCTTTAATGTGCCTATAAATATTTAATATTTTACCAATTAAATAAAATAATCATTTGCTAAACGTTTTTTTTAAATTTATAACAAAAAACGTTTTTCTAAATTTTTTACTTAATTAAAATGTTTTAAAAACTAAATTAAAAACTGAATTAAACATAACATAGCGGTACAGAGCTCGATTTAGACTTGGGTGGGCATGAATTCAAATCCCACTACTGGCACTAAATTGCGGGCTCGCGTTTGGCTTCGCTAAAATGTCTACTGTTGAAAGATGTTTTCCGCACAACATTCAAAGCAGCAAACATAAATTATATATATATATATAAATTGTTAATTAATTAATAATTGCATAAATTTTATTAATTTAATTTTTATTATGCATGTTATGTATGCTGTAAATAATTTAAAAAAACACTGTTTAATAAACTAATTTATATATTTTACTATAATCGGATAAACGAACACTTATATTTAATAAACAATTTACCTTTATTCCGGCCTCATCAGAGAATACGCTGCAAATAAATTCTTTCAAAAAGTCATCCAATTCATTACCTTCGATATATCCATTACCTTGACAATATAAATAATGTGAATAAAATATACTTAATTTAAAAATTTTTTAACATTACAATAATTAAAATATATAATTATTAAAGCACTTAAGAAATAATAATTATGTTTAAACTTACAATTGTGTAATTTTTTTACATAGTTTACATAATTATTATATAAATTTTAGTTATCATTATTAACCGCACACTTAAATACTATTATTTTAAAAACCCAAATACCGTAAATATTTTTGCTTGTGGAAAAACTAATTAATTAAAATTTAAGTTATTTTACAGTATTTATTTTGTTAGAAAAATTAATTAGTTTCAATTAAAACAATAAAGTTTAAGCTTTAGTGACAGCGGCCGATGCGTAACTCTATATATATATATATATATATAATATTTTTTTATTAATTATCTTTTATTTATTACAATAAAGTTTACAATTTTCAACTTTTTAACTTGTCAGTGTACAGAACAGTATGCAAAATAAATATAAAATTTATTATTAATATTATATATTTTTAATATTTTTAGTTTAATATTTTAGACAGATTAATGCATACATTATTTTATTATTTTATTTTATACCGCTTTTTTTAAGTTATAATAATCATAAATTTTAAAATATTATATATATATATATACGCAATAACAAATAAAACGTTTTAAAAATATTTATTCTTGTAATAGAATTAAATTTATGTTGTGCTTATAAATCAATATTTTATAAAATTTATATTTTTCAATTGTTAGTCTTGATTTAAATTTGTAATTCAGTGTCAAATATTTTTTAAAGTTTAAATAAAAAGTTGGTTTTAATAAATATAAATTTGAAGGTTTTTTATTAAAATGTATTATTTTATATTTGCTACTAAATTTAAATTGCAATAAACAAAAGACAAACATATTTAACAGTAAACATAACATAATTTTCTAAAAGAAATAAAATAAAATGAAATAAAATAAGCATTTTTTGTTAAAACGTTCTTTTTATAAGTACAATATGTATGTTATTAATTCGTTGTTATTTCTTAAATCTGAAATAAAACAAGCAAAATAAAATACTGTATTGAATGAGTACTACGCTTGTGCCTAAGTTAACAAGAGTTTGAATTTATTGCGTTTAAATTTATATAAACAAATGTCCGAACAAATATAATAGTAGTCAAACCTTACACCACTGTCTTAAATTATTGCAATAATTGGCTAACAAATTTTGTAATAAAATTTTTAATATCTGACTTTTTTGTTTAATTTATTTGTAAATTATATTTTGATTAATTAAAACCATAGTTTTAAAAAATAAATTATTTTAATTATAATACATTGTGTATTTATAGTTTTATTATAATATATATTTTACATTACATTTTAAAGTTAACATTAGATAGCATTTACTTTTTTAAACGTAAAAATAATAATTTTTTATAAATATTAAAGCAGTTAATCATTTTTGTATTGTAAAAAATATTTTTCAATTTTTTAACTTATTAGGTAGCTAGCATTAAAACTACATTTTTGCAGGTAAATATATATATTTATATTTAATAAAATATAAATGTATAAAATTAATATATATATATATATATATATAGTTAATTTAACTAAAAAAATTGAAAATACTTTAATTTTATACATGTATATTTTGTTTAATATAAATCTTTTTTTATATTTCAAATTTTACTACTTTAAATGCTTTATAAACTACCTTTAAGTAAAACCAAACGTAAGCCATTATTTCCTGTTAATAATAAATATTGATCTAGTACCCACCTAAGTTCAAGGCGATCTTTGTACCGCTAGTTTACCACGGCATAAACACAATCTCCGTATGATGTGGTTTAAAAAATGAGACTAGACTCATTGTTTTGTGCCTCCCCACGGAAATGTTTATTAAAAAAGATTTATTCGTATTTGAAAAAACATCAAAATACTTAGTAATATTTGTTTTTAATTAAGTTTTAAAATATGTGGATTTAAACTATTAAAATACTAGTGAAAATGTTTTTAGTATGTGTTATTAACTAAGTTTTATAAGTTTTAAATAATGTGTTTATTTTACCTTATTTAGCTAAATAATGTTTTGCAAAAAAGGGAAAAAAGTTTTTGTCAAAAATGACTGTTAAGTAAGGTGACAGAAAAGTATAATATTAATTACTTATAATAATAAAAACTCCAAATGTAACTATTTTTAAAATTATTATTAAATTTTATTTGTTATTTGTTAACATTTTAATAAAAACATCTAATAGTATTTTTTGCAGTTTACACAATGTACAACGATTTGTGATTTACTATAAATAATAAATTTACAAGGCAAAGGTTATCTGCCCGTAGTTCAGTAGTTTAAGGCGCTGACCTGACACCAGATAGAACATGCGTTTAAATTTATGTGTGTGTAAAACTTAAAAAATGTAAACTGCTGATAATTCCAAATAAGGATGAAACAACTGTTCAGTGCTTGTGGTTAACTTAAAGCCAAGTAGATTTATGATCCAAGTAAATCTGACAATTCAAATCTGACGATTTGTGATTAGATTTTTAAAAATAAAATATTGAATTAGTCACAGATTACCAATATTGTTAAATATTTTGCATTATTGGATTGTTTTAGTGTATCAATAAACATTAATACATGTTTATCAAACAATTTAAGTTTTTAAAATAAACCTACAGTAATGTCTTTTTTAAAATTTGTCTGTTTAATTAAAAAATGTTTTCTTATACAACATTAAAAAACATTAATTAATTTTTTTAAATTTCGTGTACCAATATTTATCAGTAATTAAAAATTGTTTAAACAGGATTACAGAAAACGCTATTTTTAATTATGGCTTTAGAGCAAAGTTAAACCAGTACATGCATTTATTTTGTTCTTTATTTTGTGTTTATTAATTTAAATGTTTTACGAGAAAGATCTTTCAGCAGTAAACAATTTAGCAAAACCGAACGTGGGCCCGCATTTTAGTGCCGGTGATGGGATTCAAACCCATGCCCACCGAGGTTCGAATTTGAGCGTTGTACCGCTAGAAATTGTTATAAAAACATTTTTTACACATTGTTATTGCAATAATAATAAAATAATTGTGTTAATTTAAAATAGAATATTTTTACATTTTTGTAGTAATAGATTTGTTTGTAAATAAATTTTATTAAGAAAATTAGTTAAGCATGTAAATTTAAAAAATGATATTTAATGTTTAAAGGTAAAGAATTAAATTAATTAAATATTAGTTTTATTGTGTAACATTCGCCTTGTGTAATCAACATCCTGTTTTTTTATTGTTAACAATTTACATAATTTAAAATTTTAACATTTAGATATAAAACTTAACAACAATAATAATTTAAAATTTAAATAATATTGAAAAGCATTTTAGTAAAATTAATTTTTTTAAAAGTACATTATTTATACAATTTAGTTAGTTTGTGGTATATATTAATCAATGGATAATTTTAAAAATAGCATTAAACGTTAAATTTTTTTAGTTTATTTATTTTATTAATAAATAAAAAATTTTATAATTGTATTGACATTGATAGAAAAAATGTTAATTGAAAAAGTTTTGTAATTTATGTATTAAACAATTTCATTCAATTATTAAATTTTAAATTTGACAGACATTATTTTAAAATGTTTATAATTAAATTAACTTTTAATAACTATTTGATCAACACCAATAGGGTTATCAAAAGTTGTTATTGTTATAATTTATAATATTACTATTAAAAACTATAAAATAAATTAACAAGTACATTAGTAAATGTGTTTTGTTACACACATCATAAAAAGTTTTTATTAAATGTAATTAAAAACACTATGTAAATAATTGAAATAATACAAATGGAATAATTACATTAAAACAACCAAATGAAAAAAATTAAAAACATTTAAAACGCAAATTTTTTTTAACTTTTTCAATGTTTTAAAACATAAAACAAACTAATTAATTTTATTACTGAAACGATATAATTAATATTTTATGAAACAATAATTTACGTTTAACAAAATGCATTATTATTTAGAATAGAACACTGTTTTACATAATATATATTATTATTTTTATACTTAATAAAGATAGTACATATGTTTATATAGTTTGTTATGTTTAATTGAGTAATTTTAAACAATATAAAAGCATAATTTATTTATGTTACATTAAAGTAACTGCTAACAATTTTCGATTAAAATGATTTAAAAACCGAATGTTTAAGGTTTAAAAAATGTAAATCAATATTTGACCTGTATACAGATTTTAGATGAACCAAATTTATATTTAAAACATTAAAACATTTCGTAATAAAACCGAATTTTGAATAAATATTAATAATGTTAATACTAAAGTTAATATTAACAATAACAATAACAATAACAATAACAATAATAATAATAATAATAATAATAATAATAATAATAATAATAATAAAATAAAGCAATATAAATTTTTATAACAATTATTTTTTTAAAAATTTAAAAATACACTAATTTATTAATTTTACAAAATTAATTAGCAAATAATTTGGATTAAAATTGTTTATGCTTGTGCATTATACACTACAAAATGCAGTTATTAATTATCAGTTCTTGTTAATATTTTTTATATGCGTAAAAACACAAAATACTTTTCATGCCTTATTTTTATGTGCACATACTAACTAAATTCTTTAATTGAGTATACATTTAACAGCATAAATTTTGTTTATATAATGGTAAATACTATTCGTAATATTTATAACCTTAGTACATTTTAAATACAGATAAGATTCAGTTTTAATGGTTTTTTATATTTTTAAACTAAATATACGTTAATGTTTTTGACTATAGCAAATGCAATGTTAAAAAATATCACTAAAATTATTTTAAAATACGCAATTTTTGGTTCGCAATTTACAACGCACACATTTATAAAACTAAATCTCTTAAGGGTATTCTAGACAGTATTTAAATATAAAAGCATTATTTGCATCCATTTTTAACGTTCACTAGCTTTTTAAACGCTGGTTTTAACACAAAATTAGTTTATTTTACGTTTTTTAATTATACATTATAAATATTTTTAAAATATTGTTTTTATATTAATTTATTTAATTAAGTTATTATTTTGTGTTAATAAATAGTCTACGTAGAATTCCAGTTAGCTCAACAATTGAATATATTTTAGAATTTGGCTTAGTTTTAGGTTTTATTTTAAGTGCTTGCAAGTTCGTAAATAAAAAAAACAAATTTATTACACCTTTTATAATTATAAACTTTGTAACAATTTAAAAAATATTATTTTTTGCATAATTGTAGTTAAGCAACTAAATACATTTTCAAAAATGCGTTTAAATTTAAATTTATAAAAGATCTATTAACTTAATAACTACATTTTGTGTTTAATTTGCATAACCATTTTGATTTTTTTTACACAATAGTTAATTTAAAATTTTATTTATTAGACATAATAAAAATCAAATTATTAAAAATACACTACATATAAGTAATGCGTAAGTGTTTGGTTTTATAAGAATTAATTTAAACATTAATGTTTTTAAAATGATGGTTTACTTAATTTTACAATGGTTTTTATTGTGAAAATTATTAAAAAATTAATTAAATAGTTTTTACTAAAAACCCTTAAAAATAAAAAAAATTATATTTTTAAAATTTAATTCTTTTGTTTGATATGTACTTAATTAAAACGTTTTTTAAGTATAAATTAAAAGTATATATATATACTAGCTAAATTAAGTAAACTATTGAATATCTTATTAGTCTTGTAAATTAATATATTTTAATTTTAACATTATTATTATTATTATTATTATTATTAATAATAATAATAACAATAATATTACATTTTAAATAAGTAATGATTGTCAAAATAATGAAAACATTATTATATACCTGAAGGTTAAAATATTTTATTTTAACAAAAAGTGAACATTTTTTAACATTTTATTTATTTATTTATAAATATAATATCAAAAAAATTATTTTAAATTATTTTGATAGATAAATACAAATATTTAATATTAATTAAAATAGTCATTTTAAACAAATTGTTTGCTTTAAAAAAACTATAAAATTAGTAAACTGCGAATAAATTTTAATATTTTTAAAATAATTTATTATAGAAAATAATATAATCTTTAGAAATCTAAATACTAATAAACTATTTAAATTTACATTAATAATAAATCCATGAATCAAATATTTTATTGTAGTTATAATTAAGTAATAATTAATTGTACAATATATAATAAACAATTTATTGTTTTGCTTTTATTGTTACAATTATTTAATAACACATAATTAATCGTTGTGTAACAATACTTTTCAAATGTTAAAAAAAATAAAACTAAACATTATACAATGTTAGACTATTTTGTTAAAAATATTAAAGAAATTTTATTTATTAAACGCTAATTGTACATTGAATTGTAAAAAAATGATAATTAAACCTAAAAAAATTAAATTCAATTTGTTTATTTAGAATTATTAAAAATTGATTTAAAGTTAAAATTTATAAATTTATTTTAATCATAATTTTAATTTTAATTTTTAAATTTAATGTAACAAGTACAATTATATTTTAATTTTAATTTAAAAAAATAATTTTTTTAAAAAATTTATATTTGCATAACAATATTTTTACATACATATACATATTTTATCTATAATTTAAAACATTTTTATAAATATAATTATTTATTTATTTATTTTAATAAAAAATAATAAAAACCTAAACATATTAATTGGTAAAGTAATAATTGTACATGTTATATAACTAAAAGTTATTTATATTAAATTTTGATAATAATAGAGTTTAACACTTTTATTCGAAAGTATTTAAAGTTAATTTGTAAATTCGAAAGAATACTTTTTCTGTAGTATTAACATTTGTAAATACATTATAAACTACATTGAAATGTTTACATAAGAGTAACTATTAAGTGCTTGAATCAAATTTTAGTTTTATTAAAAATTGCAATAGTTAAAATTAATAACATAAAAGTTTATCCTCAATTATGTAAAAAATATTCTTTTAAAAAATTATTTTTAACTTTAAAACAATAAATACAAATTACATAATTTATCACAATTATATGATATTAAAAAAAAGTTTGTAAATTGTCGTAAATAAATAACAACAAACAAATAACAAGTAACGTGTTTACTGATACATATGTAAAATTTTTGTTTTTGACAATTATGTATTTTTGCATTAGATGCTAATGATCTTAAAGATTTGAGTAATGTTTATAAAGTTTTAAATTTTAATAATGGCAATAGTCTTCCCTCTCTACGTGGTGCATCCTTTGATAAATGCTCATAAGCATCCAGATTAATAACAATCGAGACCTAGTGCAAAGCGGTAAAACTAGACGTTTTCTGGACTTGCGCTTAACAAATATGTGCTACTATACACCAAAAATGCAAAAACGGTTTTTCAAAGTATCCATTTACTATATAAGCCTGTTAGGTTTGTAGATCTATTAACCGCCGTTAACTTCCAATTCCCCCAAAATGGATCGCTTTTTCAATTTTTGTAAACACTGACTTTGCTACAAAAAATGGTATTTGAGCCATATAAGTGTTTGGTTTGTAAGCTACAATAAAACAAATTTCATAGTTTTTTTATTTAAAAATTATTTTTAAATTAATGCCATTTCTATTTGGCATTTTTTGTTAAAACACATAAAAAATTATAAATTATTTTTTTTATTTTCTAAAACTGTAGTTTATTTTTTTGTTATTTTTTTATTTATAAGTATTGTAGTTATTTGTAAACCAGAAATTAATTTAATAATTTTTTCTTTATTTTAAGAATTTAATATTTATGTTAAAGTTAATAATTATTTCAAATTATATTACGGGCTACTTCTGTCAAAGTGGTAGACTGGCTTCGCCGAATAAAAACTTGCTAAAATAATTTTGCAAAACATTTAAGCAATAAAAATATTTATTAATTGATATTTTTAACTTAAAAAATGTGTTTACTTGTAAGCACTTTTAAAACTCACAAAATAAAAACAATAGATGCTATATATATATATATATATATATATATATATATATATATATTAAAGATAGGGATGAAAAGTTTACAGTGAAGAAACTGTTTGTAAAATAATCCTAACATATATAATTAGTATTTGTTTTAACTACATTGCTATAATTATTAAAACAATTTATTTTAAATAATTGTTTAAAATTAGTTATATATATTAAAGACAGGAAACTAAACACTACTCTGAAACTATTCCCTATTGTCAAATATATGCTTAGTATATATAATTAGCTTTTGTTTTAACTAAATTGCTACAATTATTAAAACAATTCATTTTATATAATTGTTTAAATTTAGTTATATATATATATATATATATATATATATATATATATATATATATATATATATATATATATATGAGTCATATTTTAATTAAATGGTAGACATAATAAAAGTGCTACCTATTAAAACTAGGTGGGTCTTATCACTTACATTAAATACTGATCCTTGTTTAGCTATGTTAAGTGTCCACTTGCTACAAGACTTTTCGTTAAATAATTAAACAGAAAAAAAATAAAAAATAAATTAATAGGTTTTAAATATATTTCCTTATTAAAAAAACACGTTTTGTATATAATTTGATTATTAACGGTTTTTAATATACTGAATAATGTAACTTTAATTATTAAATAATTGGTAAATATTAAATTATTCAACTTTATTATAGGGATTTTAAGGACAAAATATTAGAATTTGTCAAATTTACTTAATAATAATTTTTTCTTAATTTCAGTCAACTAGCAGTACTGAACAACTGTTTTATCCTTATTTGAACTAATGAGTAGTATATGCCTTTCACGTTTTTTACACGAACTTGAACCCACTTTTTACCGAGTATCAGACCAAATTCCTAGGTACTAAGGTACAAGTGCTTGAAACTGACTTTATAATTTTATTTATAGCAAATTATTTATAGCAAATCTGGTCAATACTAATTACCCATTAATTTTAAATGCTGTGCATTGCTACTTCAGTTATACAAAATTAATTAAATATTTAAAAAACAATTTATTTTATTAGATATTATTTTGTAAAATACAAATTATTAAACGTGTTAAATTTTAGTTTTTACTAATATTTTCTTATCTACACCTCTGTCTAATTAATATTTAAATATTTAACAATGCTTTATTAAAAATATTAATATTTAATTTTTAAATTGTGTTTTAAAAGTTACACTGTAAGTGTTATAGAATATTTTACTTTTAAAAATTCTTAATCATCTACACACACCAACATTTTTTTGTTTTTATCTTTTATTATCAAAATTTGAATATTTTACTAATTTGTCACGTAAACAGAGATTCGTTTTACTTATATTTTAACAATTATTCAAATGTAAATTTTAAATTGTTATTTTATTATATACAAAAATTGTACTAAATTTAATAAAAAATAAAATTATATAAAAATAAATTTAAAAAACACGATGTTAATGGTATAATGCACAACGTTTTGTTCGTATTATTAAAAGCTAATTTTTAAAATATTAATAATATAAATTATTTTGTTTATAAAAATGTTTTTGGTACATAATAAAAATATATATTTTAGTTTACTTGTTTAAGTTATAGTTAAAATATCGTTATTTTTATTTTTTGTTTTTATTTTATGCATGAAAAAAACATTTAATATTTAATTAAGGTATGGTAGACTAATAATTGATGTAAAAAAATTTTTAATTTATATTGTCTTATAAATAATTTTATATTTAAAATAGTTTGTTATACGATTTTAATTAATCACATTTTTTATTCAAACTGAGTATAATTTATGTCATATTTTAAAATAACTAAATATTTTATTTAAAAATTATACGATAAATTTTAATTTTTAAAAGAATTATATTATTTAAAAATTAGCTGAACGTAGAAAAAGCATTATTATTTAACTTATCTTTTGTTAACCTGGTACTTAAATTATAATACAGTGCTACAAAATGTTTTACAAGTTTATTTAATAAGATAATGTTAATAATATTAATTTTTATTTTAAAACTTAAAATATTCTTAACAGAAATAATATTAAATATGATTTTTAAATTATTTTTAGTTTATAATTTAGTAAACGAATTATTATTTAAAACTAATTATTTAATAAAAGCACCAATTATGTACTACAACATATATTATATACTATATAATTAAATATTAAACTTTTGTATATATATAACCTTAATTAATTTTAAAAAACTAAATTTTTAAATGGTTGTTATGTAATTAATTTGTAGAATTAGTTTAAAAATTATTTTGTTATTCAAGTTTATTTTGTTATTATACAAATATTTTACTTAAACCTAATAAGTAATAATTTATTTTTATTTGTATCTTTACTACTTTAAATATTTTAAATATTTTTTTATTAAATTATTTCTAAATATAAATTTTTAAAATCTTAATTTACATAAAAAATTACAAAATGTATATTTTGATAAATAAGAAATAAGTAAAAAAAAATTTTATTCAATTTAAATTCAGTATCTTTATAGTAGTTAATACGTGATTACTAATTTATTCCTTTGTTTATAAATTATTTAATAAAAAAAAATTAATTCTATTCTTTTTTTATATAAACTTAAAAATATTTATTAATTATAATTATTTTTTTATTAATAAAAATATAAATTTTAAATATTAACGTTTAATAAGAAATGTATTAATTATAACATTTTTACAGATTGAAATAATTATTAGTTAATAGGAATATTAATAGGTTTTTTAATATTTTAAAAATTATTTAAAAAATACAATTAATTTATTATTTTTAAATGTAATAAAAATAATTAAATTAAATTAAATTAAAATAAAATAAAATAGATTGTTTTATTGTACGTATTATCTCTATCACTTAAGTACATCTAATAAAGTAAATACTAAAATATACGTAATAAATAAATAATGTATTAATAATATATTAAATAATGCAAAAAAATAAATTATATTTAATAATTCCATTTATTTTGGCGCTCATTTTAACTTATAATTTTGTTACAATTTCTATATTTTTGTATTCTTAAACAAATATTTCTTGTTACTTATATAATTAAATGTAAATTACCCAATATCATTTTTTACTATTTTTGTTTTTTAATATTTATTTTTTTAGGAAAACAACTACAAACAGAAATTAATTTAGAATTAATAATTTTTTATATTTTTATTACTTCTTGTAGAGATATATATTTAAAATAATTGAAATGTTTTCAAATAAAATTCAAATTGCTAATAATATATATATATATATATATATATATATTTGCAAAAATTATTTTAAAGGAACATAATTACCGTCAGTATCATAATGATTCCAAACTTCTACAAACTGAGCTGCAGTAAAACGTTTTAAACTTTTTGAATTTTCATCTTTAAATTGAAGCAAAAAATTATTATTTGTTGTGCTCAAATTATTGGTTGCCATAATGTAGTCAAAAGTCTCTGTATTAAATACTTTTTAAAATAAATATATAAATATTTTAATTGTAATATTTGTTAAAAATTTAGAGTAAATTTAGATATTTTGTTAAGAAACTTTTTAATTTTTAAGTTTAAATTTAAATGTTTGACTTAATTATAAAAAGTGTTAAAAGATACAAGGAAAGGTTTTTCATGTAACAACTTAACGTTGTTTGGCTGTTTTAATTAAATGTATTTCTATTGGAAGATTGTTGATTCAATAGAAAAGCATGTTATTGGTTAATTACAAACAAAAGTATTATTTAGTTAAACTACATAATATAATAATGTTTAGTGTGATACATTTAATTTATTTTAAAATAGACCATTTATTTTTATTTTTAAAATAAATTAATTTTGTTAAGTTTTTATAATTATTTTAAATTAATACAAAAAATTATATTATTACTATTAAATGTAGACATTTAATTATTTAATATATATTCGTGTTTAAAACAATAAATACTAATTATTTTGCTGTAGGCAATTAAAAAAGTGTCCAAGATATTTGATAAAAAAGTAGATATTAGTATTTTTATTTTATAAACATATTAAGGGTAAACATATACTGTTCTTAAAAACATTGTGCATTAATTATGTGTAAATGTTAATACAAAATATAAAATACATACATATTAATTATTAACTCTGACTTTATAATATATTTTTTTACGACAAGTTATAAATAAATTTACATTTAAGTAATTTTTTCATTAAACATTTTTATTTAAACAAAAGTTTTTAATATTTATCTTTTTAAATTTCTGCATAAATTTAATTATTGCATTTTTATTTTTAAGTCGTTTTATTTTAAAATTTCTAACATATAAATACCAATAAATATTTCAGATATACAATTTCTTATTTTATTAAATTCAATGTCAACTATTTATATTAATTTACAAATGTTTTTTAATTATAAAAATGTTCTTTTTTATTTTGTTATAATCAATATTTTTTATGTAGATACTTCACTAAAGTATATTTATTTTGGTTGAGCTAAGCAATTATCTCTAAAAATAATAATTAGTTGTGCACAGTTTGTCTTAATGTAATTGATTTTCTATTCTAATTACGTGCACATATGATATTAAAAATTAATACAAAAAATTATAATCAATACACATATAATCACTTAGTAAATATGTTTATGGCAGTTTAATAACAATATTACATAATTATGCAATCAACATATGACAAATTCTCACTTATTTTATTGAATTATTTATGTATTTAAAATATAATATTTTAATACATAATGTTTAATTTTTAATATACAATATGCAAGTAAAAATAAATAAATGAACAAATAATTAAGGTAATTAGTATACATATTATTAAGTAAAAAAATATACACTATTTAAAGAAATTTCTATCATTATTATAATTATCTAAATTAAATATTTTTGGTAGTAAAATAATTACAAAATAAGAATTTAATTATATTATATTATATATAATAACATATTATGTATAAAATACAAATATAATATTGTAGATATATATTATTAATAAACTAAAAATTCTACACTAAATGTAAACCGGTTTATAATAAATTAAATTAAATTACTAACATGAATGCATATAAAAATTATACTTAAAAAATACAAGTTTGTATTATACAATACTAAATACTTAAAACATTGTCTTATTTTTAGTTACTGTTACTGTTTATATCGTTAACGTAGTCCTATGTAATCTTAGTTTTTAAACAAATTTGAGTTGTAGAAGGTATTTTTTTTATTTTGAACATGCTTATAGATGTTATAAATGTTTATGTCAACTCTTACAGAAAAAGATTATTTTATTTTAGTCTAAAGAATGTTCAAAATTTAAAATTTTTAATTAAAAACAATAAAATTAATGTATTATAATTTATCAAAAGGTAAAATTATTTTTATTTTAAGTTTTTGTTGCTTAAATATTTTGCAGTAAACATTTATTATCAAATGCATATTTCGCTATGTCAACTAAAAACTAGTAATCGTACTTGAACAGTTTTGGGTTTAACGTTTCAGTTACTTTTACTAATTTGATAAGCACTTGTAATTCTTGCATAAATGGATTGCATTTTATTTTAAAAAATTATTAAAATTAAATTTTTAATAAAAATGTTCAAACATGAAAATAAAGAGTTAAATTTGTTTATGATAACTTGCTGTATAATTACTATTTTATTTATTACTATTTTATAATCATTTCGTTTTAAAGAGCATAAGGCAACAATAAAACCCAATAACTCAACAAAACGCAAAGCGATAATTTGATTCCATGTGTTTAAAAATAATTTCATGTAACATTTATTTCAATAGTTTTAAGCGATTTTTTTTGTTGTCTGCTAAACTTCCTTTTGCCATCATCAATTGTTCATTATAAAACCATTCCTGTTGGTCCTTTGGGTTGTAAACGTAGAATTTAAACATTATTGCAGACGAAAGTTTAATATATATATACATATATAATAAGTTTTATTTTGAAAACACGAAATATTGTATTAATAGATAAAAGTATACATTTTAAACTATTTTTTTAAATCAACAGTTATATATAGTACTGTTAAAAAATTAATTAACTTGTTATACCTATTAAACTTTTTACATTTTGGGTATGATTAATGTTACTTATTAATTGTTTATTTGGTTTTTTTAGTTTGAATGTTTTATGGAAAAATTCTATTACCAAATAAACATTTACAAAAAACTAACAAGAGTGTACATTTTAGTACCGATAACCTTTATTGTTTGTTATTATTTTTTATTCTTAATATTTTTTTAAAAGTCAACCGAATAAAAAAATTAATTTGTATTCAATAATGTCCCAATTTTGCCCAAATAATATCTTTAAATATATTTTTTTAAATTTAAATATTATGTATTCATTATTTATTTGTATTTTTGTAAATACTTTAATACAAATATTAAAACAACTATAAAACCTATATAATTGCATAATTTATACAGTTTTAAACAAAATAGTAAATTTGTGTTTTGTATAACCTTGTATAATCAATGTGTTTATAGCACAAACGTAAATTTTAATTAACAATGTAGACATGCAAATATATCCTAACAGTAATATAAATATTAATAAACGCATTAACAACCAAAAAATATTACTTTTATAGGTTAATTTACGCTATCAATATTAAAAATTTATTAAAATAGTTGTGTTTATCAGATGCGGGTGTCAACTGCTGTTTGGATAATTATATTTAAAAAACTTTTTCTATTAATATATTTTGTTATTTACTAATATATATATATATATATATATATATATATATATATATATATATATATGTTATAGCTGATCTCAAGCATGGTTAAGAAAAAACCTCAAAACATACTTATCAAATTTTTTATTGTTACATCAAATTTGTCAATTTCTTTATACATTTAAAAACCAATATTAAAATAAACAAAAATAGATGACATTATAGAAATTAAAAACTTTTACCTGTTGTCTATTCTATAAAATACAAAATATCTAGTTAAAAATAAACTAAACCTAGCGTACTATATATAATTTATTTTCTTACATAACTTTTTATTGTATATAATACATTTAATAAAACCGCGTTTTATAAACTACAAATGTTTTATAATTTTTTAAATATTTATTAAGCGTTTAAATTAAAATTAAAATAAAATATTTTTTATTACATTTACACACAGATGTAATGTGTTTAATACCGTTTAGTTTATTAATTGCAATAAGTAGATGTTAAGAAAAATATGTAAATTATAATTTTTAAACAATTTTGAGTTATTTTTTAACAAAACATATATACATATAATAAAACGTTAAATAAAATTTTAATAAGTTACTTATATTTCTGGTTTTAAAAATATTTTAGTAATTTAAAAAAAAATATGATTGAACTCTGTTCTGCTTTTAGTAATTAGAAAAGTTACTTGTAGGTTGTCGGTTAATTAATTAAATTTTAACAAATATACAACTGGTAAAACTTGTAAAATACATTTTTTGTTCAAAAAATAGTAAATTTTAATATTTATATTACATCTGTATAATTAAAAAAACAGTTTATATATAAAATAATTTTTAGTTACTATAAGAATACTTTTACGTATGTGCTACGAATTATTAATTAAAATTTTATAGAACATTTAATTTACAAGATCAAACATGCAACCATTATAAAAATTGTTTTATTTATTTAATTACTATAATATAATTAATGTTTAAAGTTAATTTCATAATTAAATTATAAGTCCATAAAAAACACAGATTAAAACTTTAAATATATAACATATTTTTAAAGTTATTTATAATTAAATTTAGTTTATTGTAAAATCGAAAAAATAATCTTATAAAATAAATGTAAAGTTAGAATGCAAAGTGATAAATCAAAAAAATATATTTAAAAATTAACAATCTAATAATTTAACAAACAAAAATCTGAATGTTTTAATTTTTTAATAAGTACAATTAATATTTAAAAATTATAAATAAAATATATAATATTTAAGATATTGTTACAAACATTAAAAAGTCCTATGCTTAAAAATATTAATACAAAAATACTTTTTAAAATAAAGTAAGATGAAGTAAAATAGCCTACCCTATATATATATAACTAAAATGCAATCATATGAATGAAATTATTTTTTGTACATACACACATTTTTATTTATTAAAATTTTTTTTTAATTGTTGTTTATTATTAAATTAATTATTTTAAACTGATTAAATATTAAAATTGTCACGCATCGTTATTTATAAGTAACCGAGAAGCATTTAAATTTAAATTTAAATTAAATTCTAAACAGTTTAAAATTATTTTTATGTAAATATTTTAAAAATTTATATTGTAGACAATATTACATATTATATTAATAAAATATTGTTTTTAATTTCTAGTTTTTTAAGTACTTTTATTTTTAAATTATAATTGTAATTAATTTTTTGATGTTAATCTACATTGATACAAAACTAAGATTTTTTTAAATTAAGCGAATTTAAAAAATGGTAAATTTTTGTACTTTACTAAAACTACCAACACGCATTTATTTTATTAGATTTTATATGAGTTATTACTACATTGCTATATCACTATATAGTAAAAGTGCTAATGAAAGGGATTATTCACTTGTTTGCTAACTGCAGTAATGTACAGTATTTGAGGACACTAGGTTAATAACATCAATTAGATTCAAAAGGATTAGTTTTAATCAACTGTAGCTTAGTGGTTGAAGCAGTGACCTGGCACTAGATAGGGCGTGGGTTCAAGTTTATTTAAAAATTTAAAAGGTATGCATTGCTGATAATTTAAAGCCAGGTTAAAACAGCTGTACAATGCTCCTGGTTGACTGATACCCAGTGCATTTATTATTTATGTAAATCTGACAAATCGAAAATTTTACTTTTAAAAACCCTTTATTAATTTTAATTTAGTTGTTTATTAACGACTTAAGGAAATCAAAATAACATTTTACTATAATTAAATGTGCTCAAATTTTGCATCAGTTTAAAATGTAAATTTAAAAAAATATTTCTTGTATGTTTAAAACTAAATTTTTAATTTTATATTATTTTTTATTGCTTAAAAATATTTTATGTTAAAATAATGTACATATTTAAAAACTATTTTATATTTTATGTATATGTATATTTATTTTTTAATGCCAAATATTCAGTAATTTTGTTATTTAAAATGCATATTAAAATATTAGATTAATCTACAATTTACGACAATTTAAGATAAATATGTACACGTCATGTTTAGGCTTTAGTTAACTTTAATTGTCTTTAAAAATTATTGTTCAATTTTTTTAATTAATTTATTATTGGCGTCAGATACATTTTAAAATCAAAATCAATAAATTAAATTTTACAGTTAGATAACTTATAGTAGTCACCACAGCTATGTTTTACGTTGTTTAATAAAATGTAAAAATGGATTAGTTAGATTAAAAAAATGTTAAAATGCATTCGTATTATCCAGTACAATTTGTAAACTGCATATTATAAAAACTTTAATTAATTTAAATAAGACGAGTTTTTCAATATTTACAGATATTTAAAATAAAAATATTTTACGCATATTAAGAGTTATAAATTTTATGTTGGTTAGAAAAAATAAGCAAAACGTTTTATTAATTAATTGAAAATAAAACGTTGGAATAAAACTTGGAATTTTTAACCTTATTTAATGTTTACATTCAACATTTAATGTAATAGAATTAATAAACTTTATAAAAGTATTAAAATTTGCACATTATCAATATAAAAAAGTTGTTTATTTTTATCTGTGAAACATATTTTCATTTTATTATTTTAACTAAAAAAAAATTTTAGAAAATATATAATGTTAATAATAACTATTTTGAGTGCTTATGCATTTGGTCCTTGCTCTTATAATTGGTATAACTGACTTTTACTAGACTCCCGTCTGGTAAATGAGTGCTAGCATACACCCAAGATTTTTAAAATGTGTCTCAAGGTATTAATTTACCATATGTAGCCGGTTAGACTGAAAGAGTTCATTCTAACGGAAAATCATGCCTCAGGTTCTTATTATGTGCAAAAAGACATAAAATTGATTTAACAGCAAATACATGATGGAATTAACAGCTGAAACTTTTAAAGCATCTGATCTCTTGTAAGCAACTAGAAAAAGACCAAAGTATTAACGAGCCTGACTTAAAATTATCACGGTGTGAACAATTTTTTTATTGATAGGTCTTGTGGATCCGTCAACTGGCGTAAACTCTCTCATAAAAAAAAAAAATTTGTAAATTTTTGTGAACATTGGCGCCATCGTAAAAACATTATCTTCTAACCAAAAAACTTTATTTACACCCCTCCTCAAATTCAATTACTATTCGGCAACCTCTTGCATAAGAACATAGAATGTACAATTATTGTTATCTGTTTCAACTTAAGCATATATTGTTACAGCGCCAAGTCGTTAGATGACGAGCTCCAGAAATTGTTGTTCAGAATTGTTTCGTTTTTCTACAGATTCACCATCTGTTGCAGTAATTTCCTCCATCATTTTGTGTATTAAATCCAGCACACCATGGGGTAGTATTTTGTTTATCCCTAACAGCTTCCAGTACGTTAACTGACTGGAAGGGTATATAGCCACGATTAGCATTTATACGCTTAAAAATATCCGAATATTTTATGGCCGTCATTAATTTCACCGTTCCAACTAATAATTATAAGCAACTAGAAGAATTATACTGCCGACTCAAAACCTCATTGCAAATTGTTGTTATCGGAAGGCATTTTAACTGTGAGGTTTGTATGGCCAATATTAACTAATCCTAGATTGGCTTTTAGGCAAAATTACTCAAACAATACAAGAATGGAAAAAGATTGAGTAAATTCGCATCCATCTACAATATGGTTTTCACAAAAACAGTTTTCTAATACCTCGTAAAACATTTAATAACATTCCGTTTTAGTAGTGGTAGATATTTTTGCTAAATTAATTGCGTTTTGGTTAGCAAACGTTGTGCATTTGATTTTGCTGTAAACGTTTCCGGTAAATATAGTTTGAAGATTATCCCAAAATATCGGTTACCATGTCGTCACAAGCTTCTAATTTAAGAATTTTACTAAATAATGCTCTTTTTTGCAATGTAAAGCTATCTATGTATCTGGGTACTTTAATTACTTTAAACGGTGGTTTATCTAACGAAGTAAATCGTCGAATTTGCTTGGTTGTTTTTACGTTTAGAAAACTTGCCAATCCACTTTAAAGACAAAAAAACATCAATTTAAACACAGAAATAAGCATGTTTTTTATTGATTTACACGGTGCTTTTGTACTCAGCAAATTTTAGACTCTTACGTAATCAGAACTTATAAACTTCAACAAATTTAAATAATGATGTATTATATGCACAACAGCAATTTCGTTTCATCCGTATTAAGGGAGTGGATGAAAAAGTTTAGCAATTGCGAAATTCGAAATTACTTTCAACTTTACAACCTTTTTTTATTTGTATCATGACAACAAAGATTTAGCTGGTTTAGACAAGTTTAACGTAAAAATTCTGAAGCATTCTCATGTACCATTATTGTCCAAATGCTGATTAGAAGAAAAGGAAAGGTAGTCACAAACGTACTTGAACGGATGCTGTTCGAGACAATTTTTACATTATTTTAGCCTGGATTTTATCTTGGAAACAATGGCAAATTCATTAGACTAAAATATCTGTGCACGCCTTCGTAAATCGTAAACAGTGAAAAGGGATTGATTATACGGGATGCTACGAGAACTTGGAACTAGTAAAGAGGTGGCTTTGCCACCAACTTTGTTGCTTGTTGTGCTACTTTTAAAATATTAAATAACAATAGATAAATCAATGTGAAATTGTCAATTTATCTAAATTAATTTATTATTAATTTAATTAATTATTGGTTAATTATTATTTATTACTTATTAATTTAATAAATCATTTAAAAAAATTTTTTATTATATATTAATTTTTAATTATAAATTTGAGAAAAGTATTTTGTTTTACATTTTTTATGATTAAACATTTACGATTTAATATTTAAATGTAAATATTTATTTTTATCGTATTCAATGTGCAAAAATAAATAAGTGTAATCATTTTTAAGTAAATTTATTTATACGTACAAATTACTAATTGTGTACTAAATATTTTGAGTATAAAAATAGTTTCTAAATATAAATGTGCATAAATTATTAAAATTAAATAATTTATTTAAAATCATTAGTACTGTTTTTTAATATTAACAAATTAACAAATAACATTTGTTGGTCTTTACTATAAAAACTAAGTTATAATTAACTTTAATTGCTTTAAAATACATCTAAATGTTTTAATTTCTCTCATAATTATTATTTACTAATACTGTAAATAAAAGTGACGCCTGCAAAGTTTAAGTCACCTTTTTAGAGTAAAAATAAACAACAGGTATAAAACTTTATGTAAATAGGTTCTAATAGAAATATGTTTTTTTTATATTAAAATTAAAAATAAGTACAAAATAAAAACATTATAGTACTATTTTAACATTGGTTATGTTTAATAACCAACATTCTACTAACTAATTAATACATATTTGCGTTTTAAAACTAAACAAATTAATCTATACAAACTAATACATGTTTTTGTTGCACAACTTACAGTTATAAAAGCATTTAGTGCAAAAAGACAATAAAAGTTCAATTATTTTTAGCAACAATTGTTACATTTACTAAAACTGGATACTTGAAAATAATCTTTTTATTACTGTAAACGAATGTTAGTGGTTTTAAACATTTTTAATTATAAAGGTTGTAAAAACTGTAAATGTAATATAGAAGCAAAAAGCTACAATTTTATTTGTACAAATTTTCTGTTTACATTACTAAAATCACATTAATGTATGAAAAGCTCTTCATATTGGTTTTAAATTACTTTTTTATTTTTAGATGTATATATAAATGAACGTAATAAGGTTTTTTTTAATTTATCTTGTTTTAACATTTTAAAAAACCTTCAAAAATGTTTTTGTAATGTGTAAAATAAAACGTTTTAAAAACAATTAAATTTGTATTTTATTGTAAACATTTTTGTAGGTTTGAGCTTTTGATTAGAAAGAGCACTTTCAATGCACACACATTTTAAGAAAAAGTAACAAAAAGTTACTTAATATATTATAATAAATAACAATTTATTTTACTTTTTACTAAAAAATAAAACACAATAAAAAAAATTTATATCATTTTTAAAACTGTATTAACATTTAAAAACGAAATATTTTATTTCATAAATTTATTAAAATTTGTGTACATCACAAAAACAATGTTTTTAAAAATAAAATTGCTATTCACAGCTACTATTATAGGCCTAGGCAATATTTGTTGCACGTGCAGTAAAGCACAGTTATTAAGGTAAAACCATGCTTTATTTGAATTTGAGTAGGCATAAGTTTGTGTGTCACCACCGACACTAAGTGCGGGCTCTTATTCAACTTTCCTAAATATCAGTTTGCTAAAAAAAATTTTTGTAAAACATTTAAGCAGTAACAGCCAAATAAATAACTTTAGATCCTTGTTTAACATTTTTGAATGTACAATTATTAAAAATATGTATAGTAATACATTTAAGTAATAAAATCTAGAAAAATATTACAGCGTACATTATTAACCAATTTTTATTTTAATGTGTATAATTTTAAGCGTTTTAAATAAATTAATCAATTTGTAATATCAAATATATAGTAAATTTTGTTTTAATAATAACAACAAAAATTGATATAATAATAATAATGAAAATGACAACAACGTTTTATTAAATGTATCAAAATATTATCGACCATTTATGTTATTTACATTAAAGAAAATAATTTTTATTAATAAGTATAATGTTTTAATTGCTTTAATATTAATTAGCAGACTAGAAATATATTTAATACTTTGACTTTATATAAAAATATTTAGCTTTTTAATATTATTTTAATAACAAAAAAAAACATTTTTGGTTTACTTTAATTTAATTTTAAAAATCAATTGTATATTATAATTAATAACTATAAAAATTGCAATTATTTATTTGTTGCTGGAAATAAATAACAATGATTGTAAATAGTTAGTAAAATTTAGCAATATAGTTAAAATTAGAAACAATTCTTTTTCTATATTAGACCCTCTAAAGTTTCTCAAAAAATTAAGTATTGCAGTTTTATGTCAACAATTTTACAGAAATTATTTAATCTAGCCAATCCCAAGCCTGGATAAAAGGGGAGGGTTTGAGCGCAAGGTTAGCAACCTGTTCTCTGTAAAAACTTTATACTGCTACGGAAATAATCAAGAGAACGCCATTCCAGCAAACAAAGGCAAAAAAGTAATCCCACGTATCTGGATGACAGAGTTACACAGATAACAAGGTTGAGTAAAAACCGAAAAGAAGTTTAATCTTCGATTTGCAAACTCTTCAATGCCAACAAGACTTTGTTGTTGTTGTTGTTTTTTGCTGTATAATATATATATATATATAATATTTCACAGTTACACATAATGTTGCTTTTATTAAACTAATTTATGTTATATTATTATTAATGCTAGTAGTAATAATTATAATATTAATAATTAATATTTATAAATGTTTAACGTTATACATAACTTTAAAACATTAAATATTTATATTTATTTACTAGGTAAAACGTTTTAAAATTTTGTATTTTATATTTTTATTGCTTTTTCCTTTTTAAGTTGTTTTTTCTTTTATAGTGAATTGATTTTTTTGATCAGTTTTTTTTACTTGGTTCCGCATTATACTATTTTAAGGCCTTATAATAATGCGCATTTTTTGTACTACTGCAAAACTTTCCCCTTTAACCAGGTTTGGGACTTGATAAATTAGTTAATTTCTAATTCTATCTAGCCGCAGTTCTATACTTTTATTATTATTAAACAATTATTTTTAAACAGGTTTTATGCTTGTGCTTTATAAAATGCATTAAAGCGTAGGTTTATTAAAAAAGTGCATTCGATAGTAAAAAAATGATTGAATAAAAACTGTAAAACGTTTATTTATTCCCAAATATTTTTGTATTCTCAAAACGTTAAACTAAACTATACTAATTATTTAAGTTTTTAATAATTCTACATTAAAGTTTAATGTTATTAAAAATTAAATTAAATTATGTTTTGTTAGTTAGTTTGCATAAACGATATAAGTTTAATTAGTTTCTAGTTTGTATTTATTAGTATCATTTAAATGTTTAAGTTGTATAACGTAATTTTTTTAATTATATTTCTGAACAGTTAACAATATTATTTTAACTTAATAAATTTAGTTAAACGTTTATTAAATTAATTAGTACATAAGATAATTAAACTTATTTTATTAATGCTTAAAAACAAATTATAATTTTGTTTATTAAACATTTTTTTTAATTTGGATAAACATATTTGTTTACTCAATAACAATTTATTGAAAAAAAAATTTATTTTTGTACAAAATTAAACTTTTATGTTAAAATTAATTCATTGCAAATAATTTTTAATTTATTTTAATTTTTTAAGTATAAACTAATTAATATATTGATGCATTTATGAAAAAATAATTTTATTTAACTAAAACATTATACTACTTAATTTTTTTTAAATTCCATTTAAAATATTATTAAAAAAATTAACTTAATATTGATTCTTCCTTGTGCACATTTTTCATTAATAAGCACTTTATAACATACTAATTAAATTTTAAAATAAATAAAAATACACAATTTATTTTAAAAACGAAAATATGTATTTACGTTAATTGCCTACTGTGATATATATATATATATATATATATATATATATATATATCAGGATATGATCGGCTGTTAATAGGTTTTAAACGTTTTATTTATGTTTTAATCAAGCATAATAAAACTATTCAGTAACTAACTAATTAATACATTTTTTATAGAACAAAAATATTTGTTTTTGAGTTTGTCGAATAAATAATATTTAAATAAAAAATTAACATCAATTATAAATGAAATTTATATAAAAATAAAACAAACTAAGTAAAATAATTATAAAACTACAATTTTAAAGAAAATAATTGTTTTGTCATTATAAAGAAAGTTATAAAGAAAGTTTTGCTAAATAAAATTAATTTTTAAAAAAAACATTTATTTTAAATAAATTTATTATGTATAAAATAATTTAAAATAATTGATTATGTAAAAAAAATTATAAAAACGATTTTTACTTATTAATCAGTAGTTTGTTTTATCAACATATTTTTATTATTATTATTATTATTATTATTATTATTATTATTATTAAGCTTTAATATCTCACTAGATATACATTCAGAGTAAAATACATTTTTACCATCAATATAAAAAATAATAAGATCAAAAAAATTTTAAAAAGTAGTAGTACAAATAATGAGATCAAAATGAAATAGAATGTCATATGTTAATGAATATAAATATAGTCAATATAGTAAGCATGTGATTTTTTAAAAAATTTAAAATTATATTGAATGAGTCATTATAAGGCAAACACTATACCTAACCAACTTAAGGTTAAAAGTACTTTTGAATATTTTTTACATTTACCGAGTTAACTTATATTGCTTTAAAGAAACAAAAACAAATGAAAATGTAATAAATTAAATAAATTCCATTACCGGCACTAAATACGAGCCCACATTCGGCTTTGCTAAAATATCCACTGCTCATAGATGTTTCCTGTAAGACTTTCAAAATAGCAAAATAAATCAAATAAATAATAGAAAGAATATATATTTACGTATATGTACTTTCCTTGTTTCTAAAAATGTTTCAACTGTAATTAAATATTTTTAAAAGTATTATTTATAAATATAAAAATGGATATGTCAATTTAATTTTATAACTATCAATACCAAATTATTATAACTTGCAAACATCAAGTTAAATTTTACGTTTTCCGCATAAGATAATAACACAAACGGCTGTGTAATAGAAGGTAAAAAAATAGTAAACAAAATAAGGAGGATTACTCAAAAAATTTCTGAAAATAACTTACAGAAACGTAACTCAACTTATGTAAGAAAACAAGTTCAATTTTGACTACAATGCACAAGCACACATAAGAAACATTTTGTTGTTTTTGTTTTTATGGGTAATATATATATATATATATATATATATATATATAGCAATTTTATTTTTTCTTTGTATTACAAAACAAAATAGTATATATATATATATATATATATTTATATATATATATATATATATATATATATGATATATTTAATTGTTAATTAACAAAAATTTAAAAAATGATAAATATACTTGTTAAAACAAACATTTAAAAAATTGTTTTTAAAAATGTTAAATATTTAATAATATTATAAATTTAAAGAATTGGGTTCCCTTTATCATTTTAAGTAAAAATAATAGAAGATGTAAACTGTGAGATGAATATATTTCGTATATTCTCTTTTGTCACAAACATATAAAGAATAGTATATATATACATAAAAATATATGGTGTAATATGATGTAATTTACTTGACATTAATAATACAGACGTACACATAATTGAACTTCATTGTTTATATTGATTTTTTTTAAACTTTTTTATTTATTATATTAGGGTGTTCTACAAAATGTTTTTGTTTTTGGTTTAATTGAACATTTCGAAATAGGAAATTAACTACAACTAATTTAAATAATTAAACTATTAAAACTGTATATACATGCTTTTAATAGTACATTTAAATAAACAAAATTATTGTTAAATTTAAATTATAACACGATACAGATAAATAATTAAATTAAATAAAGGTATAAACTATGTTTTAGTGTAAAATGATTTAAATAAGTTTACATAAGTAATTTGCTTTTATACACTGTAATTTTTAACTTATTATTATTATTATTATTAAGCTTTAATATCTCACTAGAGATACATTCAGTATAAAATACATTTTTCCATCAATATAAAAAAAGTAGTAGTACAAATAATGGGATCAAAATGAAATAGAACGTCATATGTTAATGAATATAAATATAGTCTATATAGTATGCATGTGATTTTTAAAAAATAATTCAAAATTGCTGTACATAGAATGAGTCATTATAAGGCACACTTGTTACATTATACTGTGAGATGTCTAAATTAGTTCAAATGAATGCGTAGGTGGAACAATTCCTACTTTGATAGGTTTCTTAGTCGTTCAATTTTGTTTGATTCTGGATTGGTTAATACTCTGGATAAGTAGGGCAGACATGAATTTTTGTATTGATTAGTTTTGGCTTTTATGTGCAGGTAAGTTCTTCTTATTTTTCCAGAAGCTTTAGAATTGTTAAAAGCTGCATGTAGCGGGTGATTGTTATTATTTTCAATCCTTGATGCTAATTGTATACAGGATTTAAAATGTTTATCAACAATATCATTCAATAAGATAGAATATTTGATTCCTGCAGATTTTGATACCAATGATATGCATCTTTTTAAAATAACGTAATCCTGTTTTAATAAACTAGGAAAAATTATCGGTGAGCAATATAATATCAAAGGATAAAAGCATGATGTAATGAACAATTTAGTAATATAATTGTTAACATTTAGTTTTCTTAATCTTCTTATATAGTAGCATAAGGATTTGATTTTTAAAAATATATGCTTTACATGATCACACCAGGTAAGTATGCTATTTATGTTTACACTAAGATATTTAATTTTGTTACAGGTGCATATAATTGTTTGATTTAACTTGAATGTTCTGTTTAATTCCATTGTTTCTCTTGGACGCCTTGCTGTAAATTTAATAAACTTGCATTTTGATGGATTTAAATTGAGATCAAAGTTAGTAGACCATTTTTCAATTTTATTAATAGAATTTTCAAAATTGTTTAGATCATTATTTGAAGAAATCTTTGTGCCCAATACCATATCATCTGCAAATTTACACAAAAGTGATGGCTTCGGCACTAGCAATGGATCTACGTACAGTGAAAATAAAAACGGAGATAGTACTGCACCTTGTGGAACTCCATTATTATTTTCTGTTAACTCTGATTTATTACTACCAATTTGTGTGAATTGTTTTCTTTTTGAGAAATAATTTCGTAGCCAGTTTAAAATGTGGTTGGGCGTTTTAAGTAGCTCAAGACGTTTAAGTAATTTTTCTCTTGATATGCTATTGAAAGCAGATTTGTAATCTAGAAACATGTTTAGACGATAGGCTACGCGAATAAATAAGCGAGTTACGTATATGTTGATTGAATCAAAAACAACTTATACTTCTAAGGTTGAATCCGTCCACCTTAACTAGATAGAAAGAAGACGAACAAAACAGAAGCGTTTATTGTTTAACTCAACAAGTCACGTACACAAAACAAAAGTGTAACTAAAGGAAGCTTCCAGAATATTCGTTACATTAAAACAACAAAAAATATATACAACAATAATAACAACAAAACTAATAATAAAATTGATTGTTATAATAATAAAAATTATAAGAAATAGTTTTTAATTATTTTCTTTAATAACGAAAACAAAACGCTACACATGCAATATATTGAACATTTTCCTTTGTCAAGCGATTCAGTAATGTAATGAACAAGGCTGGCTACACAGTCTACAGTAGAATAATTATTTTTATATGCAAATTGATAATGATCATTACTAATGTTCAATATAGGCTTGGGGTCGTTAAGTATTATTTTCTCAGTTAATTTTAAAAACACTGAGGTGCAAGCAATTGGGCGATAGTGTTAAAAACTAATTTTAAGTTGATTCTATTTTATTACTTACTTGCATTTTATTATGTAATTGTTTAAATTTTTAGTTTTAAAAAACAGAAAAATATTTAATTACTTTTAATTTACAATTACTGTTAATATTTTTCTACTGGAATACACTATAACTTTTTTTCCTGTTTACTTAAAAACGTTATTCTTAATACTGCCAGTCCTACACCTTAACCTATTTTTATCACATCTTACGAGGTTTAAAAACAAAGTGTTTTTAACCATTTACAATTTATGTTTAGAAACGTTCAGTCATTAAAATTAACAAACTGCAGTCTACATCCGAGCAGTTGACTTCAAATGTTAATATTATTATTATTTTGAAAATTAAAAAACAACAAAAGTGTTTTTAATATTTTATATTTTTAGTAAAACATTAGTAAATATCTAATAATGCTGCTATAAAATATATTATCTACTATTAAAAATTAATGTATTTTCTAAGTTAATAATAAATTATATATATATATATATATTACAAAACAGTTTTACTCTAAAATAAGTATGAGGCAACACGGTAACAGTTTCAGTAAACGCAACAACATATTTCCATGATTCAAAAAGAACATGAAGCAACAAAATAATTCTACATGTTTAAACATTTTGGCAAAATGTTTGTTTGATCCCCTATAATACATTCATTTTAATTAGATTTTTTCAAATGGTTCTTAGCTAAGTTTTCTGTAGTCTATCCCAATCTTTATTTACTATTATCAATTATCCATTCCAAAACCGTTCTTGCTGGTCTTACATGCGGCAAACGCAGAATTTTATCAATTAATTTTTGTTTGTTTAATCAAAGATTCTACAAATTAAAAAATAAACTACCTTTCAGTTTTTATTCAATTCTGTTATCTGGATTGTGTTATCACTTTTTTGCCGTTGTTTACCGAAATAACTTCCTCTTATTTTTTCTGTAACAATATTAATGTTTTACTAATGCCAGAATGCTTAGTTTACACTCAAATCCTCATACTTTGTCCAGGCTTCGGACTGGCTAAATCGGTTTATATTTAACCTTCTCTAGACAAATTGTGTATTGTTTTTATTGTTTAGTTATTTAACGGAAATTGTTTTTAGTAATTAAATACTCTTAAAAATCAAATAATAAAAATATAGACTTGAGTATAGAATTTAATAATTTGGATATGTTTATAAATGCTGCATTTTATTGTACTGCAAACAAATTAAATAAATTTAACATTTTAAAAAAATAGTTAATTTTATTTTAACTCATGCTATATTTAAATTTACTCCTTCTAGGTGAATAATATGTAACATAAAATCAAAATAAAAAGAATTAATTTAATATTTGTAAAACATAACATAGCTTTTCGTTTTATAAAAAAACTGTACAACTTATTGCAATTAATATATACAGAATCTAAAATAGGACTTGTCAATAAACTCCTATTTTCTAATATTTTTGTTTTAACTTGAGAGATATCTTTTTTTAAACAAAGTAATTATGTTAAAATAATATAGGTTATCAATACTTGAAGTTAATTGTTTTTTAAGTTATACAACTCTCACAACAATTACTGTAAAAATGTGATTATTTAACCAAAACCTCTTAAGCAACTACATAGCATACAAGAGAAACGTCACTTCGATAATAAAATATACAATACTATATAATAATTGAAAAAAACTATAATTATATATACATATATATTGTAAGTAAAAAAAGATTGTATAAAATATTAAGTGGTACAAAATCTTAACTGGAGTAAAATGATTAACATGATTTATAAAGACAACTATTAACAGCAATACGAATTACATGCAATTATTACAGCTACCATATGATTGAAAATATTAAAAAGTTTAAAAAATTCAATAATATATGTGATCGCCTTTCTTTTGAACAACCTGATCCAGGAATTTCGGAATGCTGGTAATGAGAGTGTTGATATATTCTTGTTTCATCTCATATTGAACAACAAACCAAATACGTTCACATAAATCCGCAATTTCTGTATGCTTATTGATGTTACGCTTTAGCATACTAAAAAAATTTTCAATAACATTTATATCCGGGCTGTTAGGTGGCAATTGAGCATAAGCCAGCTTTTTATTTTAGCCCCTCTACTGTCTAAATTTAAATATAAAGCAAATATAGTGAACTTAGATAAATATGACGATACATTTTTATACGTATGATATGAAGCATTGTCCTGAAAAACAGTAGTAACCCCCGTGTAAGTGTGTTGCATTTCATAATGAAAAACATTCTTCATAATTGAAACAAATTTTTCACTATTTAAGATACTAGATATAATTCTCCATTTGATAAGTTGATTATACTTAAGACCAAACCAACACATTACTTGTCGAGGGTGGGCTTTCTTTTTAATAACCGGGAATAAATGTTTTTGAAAACCCGTCCCACAAACACTTTGTTTTTAAAGCCAAATGGTTTGTCACGAATCATTGTTTCATCGGCAAAGTATACGGAACGCCAATAACAAAGGTGCCATTCACTCCATAGTTTACAAAAGGCTAATCTGTTATCATTTTGTTTTTTGGTAATAAATGGTTTTAGTGATTGTAGAGTTAAACCGGATTCAATTGCTCTGTTTCTTATTATAGAATAAGTAAAATTGTTTAAACTATTTCTTTTGGTTACTAAAATAGGTTTATTATAATTTTTTTCCAACATTATTGTAATTTCGTGGTTTTTGACCATTAATAATCCGATAAATTGTTGAAAGGTTAACTCTGTATAAATCTGCCAATCTTTTGATAAAAATCCTTCATTTTTTAATTCTTTAATGACACGATGTTTATTTTCGGTAAATAATAAATTATTCAATTTGTTTTAAAATTTTTATTTAAAATTAAAAAAAAATTTAATTATTTTTATTTATATAGATTAGAATAATTAAATGTTTATTTTGATAATTACTATAACATCACAATCAGGGCAGATTTGAATGTTCGTTTAACATCAATTTTAAGGATTAGTTATTGTTTACTTTTAATGAAATTAAGCACACTAAATAATAATAGGCTAATTATTATAAAAATTATGTAATTTCAACTTATTATCCAAGTAAATATAGAAGTAGCTTTCAAAATATGCCATTTTGGCCGACTCAGCCTTTTTAAATAAATATTTCTAAGTACATATAAGTGAACTATTAAGTACTTGACATTATTTTTAATTCTCAATATTTATTTTTACAAAAAAACAATTGGACATAACAAATAAGTTAGATTTAATACATTTGTAATTTTTGGCGTTATTTTTTGAAATGGCTGTAATTATAAATATTTAAGTGTTTTGGAATTTTTGGATAAATAGACTTAAAATTAATTAGTAACAAAAAACGATTACATAACAATAATTTCAAACAAAATTATTATTTCTTTACATAATTTTACAAGTGCTTACGTAGCTCAACACATGTTACTGTATACATTTTATTTAAAGAAAATTAATTAATTTTAAGTATGTGTATGTATATTTTGCATTATGTAAATTTTACATTAATTATGGTGTAAAAAGATCAAAGAAAATTTTTAATACTTGACCCACAACCCAATTGTAGTTTTATCAACCTGTCAAACTTTTAATCTGATCCCTTAACCTTGGCACATTTTTGAACACTTACAGCAGTTGATTACAACGAGTTCAAATAGTGAAAGCTTTTTCTTAACAGCAAAAAATCACGAACAAATAACAAAGTCATAATTTTGTTTTAATTATTGAACAAATTGCAGATTTATTTGAGGTAAATACAGAGATTGTATACAGTGTTTTAAAGGATTATACACGTCCAAGAACAGTGGGAACTGTACCATCAACCGGTAAAAATGATTAGTTTATAATTACCAAATTAAAAAGAAACAAAATGAAACCTATTAAACAAATACAAAACGAACAATTAGATCATTTTTTATATTCACTTATCATCAATCGGATGAAATCAGTCAATTTGCAGTTAATGAAAACGTTAACAACATTTCCGTTAACAGCACAACACAAAGACTTGTGGAATTTGCAACAATGTATGAGAACAGTTCAGTTTTTATTGTTTTTTTATTGTTTTTTTATTCATGAGTGTGATTTAAAGTACGAACCATAGACAGTGCAATCTATAGTTATCTATAGCCCCGATTTTCCTCAAAACTACAATCGCATTGTGAAAAAGGTTGCGCATCCATCATGTCTTTATGGATATTATGGAATTAAATTTGAACAACTGCTAAAATAGAATCAGACAATTATCTACTTAAACAATTTAAAATTTATAACCATTTTCGAAGAATTTCTTAAGACTGAACTACGACAAAATGCTTCAAGACATTTAGTGATTGTTCAAAAGAATGCTCCAGACATAAGTCAGAAAAGGTAACCTGCTTTTTATTATAATTTAAAATGTAACGCATTTTTTATTGTTTAGATTAAAAAATTTTTAAATAGCAAAAAACTGAGCTTTATTCAATTGTTTCTTTATAATGTAATTGAAAAACCCTTTGGTTATCTTAAACAAGAAGTAAATCGGATAAAACAATCAAGGCACGCTCAAAGAAAAAATTTATTATGTATTGAATTCGACAAAATTGTATCAATAATTTGGTTCATTCCTATCAAAAGCGTTTAAAAAAGTTATAAAAAAACTACGGTTATTCTTTAAACTACTAAATTTGTAAAATTGGTGATGTCCATTATCTACATATGTGCATTTATTTTTAATGTAGTAGTATTTTATCTTAACGAAATGTATAAATTCTGGATTTTGTTTTGTCTAAGTGAGAATTTGGTAATGCTACTTGTAAAAAAAAATTTTATTGTTTTAATTATTGCTAAAATTATGTTTAACGGTTATTTTAGTGAATTGTTGATGTGCCTAATATGCTTAAGCGTTAATCAATTCTAATGTGTTAATTTTGACAAAGCCCATTTTAGCCTCTGTATACACACACACACACACACATATATATTACTGCTTAGCAAAAAGACATTTGCCAAAGTTAATAGCAGCAGTGAAATTTTAACCCGTAAATCTGATAGTTTTGCTTTTAATTATACAATAAGCAATGTATCTCATTTAAATTAATTTTTTTTGTTTTTAAAATAAATTATTGTATATTTTTAAAATAACAATTTTTTTACACACATTAGAAAGATTTGATTGATGCGCTACATTTATTTTAAATGTTTGACGTCGATAACTATGCTGGTGACGCGATACCTAAACTTTGACATTTTCTAGCTATTATATATTGAATATTCAGTTATGTGATTTACCTACAAACATAATTATTTAAAAAATTATTTCAATTTTATATCATTTTTATTTTTAAAAATAATAATTTTTAAAATAAAATAACTGCTTATTTACATATATATAAATTTACACTGTGTTTTTAAAAAGTTAATAAATTTTTATTTTAAAAATATTTTAATAAACAATTTTTTCCAAAACTTTATAAAAAAAATTTAAATATTTAAAGCTGAAGGTCAATTTTTATTTTCCATTACAAAATTTGTAATTTTGATAAAAAGGCTTCTTATTTTCGCGCACTTAATACTCATGCTTAAAGCAGTTCAGTGTCTGTCTTCCCATAATTATAAATTAGTTCAAAGTTTTTATAAAGGGGATAGAGGTTACTTTTACTGAAGTATCTAAACCAATAACTATAATAATAATAATAAGTTAAAATAATTGTCAAATGCATGAAAATAGATGCTTCAACTGTATGCAAGATTTTGAACAATATAACAAGCCCCAAATCAGCCACAGGTAGAACAAAACGTTCAACAAGTAAACAAGATAATCAGTTTATAATTATGCAGCTTAAAAAACACAAAACGATTAATGTAAAACAAATAAAAAATCAATACTTAGAAAAAATTTTATATTTAATTGTAAGAAGGAAGATGAAATATAAAAATTTTATTTTTAAAGCAGTCGTGACCACAGATTACAACGATTGGAGTTTTTCAAAAAGTGCAAACATTATTAATCATCTTCTTAGAGATCAGTATACTTCACAGTTGAGTGTGCAGTATTCTATGAGCCATGAACTGAACATTCTAAAGTTACTTACGGTCCAAATTTCCCACTCAACTACACTTGTACTGCAATGAAAGTTGCACCTCTTTTATGTATAAAAACATGTTTTGCAATTAAGTACAATCAATTTCAAAAATGGATTGAAATTTAAATAGCCCGGAATTAGTAAAAAAATTAAAACAATTGTTTCGTAGTGAGCTATTCAAGACCTTTAACAATTATTCAAAACAATGCTCTTGTGCATACTTCAAAGGTGGTAATATACCTCTACCTAGTTAGACCACAGAAGTTTTGAAAAGCAAAAAAATCACTTTTATTCAACTTTCTCCATACAGTCCAGACTTCAAAATAATGAAAAACGTTTTTAGCATTTCGAAACGTGAGGTAAACCGTTTGGAAACTGACGTATCATTAAAAACAAAAATTAATCATGTAAAAAATTGTATTTCAAAGGATTATATTGGTACGTTGATAGATTCCTACCTAAAGCGGCTGGCAAAAGTTGAAAAAAGCATGGATATTAATTAAATTATTGCCATTATTAAGTTTGTAACCTTTATTTTGCATATTTATGTTTCAGTAGATAAAAATATTTTTTAACCTGTGTTTGTTCTTAAGTTTTTATAATGGCGGTATTGTGCTTTATTGCTAAAACGAATGTTAATATATATTATATTAAGAATTTTTTTTGAATAATAGTGCATATATATATATACACCCACTTTAACAATTAACGCAAAAAATTACAAAGGTATTAGATCTAAATTAATTTGTTATGTCCAATTGTTTTTTCGTAAAAACAAATATCGGGAATTAAAAATAATGTCTAGTGCTTAATAGATCCTTTATATATACTTAGAAATATTTATTTAAGAAGGCTGAGTCGGCCAAAATAGCATATTTTAAAAGCTACTTCTATATTAACGTAGATAATAAGTTAAAATTACACAATTTTCAAAATAATTAGTCCATTATTATTTTGTGTGCTTAATTTCATTAAAAATAAACAATAACTAATTCTTAAAAATGATGTTAAACACATTCAAATCTGCTCTGATTGTGATGTCATAATAATTATCAAAATAAACATTTAATTATTCTAATCTATATAAATAAAAATAATAATAATACTTTTTTCTTAATTTTAAATAAAAATTTTAAAATAAATCTAATAATTTATTATTTACGTTTAACCTTGAGATTCCGCTCACCCGCTAATTCTGCTTTCTGATTGCACTGTTTTTTAAATGGAGAATAGTGATAAAAAATGTTTTCATCTTACCGAAAATTAATACCATGTTATTAAAGAATTTAAAAATGAAGGATTTTCACCGAAAAGATTAGCAGATTTATATAGAGTAAACCTTTTAACAATTTATCGGATTATCAAAGGTCAAAAACCACGAAATTTTGATAATGTTGGAAGAAAACGTGTAACAACAAGTACAGATGACCAAAAAATTATTATAGAGTTAAAAAAATTATAACAAACCTATTTCAGAAACTAAAAGAAATAGTTTAAACAATGTTACATATTCCACTATAAGAAACAGAGCAATTGAATCCGGTTTAGCTCTACAATCACCGAAGATTAAGCCATTTATTACCAAAAAACAAAAGGATGACAGATTAGCCTTTGGTAAACTATGGAGTGAACGACACTTATGCTATTGGTGTTCCGTATACTTTAATGATGAAACAATGATTCGGGATGAACCATTTGGCTTTAAAAACAAAGTGTTGTGTGGGACGAGTTTTCAAAAATATTCACTCCCGGTTGTTAGAAAAAAAGCCCACCCTCGACAAGTAATGTGTTGGTTTGGTATTAAATATAATCAACCTATCAAATGGAGAATTATATCTGGTACCTTAAATAGTGAAAAATTTATTTCAGTTATGAAGGATGTTTTTCATTATGAGATGCAGCACACTTACACGGGGGTTACTACTGTTTTTCAGAACAATGCTCCATGTCATACGTTCAAAAAGGTAACGTCATATTTATCTAAGTTCACTATACTTGCTTTATATTTACATTTAGACAGTAGAGGGGTTAAAATCAAAAAAGCTATCTTTCACTCAATTGCCACCTAACAGTCCGGATATCAATGTTATTGAAAATTTTTTTCAGTATGCTAAAGCGCAATATTAATAAGCATACCAAAATTGAGGATTTATGTAAACGCATTCGGTTTGTTGTTCAATATGAGATGAAACAAGAATATATCAACACTCTCATCGACAGCATTCCAAAATTCCTAGATCAGGTTGTTCAAAAGAAAGGCGATCACATAGATTATTGAATTTTTTGAACTTTGTAATGTCTTTAATCATTTGGTAACTGAAAAAATTGCGTTTAATTTGTAGTTTTATTAATAGTTGACGTTATAAATCATGTTAATCATTTTACTCCATTTCCGATTTTGCACCCGTTGATATTTTATATAATTCTTTTTACTTACAATATATATGTATATATAATTATAGTTTTTTTCAATTATTATATAGTATTGTATATTTTATAATTAAAGTGACGTTTCTCTTGTATGCAATGTAGTTGCTAGAGAGGTTTTAGTTTAATAATCACTTTTTTGCAGTAATTGTTGTGAGGGTTGTATATATATATATATATATATATATATATATATATATATATATATATATATATATATATATATATATATATATATATATATATATATATATATTAGTTAAGTATTATTTAAGGTATTTATTAATAAGTGTTAGATGCCTAAAATAAGTAACAAGTGATAAATATATTTAAATATTATAGTAGGTCAATATAGAATTCAGTTTCGTCACTATCTGTATATATATTTTTTTAAACTAATTTATTAAAATGTGTAAAACATATATTTTTTAATAATACACAATTTTGCGTTTGAAATACAAAAATATATATTGTAAAATATTGCGGAAGGACATTCTTTACCTACTGTATATATATAATAAACATACACTAAACTATGTAATGCATATGACAAGTTAATCAAAACATTTTTTAAAATAATAATCAAACAGAAACAATGTTATTTTATTTTTATTCAACATGTATTATTTTGCACTGTCCAATATACTACAAATAACAAAATGTGCTACATCTTGGCATCGACACTATACCATTATATACAGACGTTCGAACGGTACAAGGCTCATCTCAAATGTTGGTAAACAATTCAATCTCTATGTCCGGCACGAAATATGGGCTTTTGTTCGACTTTGCCAAAATGTCCACTTTCTGACAATTGTTTGTCATAAAACATTCAAAGAAATAACAATTAAAAATGTTTGCACAAATAACATACATATTTTCTTATTAACATGTAAAATATGCACTCTAAATATGTAATAAATCAAAGCATTTAGCTGAACATAAACCCAAATGTATTGTAAAAAAGTAAATGTAATAAAATTTTGTACAAATATTATGTTGCTTTTTTGGTTAGAAAATAAAAAAGAGATCAATAGCAACCAAATACACGATTTGGTATGTTTGAACTTTTAACTACAAAAAAAATTAACAATTCCCAAAAATGTTTTTATGACATTTTTCTATAATATGTTTTTCATAAACTTACATAATTTGTATATACTTAAAAATTAACCATTTTAACATTTAAAAAAATCCCACAATTATACATGTACAAACAAAATTTACTTTTTTAATTTTGGTTGTTACTGCTTAAATATTTTACGGAAAATATTGTTTATTTAGCGGATATTTTAGCGAAGCCAACTAATTGCAATATGCGTATTAGCAGAATTAACTACTTTTGCATTTTATAAGGATTGCTATTTAGTTTGTTGTTTCAGTTTAAAAGGATCCCACAAATTATTTGTAAATTATTACAAGTTAATGCAAAGCAATTATTTAATTCAATTTGCATTTGAATTACAGACATAATATGTAAATAACATTTTGGTTAAAAACTCCTATTGTTATAAAGCATTTAAGAAAACATAATTGTTTAATGCAATTTTTTTTAAATTTATTTTATTCCGTATGATTTTAATTAGATTTTCCTAAATGATTGTTTGCCACGTTGTATGCAGTTTATTAAATTATCTTTGACTGTGTCCATTTCAAAACAGCATTTGCTGGCATTTTAGACAATAATGGTAAACCTTTGTCAAGCAATTGTTTGTCTAATTATGACACAATACACCAAAGTCAGTTGTGCTCAAAATGTATTTGAGTTAAGTAATTTGTAATGCTTTTAAAACATCAACAATAAAAAGACGTCTGCCATTTTATAAATCTTGTTTGTTTGGCTTTATGTTTTACATTCTGCACACAACCTATTAGAAAGGATAATTAATGCGTACAAACAAAGTTTTGTTTTCAAGGAAATAGAGAAAACATCGTTGTATTGGCTTTAGTCTAGTATAAAAACTATCAATGCATTTCCAAGTTTGGATTTAGCATTAATTTTAATTTTTCTGTTTTTACAGGCAATGATTTGAAAAATTCAATGTGCATATAATAAGTTGTCTTTGTGCACGGCACTTTCGGTTTTTAACAGTTGATATGTAGTACAATTTATGTTAAAAATGTGTTGCCATATTTGCATTATTTTTGATAATTTACTAAATACATTGATATTACATTCAATCTCTAAATCACTTACATTATGTACATAAGCAAATTAATAACGTGTAATTTATTATTCTTTACAACATGAAGCACGTCTAAATTTTACTAATACATTTTTTTAACATTAACAAAGCGTTATATAAAAATTAACATTTTTTACCAATATTATAATTAAATTCTAACTCAGGTAAAAATCTCCAACTTGAAATTTTTTAAATAGCTAAAAATAAGTATATTAGTTTTTTTGAAAATAAATTATATTCATAAATTGTGTTAATACATAAAATAAAATAAATGTTTAAACTATAAATTTTTAATATTTTAAATCATATACATTATATTTCCATTATTTCCAGTAAGCGTTCAAGTTAAAGGTCGTTTCATTCGATTTTCCGTTATTTTAGTCAATCATTCTATTTAATAATTTTGGATATTTTTATATTTAAAAATATTTAAAACGTTTTTCTTAAAACTGTGATATTATGAATTATTGCTAAAATCTATACATTTGTATATTATAATTAGAAATTATTTTATGTAAATAATGTTAGCTGGTATATAATACTAAATCATTATTCAAATTATGGGTTGGCAAATGACTGCTCTAGCAGTACATCGCTCAACTCAAACCTGGGTACGATCCTCGCCATCGGCCCACATTCGGCTTCACCAAAATGTCTCCTGCCAAAAAATGCTTCCCATAAAACACTGAAAGTACTAAAAATAAATAAATAAAATATATCTAAAATAAGCAAAAGTGCTCAATGCTGTAAAATATTACGACGCGTCTATTTTCCTATGTCAACCATTAAGTATCGTATATACAAAACATTTATTATTATTATTATACAACGTTTAACTACACTATTTTTAAAGCAAATCTTGCATTTAACATAGTAATTAAACTTAATTGTTTTCAGGAGCTACATAATTAAAAAATAGAACTCAGTTTTACTATACAATATATAGTATTATATCATATATGCATATATTTTATTTATAGTTTTATTAATTATTATTATTATTGTATTATGTTAGATATCAACTAGTTCATAATCAAAGATTGGGTAAAATTATTAACATAAAATATAACGTTAAATATTAAGAAAAATACAAACCATATGCAATCTTTTTGTTTACCAAAAACAGTTTCTTGTATTATACGCTACAAAATATTAAATAGTAAATATGATTACCTTTTGTGTAGCCACTTGGCTCAAGTGCTTTTGTATGCTTCTAATTAAGTTGTTAATATAGTTTTGTGTAATTGAATTTTTAACAAAAATAAGTTATTTTGAATTTGGATATAATTATAAATGTTGTTTTAGTGTACTAAAAACAAACTAAATAAAATGAATATTAGTACAAGTACGTAGAAATTCTAGCCTATATTATATTCAAATTTAAATTGTTTTAAGTAAACAGAGTAACTTTAGTTATTTAGTTTATTTGGTTTTAACTACTTCAATGTTAAACATTTTGCAAGGTCAATGAAGAGTTTGCATATAATTAAATTTTTTTCTTTATGTAACAAAACTTTGTGTTTAAAAAATAATGATTTTAACGTGAGTTTATTGCATTTTAGCTTTAAAAACACTTTAAACATTGAAAAATTCACTTCTTGTAAAGTTTGATATAATTTACCATATAATGACTATTTTATATTTTATACCAAACTAAAACATTGTTTTTTAAATATTTTTTATTGTATGAAATAATTTTACAAAGTTATTTCTATATTATATTTTATCTTAATATTTAAATTGTTAATCCATTTAACAAATGTTTTCTATGCAATAAAACAAATTTTTTACTAAGTTAAGTCTCACGATACTTTACTTTAGTATCTAAAATGTTAACCTATTTAAATAATGTGTTTTATGCAAAAAAAACAAAAATGCCAAACACTTAAAAAGGGTTTGCCTTATTTTTTCTTAAAGATAACCTTTTTGCTTTATATTAAATAAATAATTTTTAATAATTGAAGCCATAAAACATTGTTTTTTTATAAATAAGAAACGTGTTGCATTTTTAGCAAAAGTTTACATTATTTTGTCATTTTGCACCTTAAATGTGAAATTATTTTTTAAATTATTTATAAAAATATTGTCCTTTTACATTTTCTAAATAAAAACGTTTATTTTCAATAATAAGACATCCGAGTGTTTTTGTAATAACACTTGTAAATGTAGAACCTATTCAAAAATACAGAAAAGCAGTTGAATAATGTTTGTATTTGTGCAGTTTTTTCAAAACTGGTTGACTTTTAAAAAAACGTATTCTAGAATTTCAATAAATCGCTGTTATGTAACAAAAAATTACTAATTGATCAGTAAAGTAAATGTCCTAGCAAATGAAGGGAATGTAAAGTACAAACAAAGTAGGTCAACAACCAAAACCAAAAAGTACAAAATTGAAAACCCGCCATTAACATAACAATGAAGTGAACCAAATTATAGCAAATCATTCCTACAGTTTGTGCAACAGCAACGGTTGAGTTAGATGCCTATATAAAATTATTAAAATACAATACCGCATTAAATTATATTATTAATACATTGGATTTATTTATAAAATACTATTACAACTATAACAGTAACATTAAAACCAATAATTTTTTTGTTGTTAGTTAAAAATAAATAAATATGTTTTTTGTTTTATTAATTTTTGTATATTCTGTTTTTTTATTAATATTATGAGATAATTACAATGTTTTTAATAGAAATAGACTCAGTTATTAAAAAATTTGTTAATAAAATAAAGCCCATTAATTAATAATAAATTCATATTATATATATTTTGTAAATTATATTTAATAAACAGAAATGTATTGTTAACTTTAAAATATAACTTTTTTACTGTTTACATAATTCAAAATAAATATTTTTAAATAAATACATGATTAAGTATTAAATGCTTTATATAATTTATTTTTCCTTCTATTTTTTTAAACTAACATCTGCGAATAAAAATTAATTAAATTATAATATTGCCTTAATTGTTATACGGGAAATCTTTAGGGGTTATAATGTCAATAAATACTACAACAAATAATGTCTTGTGACTTTTAATTTAGCCTATTGAATGTTTGCAAATACGCCTGCAGTATTAATATTGTTATATTTTAACAAATTGTTTACGTAGTAAATAAAACAATACTTTACTCAATTACAAGAATTTTTAAAATACACACCGCTTTTTTAACGTTTGTACACTACATAGAGTTATAAAAGTTTTTAAAACTAAAGTGTACCTTGTATTATAAATTGTATTAAGTTTACTCAACATTAAGTTATGTAAAAACTGGCAAAAGAATTAAAATGGACAATTGAAGACAGCAAAAATGGAAACCTTTATGAACCTGTCAATATGGAAATGTTGACAGTTTGAAATATATACACTCATATAAAAAGGAAGAAATATAGAAAATGTATTTAATAAGTTTAAAACATTTAATATTTTCTTATATTTTAGGTAAGAATAATAAAATTAATTTTTAATCATAAGAATTATTTGCTAAAAAGCATTTATAAACCACGTCTATAGTTGTATTTTTTGATTGCAGTAAATATTACTTTAACTAATTGCAATTTTTATCAACGAAGGCTTTTTATATTTTTTAAAGTAAATTTTTATTTACATTAGTACAACGTTTATCACTAACTTGGAATACGTGAACAATGCTTTTTTTAAGCTAAAAACAAAGTTTAGGTAAATATGGTCCAAAAATTAACTTCACAAAAATCCGTCATTATGACGTTTCAAACTCCTCATGCAAGGTTTCTGTTGATTAATGTTGCGCTTCTCAAAGTAAAGGATTTTATGTAACTAGACCCTAATTGTTTCTAAAAGTGGTTTATCTATTAAAGTAATTCATTAAACTTATTTATTTGTCGCTACGTATAGAAAAAATTGCAAACCTACTGTGGAAATGAAAGGAATCTAAATACCAAAATATTTTGTTTCAGTAGTTAACATTACTTCTAAATGCTTACCGGTTCAGAAATTATAAAACAATCTTTTTTTAAACTGTTTAAACACATTTGACACAACACTCATTTTGCATCTTCCTGAACCTGTTTGGGCATGGGTTCGAATCTCACCACAGGCACTAATTGCGGGTCCACGTTTGATTTCGCTAAAATGTCCACTGCTGAAAGATGTTTTCCATAAAACGTTTAAAGTAGTAAAAAGATAAAAAGTAATGAAATATATACTGTAATTAACATTTACACAAAAATATTATATTTATTTATTTATGTAAAAGTGTTTTATAGACTGATTTAAGTTAAATATTTTTATTAATAAATTAATAAATTAATTTTAACTTTTTATTTTTAAATATATGTGCTATGTTATTGTTTTTAAGTAAAAATTAAATAATGCTCACATGTTTTGCAAAACATTTTTTAATTTTTTTAATTTTCAAAGTGCATCAAAAGATTACTTGTTAATACATATTTTACTATACTATAAACGTTTTCAACTTTAATTAATTTTTAAATCCAAGTTATATTTTTAAAACTAACAAACAATTAGTAAAACTTTTACTTATTTATAAGTAATATTTTATAATATAATGTAAAAATTAAATTTATTAGACGTATTAAAAATAATAATAAAATTTAATTTTTTTATGAATAAAAACAAGTGTTAATTTATATTCAAGTAATCATAATAATTTGTATAAAAATATTTTTTTGCATTTCTAAAACTGCAGAAAACTTATGTTTATAGAATTTTATTAATAATTACTTGCATTTACACATAATTAAATTTAAAAGAATATTATTCCTATTTTATTTTTTTCACTTATTACATTTTTTTAGAATCGATACAACAATTTTTAATTCTATTATATATATGCTTTTTGGGAAGAATTTAAATAATAAAAATAATAATAATAATAATAATAATAATAATAATAATAATAGTTTTATTAATTAAGAATTATCATATTTTATTATGTTAACTTGTTCTATTCTACATAGAGATATTGACTAGTGTTTGTCTAAAACATCTAATCATTGTCAGAACTTAAAGAATTAGTAATAATTATTTCACTAGTTCTACAATTTTTTTATTTATTATAAAAAGAAATAAAATCTAGGTTTTTTACTATTTTAATTATTCAAATTATTTTCTTTAATCATAATTTTTGATCAAACATTTGATGTTTCAAATTATGCCAATTTTTTAAGACTTTGATATTACGTTATTTATTATAATTACCGTGTGTATAATTATTTTATTTGTTACAATGCAAAAACATTGTAATAATCTTTAAAAGATAAAAACATGATAATAACGCTTTACTTGTCATTAAGGGTGATGCACGTTTTACCTCCTCTACAATTTCTTGATTTAATAGTATACATTTAGTAATTTTTTAGAAATACGTTATTGTATTAGCCAAAAATTTAACTTATATTTTTAACTTTTCTGTAAAATTTAAAACAAATCGTTTTATTAGGCCTATGAACTAAGAATTTAATATAGTATTTACTAAAGTTTATTACAAAAGTTTTTTTTTAGTATTAAAAAATTAAAAATATTTGTATATATATTTATAAATAACAATGGTTTTTCAATGTAATTGTTAAACTGGGCTTTTTTCAATAGTGGAACAATTTGTACATTCCAATTAAACAAACAAAAGTTTATTAATGTAGGAATTAAAATTTTTATATTACAATAAATTTAATGGCGTTTGTTTGTATCAAAAAACATTGTTTATTTATTCTGAGTAGACAATAATATCCATGTTTCTAATTTTACAATTACTCTTAATCTGAAACCATTTTTACTAATCGAAATTATAGTAATAAAATTTGTACACTCAAGAGACAAAAATCAACTACTATAAACTGAAGACGGTGTATCGTTTCAAATTAAGTTGTTTTTTAATAATATTAAAATAACTTTATCTAATTGTTTAAAATGTTGTATTTTATTTTTAATATCAAGCAAATTTAACTGTTAGCATAATTTTACAATAAATATTAAACAGTTCAGTGCTTCATAATTACATTTCTAAAAATGAAATTTTTATAATTCTTATAGATAGTTGATATTCATTACTACTTTTGAGAATACAAATTTTATCACTATAATTATAACCAATAGAAACCATTCCAGTTTTGATCCAAAATTTTTGAGTAGAAGTAAAAGCGAAATTAGAACAACCAATAGAAAAATATAAATTTTGGAAAATTTCGTTATAATTAAAGACAATAGAAAGCACAAAAAATTACATCCAGTTTTCATGTGAGAAACTTAAGCAACCAAATATCTTAAACCAAATTTACGATTTTAAAAAAATACATTTAAAAATCTGAAAAGGGTAAAAAAGTTTAATAATCAATGGAAATTGTTTCATAAAACAATTACAAACTGCGAAGTAAATGTACTGGGTACAGGTTACAGGTTGTTTCACAAGTTGAGTAGAAGTCGAACTCCTTTCGATCCTCGATTCAAATGTTGTTGCAAATTTTCAGGGGGAAATATAAAATAGATGGTGAGGTAAAGGGGAATTATTCACAGAAAACATTTTTGAAATTAAGACAAAATTAAGGTAGATAGTGGAAGTTAACAATTATAGAAAACGAGCAAAAATTATAAATATACAATAATAATAATAATAATAATAATAATATAAAAAAAGTTACAATGCAGGAACACTGCAATAATCTTCAAAAAAAAGAAAAGAAAAAAGATGGATGACGCTCCAATAGACGTGTAGCGTGACGCGCGCCTCACCTCGCGAGGTAGAAAATGTCGCTCTATAAAGAAATAATAAATTTCAGCAGTTTTCTGGAATCTAATTGATCTTAGAAAAACAACAAAATTAGAGAGAAATCAAGCTAACAGTCCTGTTATCTGTAAAATATTTGATCATAAATATATAACTTTAGATAAACAGGTTAAAAAAGCTGCCGCAAAGATAAGAATGATTGGTTAGAATGCAGATGCAAAGAAGCAGATATGGCAGCAGCAAAAAATGATTCCAAGACTCTGTATAAAATTGCGAAACAACTGTCGGGAGTTAGAAAAAACACCGATATTCCAATCAAAGGAAAAGATGGTCGTTTACTTCTAACAGATTATAGGCAATCAGTTAGTTGGGTAGAGCATTTTAAAAAAGTACTTAATCAGCCCATGTCAAATACCCTTATAAATTTTAATAATGATAGTGATATAAATCTGACTCAAAATCCGGAAATACGTATTGATGACATTTCTGTAACTGAAATGATTTATGCAATTCAAAGGTTGAGAAACAATAAAGCAGGAAGACTTGACGAGATAACTGCAGAGATTCTCAAACATAGAGGTGATGTTGTAGCAAGTGAGTTTACTCATTTATTTAATGTTATATAGTATAATCAACAAATTCCAAATGATAGGCGGAAAGGAGTAATTGTTATTCTTTCTAAAAAAAGAAGTTTGAACAATTGCAATAGTTGGCGCGGACTAATCTTATTGTCTGTTCCTAGTAAGGTGTTTTGCAAAATAATTTTAAATTGTTTAAATAATGCGGTAGATAAATATCTTCGAGAATAACAAACAGGTTTTTGGAAAGGAAGAAGTTTGCATTGAACAAATACTCACCCTCCGTAACATTTTTTCATTAATAATATAAAAGCTTTTGACAGTGTTCATCGATAATGTTTATTGAGAATCGCTACATTTTACGGAATACCGTTGAAATATGTGAACATTATTTGTTCGCTATACCAAAATTCAAGTTGTTGTGTTTGAATAAAAAGTGGTTATACTGCTATGTTCAAAATTGTCACGGGAGTACGTCAAAAATATTTTACTTATGACATTTGACATTATTGAACTGAAAATTAAAAAGAATTATCTCCTATGTAACAACATTAAAATAATACAACAAGTGAGGTGCACATCATGCTATAGGTCTATTAGAGAGTTGTTCATCTTTTTCTCTCTTCTTTTTTTAAAGATTATTGCAGTGTTTTTGCATTGTAATACGTTATTATTATTATTTTATTATTATTATTATTATTATTATTATTATTATTATTATTATTATTATTATTATTATTATTATTATTATTATTACTATTATTATTATTATTATTATTATTATTACAAAACATTTTTGCTTTAAAAAAATGAGCATGGGGTAATAAAACGTAACTTATTTTATTACAGGTTACAGGTTGATACTCGAGTTGAGTAGAAATAGAACTCCTTTTAATCCTCGGTTCTGTTTATCAATTTTATTAGAAGGTTGATAACAATAAATAAAAATGAGTAAATAAATAGGATAACAGAAATTTTGGTAAAAGTACATGATCAGATCAGGTGAACATGGAATGCTTATAATTGTTATATGCCTTTTTGAAGGCTGGTAGTGAGGACACAGAGATAACGTTGACAGGCAAGTTGTTTTATGGAGTGATTGCTTTATGGGAAAAATAATTACTTTTCAATTTGGAAAAAAATCTAGGCTTGGATAATTTAAGGTTATACCTTCTGATTGAATTTTAAGCTAAAGTACAAAAAGGCGAATGAGAGCCGGAATTGAAAAATTGATAAGTCAGGATAACGTCACCCCGGAGACGCTTGTCACTTAGGTGAAATACTTTTAGGGATTTAAGCTTTTGATGGTAGGATAGGTATTTAAACCCGCGAGGCTTTTTAGTGACAACCTTCTGTACCTGATCTAATTTGTGTGTGTCGGATTTTAGGAATGGGGCCGTATTTTGAGCACAATACTCAAGATGAGGTCTTAAGTACAGCATGTAAAGTAGGCGTAAACATTTACATGGAGTACTCCCAAGGTTTTTTGTAAAAAATTTAATAAGCCTGAAACACTTATGAATTATTGTTACTTTTGTATATTTATTATTTTTGCTTATTTTCCATAATTGTTAATTGTTCCACTATCTAACTTGATTTTGTTTTAATTTCAAAAGATTTTACTATGACTAATCCCCTTCAATTTGTGAAAAATCCTGAATTTTGAAAATTTTGTGTATTAACACTTTTGAATCTGTGCGATATACTTGCGTGACGTTACAGGTCAAAAGTTTTTTGTTATCTGTACTTGCTCGTTGTATTACGCGTTCAGATCTTTTGTTTTGTGTTTTTGGTGTTTTGTGGTGTTTTATGTATTTGTTTTTTTAGTGTGTTAGTGTACTTTTGTGTGCAATTGTGCAATTTGTGTTGCTTAATTGCCTAATCCTGTACGATCTGTTTATGTATCGTGCTTAATATTTTATTTCTTTAATTTATTATCATTTTGATTTGCATTGTGATATTTTTTTATTATTTTTATATTTTTCTCAAAGTATAGATTGTAATAACAGAAGTTTAAATCTTTATCTGTGGTCGGCGAGGTTGTAGTAAGTCAGTAAAGACAGGTATGTTTTGCTCTAAGTGCTATTATTGGTTCCATGAAAAATGTACAGAGTTGTCTAAATTTTACTACAACTATCTCGTTAACAGCAAAGTCGACTTTGTTTGCATAAACTGCTTGTGGTCGTGTAATCATTAATCTACTGTTCGTATGTCAGATACCAAACTAGATAAGCTCATCATTTTAGTTAAGGAGTTAACTACTAGTAATTCTTTGCTTGGGAAGCCTGTAGATAAACTCCAAAGCTCTTATAGTGCACTTTCCTCTAAGCATAAGGCTGAGATTAGTTTCTTAAAGGCCTCTATTACTAATCTTACCTCATTTGTAAAAAACAATCCCCCTTCCTCAGTTACAAATGCGGTTCTGCAACTCTCTCAAGAAAAAATTATATCTGCCGCTAAACTTTATGCTTGCGACAAAAGAAGAAAAAATAATGTCATAGTAAGAGGCATTCCTATTTCCGTTCTGAACTACAAAAAGGTTGCGCTTGAGGCCATCAAATCCTGTTATCCGACTGCTTCTGAGTTCAAGGTAACACGCATGACTTGTAAGCGACTTTATTCCTTCCCCCCAGTCATAGTTTCCTGCAATTCCTCCGACATGGTTAGTAAAATCCTCAGCAATTGGTTTTTAGTACGCTCCCTTTTTCCAAAGCTTCGTTTGCATAAAAATCATCCTACTACGGATAGGAAGGTTGTAAACTCTAAGTACTTGTGTCCTAAACTATCATCAATTTCTTTAATTAAATTAACCCCTCTCAAACTTGGAAATGACTCCTGTATCACCAATATACAGGATTTTTTCCTTGCGCCTCGGAGTCAGCACCCATTTGTCCACAAATTAAACATGCCCACACCCCTACTTCTATTCCCCACAGGTTAAATGTATTTTACACAAATGCTTCTAGTTTTTTCAACAAATTAAATGAAATTAAATCACTGATTGCTTTAAACTCTCCTCATATTTTAGGAATTGCTAAAACCTGGCTTTCAGATGACATTCTTGATAGTGAAATTGCCATTAGCGGTTATAATATAATCCGTCTTAATTCTGTTAGAGGCAGATGTGGGGGTTGCTTATTTTATGCTAGATTAAATATTAACTTTTCTACGATCACTTTTTCTTTGTATGGAAATTTAGTTGGGTACAAATTTCTCCACATATTAGTAAATTTTTCTGTTAATGAGCATATCCTTTTCTCATTACTCTACAGGCCTCCCTCACTTACTAAAGAAGCAAATGATGCTCTATTAGCTAAACTTGGACATGTCTACTCTGATTTTTTTAAACACTCTATTATCATTGGTAATTTCAACAGTCCCTCTATCAACTGGCGCTCTCTCTCTCTCTTTATCCACTAATTATTTTGATACCTAGCTTCTTTATTTCAGCATTGTCAATGCTTATGCTCAACATGTTTTAGCGCCTACTAGATTTCGATTTAGATGTGTGCCCTCCTGCCTAAACCTCATCTTTACAAATTCCTTCTCCTTAATTGATTATGTTAATTATTTGCCTCTCCTTGGAAAGAGTGATCACTCTCTTTTATCTTTTTCTGTCCATCTTCCTTTGTTTTTCGACTAGGTTCCAAAACCTAAAATTGAACCAATCCCTGATTTTCGTAGGACAAATTTTGCTGGATTACAAAATTTCTTAAGTCATTCAGATTGGGGCTTCTTGTCTAAGAATAGCGTTAACACCAATTATTCTCGTTTTACTCAAATCATTAATAATGCCATCAATAAATTCGTTCTTTTTAGTCTCCCTACACATCCTAAGTTTAACTTCCTGCGTTTTTTAAAGCGTCGTATTCAAAAGCGTAATGTAGCTTTTAATAAATGGAAAGCCTCAAAACTACTCTGTTTCCATTACCAATATTTAGTTTTGCGTAATGGTTGTGTAGCTTTAATTAGAGCATTCAAAAACAAACAGCTTTATAAGTTATTATTAAAATCGAAAACAGACCGAAACATTTTATTTAAATATATAAAACGTCAAATGGTTTGCGGTGTTTCCCGACCTTGTCTAAAAGGTAAGAGTGGTTCTTTCCTCCTTCCTCTAGAGGTTTGCTCGTCTTTCAGCTCTTATTTCAAGTCAGTTTATGCAATAGATAATTATTATCCCCCCACTAATATCAAATCTACATTCCGTGGTCTTGATGGCATCTACTCTCGTGTTCTGAAGGAATGTGCGAATATTATTTCTTTCATATTAGCTAAGATTTTTAGTCAATCTCTTATTACTAGGACTCTTCCTGATGTTTGGAAACAAGCATATATTAGACCTATTTATAAGTCAGGTGATCGCTACTCTCCATTAAGTTACAGGCCGATTAGTATTCTATCTGCCTCGAGCAAAGTGTTAGAAAGGTTAATTAAGCATAATTTAATGGATTTTCTCCTTAAAAACAAGATAATTTATCCTGCCCAACATGGTTTTTTGCCACAAAGATCGTGTCTCTCCAATTTACTGTCTTACACAGACAGTCTCACATCTTTCCTTAATCAAGGTCATAATGTAGATTCCATTTATTTTGATTTTGCGAAGGCCTTTGATAAGGTTTCTCATTTGTTATTACTAAACAAACTAGCTAATCTGGGTATTTCAGGCTCCCTCCTTTCCTGGATTAGGGAATTTTTAATGAATCGTAGTTATAGTGTTAAATTGGGTTGTGACACCTCTCCTTGGTGTGAAATTAGTTCAGGAGTTTCACAAGGTTCAGTCTTGAGCCCTCTATTATTTATTCTTTTTATCAATGATTTACCAACAGTAGTTCGTTCAAACATCCTGCTCTATGCTGATGATGTGAAGATCTGGGGCTCCAACCCTGAATTACTGCAATCGGATATTAGTAATATTTATAACTGGTCCTCTGCAAATAAACTTCCTTTAAATTGTCAAGGACCTGGGTGTAACAATCGATTGATCCCTCCAGTTTTCTGCTCATCACGCCAAGGCTTCTCAGAAATGTATACATCTTATGCACTTTTTTAGACGACACCTAGGTAAAATCTCTCCGGACCTAGCTCGACTTTTATATATTTTATATATTAGACCTCAATTCGAATATTGCGTCCAAGTAACCTCCCCAGTGCTTGTTAAAGATTCGACGCTGTTAGAAAAAGTATAAAAAAAATTTACAAGACTTCCCTCGGCTCTTAAGTACCTTCCGTATAAAGACAGGCTTTCTAGTCTCAATCTCTTCCCATTAACAGATAGGAGACTCCGAGGCGACTTAATACTAGTTTACCAATTATTTAAGTCTGACTCTTTACATCCCTACTTCGCTAAATCAGAAGACAGTCGTAGAGGATACAATTTTAAGTTACTTAAGCCCAGGGCGAATAAGAAGACTAGGTAGCACTTTTTCTCCCATAGAGTCATATCTGCCTGGAATAACCTCCCAGCATACATTGTTGATGCTCCTAATCTTTATGCTTTTAAATTATTATATGATAAGTTTGCATTATCTAGTTTCGTTTAACACTTAACTCATGTTTTATTTTCATTGCTTTATCTTTTATCTTTTAATTGGCTGATATTAATATTTTTAAACCGAGGACCATAAGGAGATTTCTCCTAATCAACTCGTGTATTAACCTGTAACCTGTAACCTAAAAATTTTAAACAGTTTCTGATACAATTATATTTTTTATTTAAAAATGCAAATATTTTAATTACATATCATTATTTAATTAATATTTAAAATTATATTTTTAAATATAAGTTTTTAAATAAAACAATGTTTATGTTTTAAATATTTAATTGATTAACAAATGTAGGAACATATTTTACAAATAGGAGTTTTATTTTTAAAAATAAACTGGTGCGTATCGATTGTAATAAAATTTTTTGTTTGTTTTAAATTTTATTTAATTATTGTAATATTAATAATACGCTTTATTGTTTTTTGTTAAAAATACATTTGTTTCCTTTTTGCGATTTTTATCTAATTAGTCTTACGTAATTTGAACCGAGGACCATAAGGAGATCTCTCCTAATCAACTCGTGTATTAACCTGTAATTTGAATTATATGCTTGGAAATTTTGATTTAAATTCTTTGCCACAAGAGCTTTCTCATACAACAATTACATCATGTCTATGCAACGGAGCAGTTTTTACCGGATCTCAAAAGTCAAAGGGTAAAAAATATAATGTTGAAGTAACAATCCAGGTAAATTCCGTTTTTTTTATTTTGTAGCATGTTGACTTTAAACAAAAGATGATTTATGGATTTATAAAAATTGAAAACTTAACTCAAGAATATCCAAGTTTAACTACGTATTTTGAAGGTGAAATTATTAGTTGGTTACATCCTTTTATTACTGGAAAGTGGGATGCTACCATAGAAACAGATATTTTGCATTGGGTACGATTAATTTTTTTTATATTTAACAGGAAAAAATTCATCCTACAAGCTCTTTGGAAAATTTTCACAAAGATTCTTTTGATTATTCAATTTTAGAAAAAAGTGATACAATTTTTATGCGTTGGAAAGTAATAAAGTTTATTTTTAATTTTAGGAAAAATTTATTGTTCCTGATCCTGGTTTAAAACATATTGAAGGTGCATCTTTTGCTGGATTTTATTATATTGGCTTACATAAATCACTCGGGCATATTCTCGGTTATTATTATCATCTCAATTCTGAAATGTATGTGTATGATATTTTATTTTTTAGGTTTCAATCATTAGAATTAAAATACAAACCTGATACTGGGCCGTCAATTTTTCATTTGCGGTAATTAGTCAGTTATTAATATAACTGATTCTACACAGAAATTTCACCGTGTTGATTTTTTTAAATTTTATAATTTTGCATTTTACTGATTATCGTTAAATAAAAATTTTGTGAATATTAGTTGATTATTCAACAAATGTTTTAAATTTGTATATTGTTAGATATAAATATTTAAAATTTATATATTGAAATACTGCTATTTAAGAATTGTTTTTTAAGAGCCGAATTCGTTTAAATTGGAACGATATAATTTATTAATAAAACCCGTTATTATACTAAAATTGATCAAAAATTTTTGATTAAATTTATAGATAGGTATATTGTTGTTTACATGTATAATGATGAATAATTTAAATAGGCAAACTATTGTTTAATTTCATGAATTATTTATTAGGGTTTACAATACACTGCAATATGTTAACACACTTTATTTTATTTGAGTATCGAGAGTTTGACGACAGTTAAAATTTAAAGACCTGATTTATAATTACATTTTTGTGTGCAACTCAACATTCTTTAAATGTTATTACTTTATGAACTTTCATTGTATTCCCGTTCAGTGAATGGGTGCTAGCATACACCTAAGATAATTAAAAGGTATTTCAAGGTAACTATTTATCATATAAAGCCGGTCAGGCTTGTGGATCTGTCAACTCTAAAGAAGATTGTTTCGTCAATTCCTGTATACATTGGCATCGTCTCAAAGAAGCAGTTTTCCAGTCAAGAAACTTCATTTACCTCTCCAAGTTTAATTGGCATCCGACAACCTTTTTGTGTAGAAATTCGAGTTATTCAAACATGGAACCAAATTAGAAATAGTCAGTTCGTGATGTAAAGCAATCTGTTTAAAAATGATTTCCAATTTGTCAAACTTTGGACTACATTCAGTTTTTTTTATCACACTTAAAGAAATAAATACTTTTTTCAAAATGAAGTGATTTAAGACAAGCTTCTTAAAACGTCTTACTTGACGCTAGCATATTCACTCTATTACAATTTTTGTGTCTGTTTAAGCGTGTTTATTGATTTTATTTGTTTCCCCAGATTGTGGTATGATTATAAATGACTTGTAATATAATGAAGCCAAAAATTGATACATTTAATCTAATGATTCCGTTTTGATTAACTTCAAACTGTTGTTTACCGGTTTTCGTTATCTTCATGCATAAATAATAAAAAGCAAAAAGATTAAACGTAGGTGTTGTACATCATATTTTGCAAGACTGCAGAAGATTACAAGAAAAGATAATGGGGTTATGTTACTGTTGAGTTAGGTATTGCCGCCCACCATAATGACGGAAAAATCTTCAAAAAATTGAGTAAATTGTTTTGTAGCAACAGGGTAAAAGTTGTATTACCTGGCATTTTAATTAAAACTGACTACTCCGTTTTAACCAAAACTTAAATCATTTTATAGTTACAAGTTGGTTGCAAAACTAATCGATGGTTGACAGATTCAAAATCAATTTATCTAGTTTCCATATAACCCTCAATCGGCACCATTACACGCATTTCCAGAAAATCCAAAAGTAGGTAGACTACCGTTTTTGGTTAATTGAATATCTCTACTATATCAACGGAATTTTAGATGACTGAGTAGTTCCTGAAAAAAAGCACTGCAACTTATTTTTGTTCACAATTATATGATAACTAGTTCGAATGCTACGATTCGTATTTGGAACAGATTAGCTATAAAACTGTTTAAAATTTGTAATGGAGTGCGCCAAAGTTACGTAGCTGCACGATTTTGCCTAGCTATGCACTGATGCTATATTTACCAACGCTTGTTGGTGTAATGTCCACAACCGACACAGATTACACTGATATTGTAGTTCTTCTAACAGAAAATTTAGCTGCACAGGGCGTTACATTTCTTTATATCAGCATCTGCTAAATACGGTTTTAAGGTCAATCTCAAAAAGGTTAACTCAAATTTCTGTAAGTTGTGCTTCCCAACGTAAAATAGTTTACATACTTAGATTCTTCAGTAAACTGGCATTAGTTCATCAAATAAAGTTAATCTTCAAATTTTTTGGCAGCAACTGACTTAGATAATTAAAAGTCTACTCTAAAAACAAATGCATTAATCCAAACACCAAGCTATTTTTCCCTAATTAATTCGCATATTACTTCTGTTTTCAGCTAAAACTTGCACCCTTATCTATTCAAGGATTATAAAGCTAATATATATTTGGAGAAATTTCGCAAATACATATGGAGCGACACGCATCAGGTGTGTAGACAACAAATTAGCATCTACCAAATTCGTAATAACTTCCGATTTGATGTTCTTCTGTTGTTGGTAATTGAATGAGCTAGCTCAGATACTATCCGTAGAAATGATGCGATCTCACGTACCGTTACTTTGGTTTTGATTGAAAGAAAGGAAAAGGCAGTTATAGACGTAGTTAAATGCTGTTCGGGTCAATCCTAATCACATTTTGGTGGGACATTATATTTGATCTTAATTTCTTATTAAGTAAACACTAAATAAATAAGATTGATATTAATTATTTATTAAAATTTGTATTCCGATAAATAGTTAAATATGCACAATGGAGTTATATCTTGAGTGAATTAGACACGTATTGCGCAATTTTCACACATCCGGGTAAGACCAATACTCGAATTTACGATAAAGTAGTTATAACTTAAAGCGAGATCGTGATATACATATGCATATTGCTTCTGCTAAAACTACACTCAATATAATTATTCCATTGGGTGTTTGTATTGTTATCTTCTGTTGTATGTAGGACTTAACAATTTATTTTAATTTATGCGATTGGCAGACGTCAATGTTTACCATAAATGCACGTTGTGCAATCACAATCTGCAATGGTACTAAAATTTCGCGCAAAAATTCTTCTCATTCAGTATATTATGCGTGTTCACATGACGCCATTTAAAGTACATTTATTTCTGCGTTAATCATTTATCTAAATAAATCGCTCTACAAACCTGGAAATAATTAATACATAAGTTTATTACCGACCAGTCTGTGATAGGTAGTAGTTTATGGAATGTGGCATTATATTTGAACTTTAGATGACCAGTTAATAGATAAACCAATATCAATAAGTTTGTTAAGTATGCAAGAGTACTGTTTTGTTCTCATTATTATTTAGATTTTTCGTTATTAACACAAGACACAATCTAAATTGTCTGCTTTTAATTGGTATTCTCTTGGCTGGTTCATGGTTCATCAATAGAATCTTCACCTCCATACCGTGAACGAGTTTAAACCTTTAAGCGCATCACCTCTTGGTTATATTTAGACAAATTAATAAATACTATATACGCAAGCGAAACCAAATGATTGAAATCGCTTATTCCTACCGACTTTTATGCTCCAAAATGCATGCCAAATGATGTAAAATGTTGCTTTAAAGTGCTTAACTAAGTGGATGGATTGTTAAACTGATCCGCATTCTTAGACATACCAAGCATAAACAACCCCACCAACACAATATCTTCAGTCAAGCAGCAACAAGGTTGAAAATCTATTACAAAAAGCTAAACCAGGAAATTGACCTATCTCATTTAAAATAACGCTATCAAAAACTTGAATATACCTTCCACAACCAATTAATTTAGTCCACAAAAAATGGAGAATATATGAAAAGGTTGCCAAAAAATTATTAAATAGTACCCGTAAACAATTAAAATGAAAGCGTATTTTTATCCCATAATTCTTATAACTGAAAATCTTGCCATTATATGAAAATTATTTTATTTTAATCAAAGCATACATGCAATCAACCGCAAGTAAATGTCACTTGTACATAATATAATTAACACAAAATTTCGACATCTAACGTTACTTAATCATAACAATGGGTCATTAACATTACTTGTTTATTAGCATATTCGTAAAAACAACCCAAATTGTAGCCTCCCCTACCTCATACGCGAAGATAAATTTGCACAACCGAAAAACTAGAAAAGTTTATTGGGTAATAAACAGTACTACTACTTACAAATCAACAGATACTTCACTTCGTGTTAGGGTCGTTTCCCTGAGTCTAACAAATGCATGTCATACACATACTCCAATGTCTCAGACACCCTAAATGTGTGTATGCAACCATCGGCCAAGATCAATACCCCGTTATGCTAGTGTGTATTCAGCCATTGATCTCAGTTAACCTGAGTCTAGAATGCACCATAATAAAAACCATATGTACATATCAAAAGCAAACTGACTTTCTTCTAATTTGCTTTACTCCATGACACTGCAGAATAAATTATCAGACCCTACTATTCGAATAACTATTCATTAATATATTAGGATTCATATTTATCGAAGCTTTATAATATACGATCACCCACATATGACAAGTCAAAGAACAGAAAACATCTTTTCAGTCAAATTTCCCTTGAGAATACCGACGGCTAAATCAATGGACTGACGTATCCCTAAACACTGTAAGCAATAGGTGATTATTCGAGATGCTATGCGAACTTGGAAATAATGGCTCTACCACCAACTTGTCGAGTTACTCACGATTGGAAAACCTAGTATCAGACCAGCATGTCTGTAGAACTGAATACATCTGCATAATTAAAGCCAAGCTGTTACATCCAAAAGGATAGTGTTAAATACGCTACTTCTTTAATTTCAATTTATTTTGTCATCACCTTTTTCATCAAAAAGGTTTTGCTGTATCATTCACCATACCTCTATTATCAGTGTGACAAAGTCTTCTGATACTGCATCTCTAAAAAACCAAAAATTGAAGGCAGATAAAGATAATACAGTAAAAGCTAATTTACTTCAACAATTAAGTTGCTTTTGATTAAAACAAAGCCACCGTAACTACTCCCAAGTCCGGTTGAGAAAAAAAGGCTTGCAACCTGACTTGTTAAAAACATTGCTAGAAACAATAAGACATTTCATTAAACTACAAGGGACTAAAAACAGCATGATTCCGATAATGAAATACGGCAAAATTCGAATAGAATTTCAATCCTCGATACACCTCAAAGCCGAAATTTTAATGTACAATCCTATGGAACAAAGCTGTTGCTTTATACTCTTGAGAACAAAATATTTATAAATTAATTTAAATAAACAATTAAGACCAACTAGAATCGTGCATTTAACCTATTATCGTTTTAAATGTACCTACAACCCTATCATACGTAAAATATCAAACCAACAACCCATATAATTATATACTTAATACTGAACCAATTGAGATGGCTTTTAAAATATGAATTGTAAGATTAGTGAATCAAGTTGTGTTAAATCAACAAAGTCAACCGAATACCAAATAACTGTAGGTTAATAAAACAAGGACAAGAATGACAACATAGATCCGAAACTTTTTATTTTATTTTAATGAGCCAAACTAATACGTCTCTCTCTCTCTTCTATGATTGACAATTTAATACCTTTACCTCTTGGTAAAGATATCCAGGCCTCATTTGATTTACCAATAATAAAAATGTTATTAAGACGAGTAACAAACTGGTTTCCTGTACAATCACGAACGTACACCATTTCGACTGAACCAGGATGACGTTCCCATTGAATAATTATTCCAACGCGACCCAAGTTACGACCACCAGTCACCATACAAATGTTACCTAAGTACATTAAAATCTAAATAAAATTACCTGGTTCAAACTTTATATGATTCAATACTTGTCCAGTGGAAATAAGAACTTGGATAGTATCATTAGGTTTAATGTTGGGATCCGGGTAGCGAATAGTTCGGCCATCATGTGTAACAAGGTAGGGCACAGCGCCACGTCCAACCAAAACTTTCTTCACTTTACAAAGTTTGTACCTTGCTTCTGCCGGACTAATTCTATGAATAGCAAATCGACCCTTGGTGTCGTAAACAAGTCTAAAATTTTCGTTCGTCTTATCCATTGTTATAACATCCATAAAACCAGCAGGATATTTTTTATCAGTGCGAACTTTTCCATCAACCTTGACAAGACGTTGAGCCAATATTTTCGTACATTCGTTGTATGTTAAAGCATACTTCAATCGATTACGCAAAAATATCGAAAGCGGCAAACATTCGCGAAGCTTGTGGGGTCCAGCATTCGGTCGAGGAGCAAAATTACCCCCCAACTTATCCAGCATCCAATGTTTTGGCGCATTTAACCTTTTAAGATGTTTTCTAATTCCTCGTACCTATAAAACAATAATATATTTTAATAAAAACAAAAATCACGCGACTTACACCCATGATTCGATAATTAGTACGCGCTCCTGATTTTTCAGGATTCTCTAAATAGTTAAAAGAAAAATAAACAATTATGTTAACATGTTACTACAACATTTTATAAAGTTTAATGTTTTTAATTATTTTTTTATATTTAATAAAAAAATGTTTTGTTAAATACAATATCTAAAATTTATAAAACAGTTTTAAGACATTTTCAATATTTTAAAATATTATTTATGTAAAATTTACATTTATTATTTTTTTTAGCATTACACAATTACAGAAAAAATAATTTTTAAATATGTTCATTACATATATTTAGCTTTATCTGTAAAACATTTATTTAAATGTAGCATTCTATTTTAATAGTTACATAATAAGCATTATTAGATTTTAATTACTTTTGAAACATAACGTTATTATTATTATTAATATTATTATTATTATTATTATTATTATGATTATAATTATTATTATTGTTACAAATCCTTTGTCCTTAAAAAATTAGCATGAGACAATAAGGTAACAATTAGAGCAAAAAATAAGAACAACAAAGTCTCGAAATTCAAAGAGAACATGAGACACCAAAATGGTTCCATGTATTTGAACATTCTACCAAACGTTTTACTTAATTTAATAAAACATTCATTTTAATTAGATCTTCCCGAGTAGTTCTTAGCCAAGTTTTCTGTAGTCTACCAACCTTTCTTTTACCATTTACAATTGTCCCAAACTGTTCTTGCTGGTCTTTCGGGCAGTAAACGTAGAATTTGACCAAGTATTTTTTTTGTTTAATTGTAATAATGTCATGCAGCAAACAAAAATCAGTTTTTTTCATAATATCATCATTTGAACTATGATTGCGCCAGGAGATTTTTAAAATACTTTTAAGAGACAGGCAATAAAAAACATCCGCCAATTTATCAATTTTGTACGTTTGCTTTCACGTTTCACTCCCATATATTGCCCTAGGAATAGTTATTAATGCGTAAAAACTAAGTTTTGTCTTTAAGCAAATAGAAAAACATATCCATATTAATTTGAGTCTATAGAAAACTGACAATGCCTTTCCAAATCTAGCTTTAACATCAATTTCGGTTTTTCCGTTTTGACTAATAATGCTTCCCAGGTATGTAAAGGAATCAATAGTATTAATGTTTTGTCCACTAATTTTAATGAGTAAATCATTATTTGACTTAGTGCACAACACTTTTATTTTTGAACAATTAATCCGTAAGCCAATACGAGAACTGATATCACTAAGATGCGTTGTCATATTTTGCATCATTTCTGGAGTTTCACTGAGTAGACCAATATCATCTGCAAAAACCAAATCTGTTAATCTTCTATGATCCCATTTGATACCATAAAACAAATTATTTATGAATTGAGTCAATGAAATTAATTACCAGAAAAAACAAAAACGGTGACAAATTACATCTTTGACGTACTCTCGTGACAATTTCGAACATAGCAGTATGACCACTTTTTATTCAAACACAACAACCTGAATTTTGGTATAGCAAACGAATAATATTCACATATTTCAACGGTATTCCGTAAAATGTAGCGAATCTCGATAAAGATTATCGATGAACACTGTCAAAAGCTTTTATATTATTAATAAAAAAATGTTACGGAGGGTGAGTATTTGTTCAATGCAACTTCTTCCTTTCCAAAAACCTGTTTGTTATTCTCAAAGATATTTATCTACCGCATTATTTAAACAATTTAAAATTATTTTGCAAAACACCTTACCAGGAACAGACAATAAGATTAGTCCGCGCCAACTATTGCAATTGTTCAGACTTCTTTTTTTGGAAAGAATAACAATTACTCCTTGCCGCCAATCATTTGGAACTTGTTGATTATACTATATAACATTAAATAAATGAGTAAACTCACTTGCTACAACATTATCTTTATGTTTGAGAATCTCTGCAGTTATCTCGTCAAGTCTTCCTGCTTTATTGTTTTTCAACCTTTGAATTGCATAAATCACTTCAGTTACAAAAATGTCATCAATACATATTTTCGGATTTTGAGTCACATTCATATCACTATCATTATAAAAATTTATAAGGGTATTTGACATGGGCTGATTAAGTATTTTTTTTAAATGCTCTACCCAACTAAATAATTGCCCATAATTTGTTAGATGTAAACGACCATTTTTTCCTTTAATTGGAATATCGGTGTTTTTTCTAACTCCCGACAGTTGTTTCGCAATTTTATACAGAGTTTTGGAATCATTTTTTGCTGCTGCCATATCTGCTTCTTTGCATCTGCATTCTAACCAATCATTCTTATCTTTGCGGCAGCTTTTTTAACCTGTTTATCTAAAGTTCTATATTTATCATCAAATATTTTACAGATAACAGGATTGTTAGATTGATTTCTCTCTAATTTTGTTGTTTTTCTAAGATCAATTAGATTCCAGAAAACTGCTGAAATTCATTATTTCTTTATAGAGCGACATTTTCTACCTTGCGAAGTAAGGCGCGCGTTACGCTACACGTCCATTGGAGCGTCATCCATCTTTATGTCTTTTCTTTTTTTTGAAGATTATTGCAGTGTTCTTGCATTGTAACTTTTTTTATATTATTATTATTATTATTATTATTATTATTATTATTATTGTATATTTATATTTATAATTTTTGCTTGTTTTCTATAATTGTTAACTTCCACTATCTACCTTAATTTTGTCTTAATTTCAAAAATGTTTTCTGTGAATAATTCCCCTTTACCTCACCATCTATTTTATATTTCCCCCTGAAAATTTGCAACAACATTTGAATCGAGGATCGAAAGGAGTTCGACTTCTACTCAACTCGTGAAACAACCTGTAACCTGTACCCAGTACATTTACTTTGCAGTTTGTAATTGTTTTATGAAACAATTTCCATTGATCATTAAACTTTTTTACCCCTTTCAGATTTTTAAATGTATTTTTTTAAAATCGTAAATTTGGTTTAAGATATTTGGTTGCTTAAGTTTTTCACACGAAAACTGGATGTAATTTTTTGTGCTTTCTATTGTCTTTAATTATAACAAAAATTTCTATCAGCAAGATTGTAATCAGAACCAACATCTGCACCGCAATATGCACGTAGATCTTGCAATAAATATTGCTATTTTATACTAATACAAATGTAGTCAATCTCGTTTTTTTTCGTTTGGAAAAGCCACGTTGTCTTGCATATATTTTTGTGAGCAAAGAATGTGTTGCCAACACGCATTCTACAATAACGCTTTATCGTTAACAACCTATAACCATTATTATTTATGTCATCAGCATAGCCATGTGGTCCAACATTTGAAAAGTACCTAAATCTGTTTTTGTTTAATTTTGCATTAAAATTACTGATTAATATTTTTATATTTTTTCTTGGTACATCATCCAACAAACTTTGCAATTAATCATAAAAAATATCTTTTTGGTTCTCCTCAGTAGCCTCGATAGGGACATAGACTTGCACAATTGTTACTTTTGCAAATCTGGTGTTGAATCTGGCTGAAATAATTCGGTCGCTCACTGGTCTTTATTCAACCATAGCTTTAGCAGCATTTTTACTCAACATAATACCAACTCCATAAATATTATGTTCTTTATGTCCAGAATATAAAATTAATGTATTTCCACACTTGAAATAACCTTGACCTTTCCATCGCATTTTGCTAATACCCAAAATATCTAAGTTGTATTTTTTTATTTCTTAAAGGACGTGTTCTAACTGTTCAGTACAAAAAAATGTGTGTACATTCCATGTCTCAACACTAGGTAAGGCTTTGGCATTAAAGATTTTGCAAATCAAAGATTGAGCTTCCTTTCGGCTTTCACTCAACCCTGTCATCTGTGTAGCTCTGTTATCCAGATGCATGCAATCACATCTTTACCGTTGTTTGCCAGAATGGCGTTTGACAGTATCTACCCTACAGTTCTCAAAAAATGTGCCGACACATTGGTACCAGTATTTACCTATTTATTTAATTTGTTTCTAGTTAGTGATTAATTAGAGGAGACCTAAAAACTAGCATACATAAAACCAATTTACAAAACAGACAGTAAATACCGCCTTGAAAGTTATAGGCCAGTTAGCATACTCCTAGCATATAGAAAAGCTTTAGGAAGACTAGTTAAAGAACATCTAATAAATTATTTACTAGAAAATAATCTAATTAATCCAGATCACTAAGGATTTATTCCCTTGAGATCCTGTCTAGCTAATCTGTTAGATTTTACTAAAGGGCTAACTAGTGCTTTCGAGCGTCAGCCTTCTGTCAAGGTAGTTTTTATCGGCATTTGATAAAGTACCACATTTTTTCTTGGTGGCTAAACTTAAGTCATTTGGTACTGGTAACCCTCTTATAAACTAAATAAGAAATTTTTTAAAAGATCGGAATTTTAGAGTTAGATATGGCAAAACATTATCTACATAATGCAAGATTACTTCCGGGGTTCCACAAGGATCAGTCCTAAGCTCCGTACTTTTATTATGTTTGTTAATAATCTATCAACAGTAATTTAATTAAACATTCTGTTTTATGTGGATGATGTTAAAAGTTGTGGTACTAACCCTGAAGTTCCGCAACAAGATAATAACAATATCTATTAATGGTTAATTAAGAATGAACTGTTTTTAAATTTAGATAAGTGTAAGCATATGACATTTGGACGGTCATCGGGGCGTAAAGGAGGTTAAAAACTTAAGTGTTATTTTACCATTTTATTGATCTTTACACTGCATCACACAAAGGCAACCCAAAAATGTTTTAGCTTAATTAAGATTTTAGACACAGCTTACGTAAGATTCCAATATATTACCTTCGTCTATTATTCATGCTACATATAAGACCATTAACTTTTATTAACTTTTATTTTAATCAGAATTTTTATATTGTTGTAGATTTAAATAATGTTAATATTATTTAAACTTTGGTTTAACGCGTGGTTCGTTTCGTTTTTGAATTTATTACGTGCTGTTGCGACTGATTTTGTGAGTATTGTCAGGTATTGTTTTTTTCCTGTTAATAAACAGCATTGGTATGTAAATTTGTATTATTTAATAATAATAAATTGAACAATTATATTTAAATTATACAAGCGCTTTTTTGATTAAAATTATCTGGGGGTGAAAGTATATTAGGCCGAAATCTCAGTGAAATTTTACACTGTGTGACAAACGGTGTCATACTAAAACTACGTAAAAACTACGCAAATATTGACAATAAAAATGAAAGATAAAATAAACCAAAGTTGGCTAAAAAAATATGGTTAAATTCTATAAAATCAAATATAAAGAAAAAGGAGCTAACAAAGATTGATGCCGCAAACAGAACCAGATAGAACATACTTACCAGAAACAGCTGTAAAAGAAAAAGATAAGAATATATTCTTCAATATTTTAGGAATAAACTTGCCTTTATGTCAATTTTTTCTATGTCTTTTAAACTACCTTTTTAATTTATTTATTAAAAAATATTTCTTTTTTACCTATTATTTTTAAAAATTTAACTTCTACCGAGATCTTTCTACTGTTTTACTCTGGTTTAACTTGATACGAATATACACCTACACTCCCAGCTAATTTTAATCACAAAAGCTCTAGTGTAGTCTAAAACAATTTTTTGCAATTTTTTATTTCAAAATAAAACAAATTTGCATACTAACACTGTTTACCGAAAGAAAAAACAAAATGTGACAATACTGTAAAACATCACGGTCACAGTAGCTAAGATTTACAAAATAATATAGTCAATAAAATGTTTGTTAAATAATAGTAACGCCACAAATATAATTATTTCAAAGTACTTAAAAAAATTTTTGTAGTTTAATAAATATTTCAAAGTCCTCCAATAATGTTTTACAATACTATCTGACTTTTTGATAATTCTGTAAAGTTTTAAAGGCTCAAAAATTAATTTTTATCATTAATTTTTAAATTAACAATATTTTTTAACAATAAGATTTTTTGAAGTTGTTAGATACTCTTAGGAAATATTTAAAAAAAAACTTTTGGTTTGAAATTTCACATGGTTTTTATATATAAATTATTGTTTTAATAACGTTTTTAGTTTTGTTGCAGTTTGTTTTAAAGTTTTCCTTAGTGTAAATCTTATGCTTTTTAATTCCTTTAAAACTTTTTGCAAAATATGCTGTTTAATACTTTTTAATAAACATTATAATTTGTATATTTATTTCCTACTTTTTAACTACATAGACCATTTTTATTGAAATGTTTCTCTACAATCAAAATAGAGAAAACCCTCTTAATAAACATTCCTTCATCATATGTACCACAAAAATGTGTTTTAAATCTTCTCCTTTTTTCGTAATTATAAACTATGTTTAAATCCAAAAACCATGATATCCGACTGTATGTAAAATTAATATTAATTTACTTGAGGTTGAAATCCTAGTTGTATATTACTAATCCACTTATAACACTGTCTTTATTAACGTCGAGTGTTATTATTTCAATTTTTGTGATTCCTTTGTAATGTTTTTTTTTCAAATTCAAAAACAATGTTTTATTTATTAATATTTTTTTTAAAACAAATATAATTTTAATTTATTACGTGCTTTTGCAAAATACTTAAATTGCAAAACAATTATCTAAACTTATTAATCTTTTTAAACGTGTATTTTATTATTTATCTGTTTAGATCTTCTTTTCTTTATAATAATGTAATAAACGATTATTTTAAATACGGCTTAAATAATGTACAGTTTTTTAATGTCTACAATAGAGTTAGTATGTGAATTACTGTGCTAAAAATTATATCTTTTCTTATAAGTTAAAAACGTTCAAGCTTTTCCTTTTTTTCCAATGCAACTTTTCGGGTTACTTTATATTAATTTATAAAAATTACCCATTTTTGAACTTATTTTAAATGCAATTTCTTTACAAATTTTTCTTTTTAGTTATTTAAATTTAATATTATTAGCAAATGTTGCCAACATTATTTTATACATGTATGGTTATTTATACATGAAAATTCTAATCTGCCAGTGCTATTATAGAGAACAACTCGAATTCATTTAAACCTAAATACGATATCTGTTGTTCGTTTGCATATTTTAAATATAATCTTTTTAATAACTTATTTAATCAATTATTTTTGCTATTATAAACAAAAAATATTGCTTTAACAACTTGTAACCGAGTATCACAAGATCGTTGCTCTACCTAAAATTATACATCAACATGAAACCTGTAACAATACATGTATTTATTAAATTTAAATACTGATTGATATATTTTGTAATTAATTTTAAAAACAAGTTAATTAAAAAAATAGTTATACATTTTTATTAAAGTTACGTAATTTTATAAAAATGTTAATACTGTTTACAAAAAAACTATAGTAAACATATTCAGCATTAATTTCGAGTAACTAAATATTTATTTAACAACATTTTTAACCATATAAAGTTGTCACATCATTGTATGTAAGTTAACAGTTAAATGTGTGTAACATGTAATAATTACAAAAATTGTAATCTTTATTCAATATTATTAGTTTAAATATAAAACAAGTCTTAAACAAATAAACTATTTTAAACACAATGTTATTTTTAAACCGTAAATAATAGGTTTTAAGAAGTGTGAATTAAGTACTTATTATTTATCAGTAGTAATAAATTTAAAATCTTTAATTTAATAATCTATATAAATAATACAGCCATCGCAACAATTACCGCAAAAAAAGTGATTATTTAACTAAAACCTCTCTAGCAACTACATGACGTACAAGAGAAACGTCACTTTACTTAAAAAATATAGAATACTATATAATAATTAAAAAAGCTATACTTATATATACATATATATTGTAACAAAAAAAATTATATAAAATATTAACTGGTGCAAAATTGAAAATGGAGTAAAATAATTAACATGATTTATAATGTCAAGTATTAATAAAGAAACAGATCATATGCAATTTTTTAGTTACCAAATGATTAAAGACATTACAAAGTTTAAAAAAATTCATTAATCAATGTGATCTCCTTTCTTTTGAACAACCTGATTACGGCGTTTTGGAATGCCGTCGATAAGGGTGTTGATATATTCTTGTTTCATCTCATGTTGAACAACAAACCGAATGCGTTTATATAAATCCTCAATTTCAGTATGCTTATAATTTTGCGCTTCAGCATACTAAAAAAATTTTTAATAACATTAATGTCTGAGCTGTTAGGTGGTAATTAAATGAATGATAGCTTTTTCGGTTTTTTAGGTAAATATAAAATAAATAAAGTGAATTCAGATAAATATGACGTTACTTATTTGGACGTGTGACATGGAGAATCGTCCTGAAAAACAGTAGTATCCCCAGTGTGCTGCATTTCATAATGAAAAACATTCTTGATAACTGAAACAAATTTTTTACTATTCAAGGTACCAGTTATAATTTTCCAATTTATAAGTTGGTTATACTTAATACCAAACCAGCACATTACTTGTCAAAGGTGGGCTTTTTTCTAACAACTGGGAGTAAATGTTTTTGAAAACTCGATCCTAAAAACACTTTATTTTTAAAGCCAAATGGTTTGTCCCAAATCATTGTTTCATTAGCAAAGTATACAGAACGCCAATAACAAAGGTATCGTTCACTCCATATTTTACAAAAGGCTAGTCTATCATTCTTTTGTTTTTTAGTAATAAATGGATTAACGCTTGATGATTGAAGCTTTTACCAGATTCTATTGTTCTGTTTCTGATTGTAGAATAAGTAAAATTGTTTAAACTATTTCTTTTAATTTTTGAAATAGGTTTATCATATATATTTTTTAAATTCTATAACTATTTTATGATCATCCGTAGTAGTTGTTACAAGTTTTCCTCCAACATTATCATAATTTTGTAGTTTTAACTATTAATAATCCGATAAATTGTTTAAAGGTTAACTCTGCATAAATTCGCCACTTTTTCGGTAAAAATCCTTCATTTTTTAATTCTTTGATAACACGATATCCATTTTCGGTAAGATGAAAACATTTTTATCACTATTGTCCATTTTACAGACAACGCAAACAGAAAGCAAAATAAGCGGATAAGCGGAATCTCAAGGTTAAACGTAAATAATAAATTATTCAATTTGTTTTAAATTTTTAGTTAAAATCTTTTAAAAGTTATTTTTATTATTTTCAGTTACATACATTAGAACAATTAAATGTTTATCTTAATAATTATTATGACATCACAATTAGAGCAAAGTTGAATGTGCATTTAACATCAATTTTAAGGATTAGTTATTGTTCATTTTTAATTAAATTAAGCACACAAAATAATAATAAGCTAATTATTATAAAAATTATGTAACTTCAACTTATTATCCACGTTTATATAAAAGTAGCTTTTAAAATATGCTATTTTGGCAGACTCAGCCTTTTTAAATAAATATTTCTAAGTATATATAAATGAACTATAAAGTACTTTACATTATATTTAATTCTCAATATTTATTTCAATACTTGTTATCAAATATTTTCCAAATAACAGGATTTTTAGATTGATTTCTTTTTAATTTTGTTTTTTTTAAATTCAAGTAGATTCCAAAAGACCGTTAAAATCCGTTGATACTTTTGGTAGAGCCACCTCGTATACTCAACATGTTTGCTGAACAGTTTAATTGCTTTTTGAAACATTTTTTATTGTTTATCAGACTTCTCTACCCGTTGCATATTTTGAAATTTATTTTATAACGAATCGAAGAATTGATTTAAGATATTGAATTGTTTAAGTTTTTCACACCAAAATAGAAGTGAGTTTTTTGTGGTTTCTATTCTCTTTAACTTTAAACAAAATTGTAATCAAAACCATCATCTGCACCGCGATATGCACGTACGTATTGCAAAAAGGATCGTCATTTTGTGGATATCTAATCTCGTTTGCTGTTTCCGTCTTGAGAAATTTATGTATATTTTTGTAAGCAAAACATTTCTTGCCAACACTCATTCCATAATGACTGCTTAGCGTCAACAATCTATAACCAATATCAGTTATGGTAACAGTATAGCCATGTAGTGCAACATTTAAAAAGCATTCAGTTTTATCTTTGTTTAATTTTCCATTGAAATCCACAGTCAATATTTTAATGTTTCTTTTAAAAACGTTATTTAAAAATTCTTTTAATTGCTTGTGGAATACATGTAATTAGTTGCCCTCAGTAGCCCCAGTAGGAGCACACAACTGTAGCATTAAATCTGGCAAAAATTATACAATCGTTTACGATATTTTTATCTAATCAGAGTTTCAGCAGTATTTTTGCTCAATATAATAGCCACTGTAATGTATTGTACCTTATTTTTGCTCAATATAATAGCCACTGTAATGTATTGTACCTTATTCCAAGAATATATAATTAATATACCTCTACTCGTAAAATACTCTAGATTTTTCCATCGCATTTTTCTAATTCTCAAAATAAGTAAATTGTATTTTGTCTTTTCCCAAAAAACTCGCTTTAATTGTTTACTATAAAAAAGTGTACGTACGTTTTACGCTGCTATACGGATTAAGTTTTTCCATCAAAAATCCTTTATAATAAAGATTGAACATTTTTTCAGTTTTTACTGTCATCAGACTCGTGCTGTTGTTTACCGGAATGGCATTGTCTTGTCATTTTTTTAAGCAATATTAATTTTTTACAGAGGTCAAGCTGCTAACCTTAATATTAAATTCTCCTCCCTTAACAACTGGACTCATGACCGGATACAGAAGAATTATTAATTGTACATTTGTTAATTAAAACAAATTTTAAATATTATTTATTTAACTTCAAGTAAATTAAGCCAATTCAATGTTTATGGAGATGCTCAATACATTAATCTAAAAATATATTGTTTTAAAAATAATTTTCTGTCTTAAATCTAAACTAAGTACGACACTATAATTAAAGTTTTTTGAATTCATCTACTTTTAATGGTTATTATTAAATTTATTGTACAAATTGTAATCTAATTATCCTTTTAACATTATTAAAGAAAATACTTGCATATTTAATTTACTCAAATTAATTTTAGTCTTTTTATCCCAAAGTGGAAGCCGATTAATAAGTAAACATGTTAGATTCACGCTGATTTTTTACACAGAATTTTTTATGTTATTTCTTTGATAATTATATTCTTACTACAAAATTCGTTAGTTCTATACTTTAGACATCTACTTTTGGCAAGGATTTGAGAATAAAATTAATATTGCATAAATATAGAAAAGATAACAACTTTGGTAAAAATAAGACATTATGAATGCATAATTTTTTTTATTTCCAAGTATACGTTAACCAGGAGCAGGTGAAAAACGATTTAACTTATTATGATCATTTAATAAGCAGTATGTTCCCAATTATTATTATTGTTTTAGAGTATTAGAGATGAAAGAATTGCCCAAAGGATTATTATAATTTTACTCGCTTACAGTGTCCTCATTAATTGGTTCAAACATATTTTATGGTATTTTTACAAAAAAGTATATGCATTAAATTCGTCCCTATAAAAATATATGTGTTTGTTTCTAAATATGACATTTGCAAACTAATAACATATGGAACACAAAAACAAAATAAGGGATAAAGAATTAACAATTCAATTGTGGTTTAATAAAAATAAATAGAGAAATTTTATTAGAAACATTTATTTATTTATTTATTTATTTATTTTGGTCATTTATATAAAAATGCTTGTAATGAATGTCCTAACTAATTTATTCAAACTATTGTCTAAGGTAAGCATACATATGCTCACTTGTCAAATGGGTTTTTAGATGTTTAACACTCCCCCGTGCGTTATTTTACTTTGTTGGGTCATTTGCAATAAAGAAATAATGAATTCATTAATATGTTACAAAAGTTTGTGATATTAAACTAAAAACACAAAAATGAACTCTAATTTTCATTTAAATATTTTATTAACAAAACTGGAAAAACGAATTATTAGCAAAATATTTTAATTTAAATAAGTGTTGTGTTAAAGCAACATTATTTGTACATTGTATATACGTTATCTATGCAACTTTATTTAATAATAAATATATCTAACTTTATTTAAATATTGATTACCCGAAAATAGCCACTAAATATTAATTTTGACACTTCTGGTTGATGTACATATTTATAACCGTACATAAGTTTGTATGAACATTCTAGTTGAGAGTTAGAACAAAATTTAATATAATTAATAGATTAAATTTATGCAATGTTGCTTTTTTATAAACAATAATATTATTATACAACTTATTCCCTGGTGAATTAATTAGCTTAATATTATATTTATTTTTTAAAACTGCATCTGTATTTATTAACATACATTTAGGCGTTGCACACCCTCATATTATGTTTTGAAAAAGACATTTATTTATATTCGGAACATTACCATCTAACCAGTTATGTTCATTATTTTATTTACAAATTTAGCCACCTTTAATTAGCTGAAAATATGAAGACATTTCTGTGACATGCGCATTTAACAGACACTAACAGACAAACAAAATAGATACAAAGTCTTGAATTACAATTCAAATTTTGTAGTTTGCAGTGTGTATTACGTTGATTAAAAAACTACTTATGCACAATTTTGTAGTCCCAATAGAATTGAATATATCACACATATTGTCTACCTACAATTCACTCCTTTTTAAATTAAGCTATATATTACATATGTTTGAGCAATTAAATTGTTTGTGTGTAATAATGTAGGTATTCAATAATATGTTTTTATTGTTTATCTTTTTACTTCAGCAACATTTAATTTTAGCGATTGTAATATTATATGTTTTGTGAATCATTTTGCTAATTAAGTTATTGTTTGTAAATAGTTATATGTTGTTTATGTTTTGAAAAAGAGCGATAATAATTAATGACAAGTTTATCTATCCGTTTTAATAAAACAAATTTATTATATAATATCAGCAAGTCTTTTTACTATATTTAAATAATTATATGTTTACAGCACAGCGTAGTCTAAAAATAGGTAAAAATATTAGACTGAAACTTATTAAGAAATATGTACATTTTTAAGAGTTAAACCAAAAGAAGCAAAACAAGTACTATAAAAAAACTTAGAAATATATAAATTAATTGGTTATATCCATTTAGCAGGAAAGTGTTCGACAAAAGTTAATCAACATTTGCCTTTTTACACCGTTTTTACATTAAATGTCAACTGGTTCATAATCAAAGATTGAATAATATCATTTACACCAATGTCAAATATTTGAGCAAATTATAAAGCATATGAAACTTTTATTTACAAAATGGTTTCTTGTATTAAATACCATTAAAATACCTAATAATAAATGTTAACACTTATTCTTGTAATTATTTGACTTGAGTGTTTTGGTATGCTATTAAATAGGTTATTAATAAAGTCTCATGCAATATTATTTCTAACAAAATGGGTATAGGCAAATACTATCTTAATTTAGATATACTTATAGACGTTTTGTTTATATTGTTAGGTAAAAACATTTAGAATCATAGCTTTTTATTATAGTTTATGTAGTGTCCAAGTATAATTTTTTAAGTGAACACAGTACATTTTGATAAATTTGAAGTGAACTTTGAATAAACAGAAGATTATTTTATTTAATATTTTTATTGTTTAAACGTTTTGTAAAAATCATCTATTAGTAAATGGACATTAAGCAAAGTTAAATGGGGGGCTCTCATTTTAGTGACAATAAAGAAACTGGAATACATGCAACACAGTTTCAAATCCAGTGCTCTGGTTATCTCTATCAACAAAGCAGATAATTGTAACCGTGCATAAATGTATTATATATATATATATATATATATATATATATATATATATATATATATATATATATATATATATATATATAAATAATTAAAAATAGTTTAAATATATGGATAAATACTTTTTATCAATTTCTAATTTTATTATTATTATTATTATTGCTATTGTTACTATTGTTTGTATATTTTGTTTCACTGTATCGACTTTAATAGAAGCATCCATTTGTAACACTTTTGATTTTGTACTGTTACTGTGAGTTACTGTTAATAAACGTTCCTCCGTTTGTTCGTTTTCTTTTTATCTGGTTATGGTAGACGAATAAGATCTTCGAGTTTATGAACGATACGAGCACAATTAATAATCAGGAGTCAGATTAATTTCCTATCTGTTAACTTGCTATATATATATATATATATATTCTTTGTTGATATAAAAAAGCTACTGTTTAATGTATTTAATATAATTCACATTATAATGGCTATTTTACACTTTCTATTAAACAAAAAGATTGTTTGTCAAATATAGGCTTTTCTATAACAGCTCAAAGTAAATGTTAATTTTGTCAATAGATAATGTATTTCCCACAAACAAACTGCCATGACAGTATTAATGAATTAATTTCCATTTACAAAATTATAATTTTTTAAAAATTTTATAATAAAAATCGACCAACCTTTGGGTGGTTAAAAAACACATTTTTTCGTTTTACAGCTTACTAGTAAACATCTGATTATTGCAATTTTGAAAACCATTTTCGTGTTTCCTTTTTTAGTTAGCATGTACCGAGTTCGAATTATAAAATTTTGTTAAAAACAAATTACCTGTTCATTTTTTTACCTTTTCTAGTCATAACCACTTATAAACTATTATAATTATCGATTTTTTCTTTAAATAAACAAACATTACATTTTTGATGTATATGAGTTGTATTTACTTGTCGGTTTAATTACTGTAAGTTGAATATTTGTGTTAAATTGATAAGGTTCTAATTTAATTCAATAAACGCTGGTTTTAGTTTATTTGCTGTCTCTTATTATAATTTATGTCGGCAAATAACTAAGGACTAAGTATTACTAATTAATGAGTATTGGATTCATTTATTATACAACGTCCGCGTACTCCTTAGAAGTGTGTATATTTAAATTAAAAATTATTTAAATATTAACTAGAATAATAAACAAATAAACATTTAGAAATACAAATCAACTATTATGTACATAATTTATTTTTTTATATTTTTGTAAAATTAAAGTTTTATTTTGTTATCACAGTCTTTTACTAATTAATTCAAATTTATTGTAACCACTTTATTGATAAACAATTACATATTAACAAGTTTTAAACGGTATTAATTTGCGACCCACATAAAGTAATTACAAAAACGTTCTAGTCTCATACTTATTGCTTTTAAATTGTTTATTTATATTAATGATTACTCTATTTTAAAATCAAAATTATTATAAATTTCAATCATAAATAAATTACGATTCTGTTGCAAACAATCACAAGTGTTTAACATATTACGCAAAATAATGAAGAAATTAAACTATTTGCATTCACATATTTACAAAATTTTACACAATTTAACACATGTAACTGCATTTAAATATTTAATATTTAAAAAAAAACTTTGTTTAAATTTCGAATCAACAAAATGAAACAAAAGTCTTAATTATTCAACTGAACAAAAATAATAGGAACAAGAGTTTTATATCATTTTAATAAATCTGGTGTTTATCAATAGTTATGAAACGTTTTGTAAAATGTTTGTAATGAGATTCTCAATAATCTAATAATATTTTTTTAGTATTCGAAATCTTTTGCATATATATATATATATATATATATATATATATATATATATAATATTAAAATTGTAATTTATTTTTTAGATATTTTTATACATTACTTTTAAATAAATAAAGAACTATGTATAATCAAATGTTATTAGCAAACATTATTATAAAATCAAATGAGAAAGAAATATGTTGGAAAAGGAAATTGTTTTAAATATCTGTTAATTATCACAATACTGTTTAATCAATTTTACATTACAAATAATTATATATATATATATATATATATATATATATATATATATATGCCACCTTTGAAATTGTTTTGCAAATAACGTTATGTCACAATGTTCAAATATGACAATATTTATATCGATGATTGATGTGTTGGGAATAGGAGCCAGAATGACTAAACCGTTTGCCACATTTTTGACATTCAAACGGCTTTTCACCAGTATGCAAACGTTTGTGTTCGGTAAGATGATGTTTGTGTTTAAACGCCTTATAACAAATGCGACAAACAAACGGCCGTAATCCTAGTAATAATAATAATATAATAATAATTATTATTATTATTATTATTATATATTTTTTAATCATTTTAAAAATTAAAAAAACTTTTTAAAGTACTAACAAATTGTAGTATATTGTTTATTTATTTGATTTTTGCTGTTTAAACTTTTTATGAAAACATTTTTCAGCAAGTGGACATTTAGAGATGCAAAACATGGCCCGCATATAGTGTTGAAGTGAGATTAAATCCTTTATTTACCCAGTTCCGAGTTTAGCGGTCTAGCGACTAATTAATAAATACGTTCATATTACAAAGTTGTAGAAAAATGATTAAATTGAAACAATTTACATTAAAACAACTTATGTTATTATTTAACTGAAAAAAATTACTTTTGTAGCATGCTATGCTAGTCTCTACGCATAAAACTACAAAATTTGTCAACTAATGTTTAATTCTAGTAAGCTGACTTTTTGATTTATTTGTTTAGGCACAGTGACGAGATTTACAAAACCAAATGTGTCTTTATTACACCTTTATTTTGTCATTTTAAATAATTGAATTTTTACATTTACATGTACAAACAAATGACACTTTTAGTACGATTTATTACCTTGCAACATTATTAACAAAATTAAATGTTAAAATAATAGTACTATTTAGTTATAAAGTTTACTAATTTATATGGTCGCTATGAGATTTTTATAAGTAAAGGCGTAGAAAATACATTAAATTCAAGTAGCTTTAGTGGAATCAAAGTAACTATACTGTGTCAAAATACTATAAAATAATTAATTTTATTGTGGACATTCATACTTAGAATTAAAAAAACGTTGACTTTATTTATTAATAACTTTGTTGCTTATTTTTGACAAATATAAATTTGTGCATTTTAATGCAAAGGACAATATAAATTAATTTGACTAAGCCTAATATTTTAAATAATATAGTTGTAAAATAACGTTTTTTAGAAAATACATTTAATTAGTAATCTACAGTTTTTCGTATATATTAAATGTTTTTGGAATTATATTAGAAAAGTGAAATAGTAAAAAATATGTACTTATTTTAATATATATATATAGCCAATGTTGAGGCATTAAATTTTTTTAATTTAGTAAAAATAGTTAAATTATTTTTTATATAATGTTAAACCCAGGCTTTCGACAATTTAATAATGTTATTTTAGGTTAATAGCATATTATTTCATTTGTTTTTTATAAAGGTTGGCTCACTTTTTATATTTTTAGTTATTATAACAGTAAAAAAATAAAATTTTATAAGCATAAAATTTTTGATTTAAAAAACACTGAAAGCATACTGCGCACAATTTATAAATAAAGGCATTTTGTACAACAAAATACTAGTCAATAACGGTTGTCAGTAGTCGTGTTATTTGTAAAATAATGAGAAGAAATATATTTTAAAAAACTTGTTTTTTAAATTTTTTATAATCGGTTAAATAGTTATTAAATCCTGCTTGCATCCCAACATCAAAAAAAGTGTTATTAAAAAGCAGCAAATACATTTGTTATATCTAATTGTTAAATGTTTTGTTTGTAAAACAAACACATAATCCTTAATTTATTTGTCTTAAAAAATAACATGGAGATTGTACGTACAAGAAAGAATAATTTTATATTTAATGTTATAAATAGTTACATATTTTTTTAAAATTGCATTAAACTTTTTGTAAAATGATGCTGTTTAATACAGTTTTAAAATTTTATTGGTAAAAATTAAACAGGAAGGTCATGAATATAAAACTAAAAGTATTTCATTGTTTTGCTGAGAAGATACCTAATCAAGCTTCATGTTTTAGGTAGTATAAAATTTAGTTTTTATTAATAATTTATTATTAAAAACCCTACTTTTTAAACCTAAATATATGCATACATATATGTATTTCCTTTTTTCTACTAAAATACTACATTTTTACATTACCTAGGTGAATAAGCATACTAAACGTTTGTACAAACAATACTTAACTATGCATTGTTTCAAAAAATTATTATGTATATATATTTTATAAACTAAATTGTGAGATAAATTATTTATAAACTTATCAATATACCTGCTTAAATTTTTCAAAATATATATAATATTTGTACCGGGGTGATCTAGTGGTACAGCGCTGAACTCGACCTTGAATGGGCATAAGTTCGAGTAGCATTCTTGTTTCGCTTTGCAAAAATGTGCACTTTTTAAAAACAATGTCCCTTGTGAAACATTCAAGTAATCATAATAATAGCAACAATAATAAATAAAACGTTTTTTACTTTAAATAATCTAATAGCTTCAAATTTATTAACAAATTATGTATTAATTTAATCCAAAAAAACTAATTACTTGTTAACTGTTTATTTTTTTGACCAATATTTAAACATTTCTTTTATTATAAAAGCAATTATACTTTAATGTCAAAAGTCCTTCAAACAATAACACTACCAATGCACGAGGATTAATGAACAACAATTTTTGACAAGAAAACAAAAATTTATACTGAACACGACATTGAAAACACATGTAAATTGTTATGCCTGTTTATCATCAACGTGCGTATACTGAATAGTACAATTTCAACAATCATTTATTAATGGACGAGTTAGTTCAGGTTTATATCAGAACACAAACATTGATTTATTGTTAACCTTGAATATTTTTCTTGTCAAATTTAAATGAATACTTACATGTTCACTTGACTCTATCAGTTGTCAAAATTTTTAATTTAATTTTTAATTATTTTTAAAGTGAATATTCTTAATTTATAAAACAATTATTAAAGTACATATGTATTTATTACTTTACGTGGATATCAGAACTTCGTGTTTTTCATAAAAACATTAATTTTAAAAGGTATTTAACACACATGAGTCATGAAAGTGGTAACTGCGACCACTAATCATTAATCAAAATGAAAAATGTATTGATTAAATCCAACGTGTAGTGAGTTTAATTTTTTTTAATTGGTAATTCACAATCAAATTAGAAAAGCATTTAACTCAACAGTAATTTTCTACATTTTCTAAATTACATTTTAAATAGTAAAAGTAAATTGGAAAATTTTATTGTAATAAAATATAAGCATTTTTGAAGTGTGTTTGCCAAACCTACCAGTATGTTCATATTTATGTCTGTTTAACGAGCTTTGTTTTGAAAATACTTTTTGACATTGATCACAAGAAAATATATCATTTGAACCGCTTTCGCTTGGACTGATAACATGCTGATTTGCATTCGGTCCGTAAGCATTGAAATCCAATTGATTGTTTGTTGAATGGTCTAAATGTTCCAAGTCATTGTGAGTGTTTATCTATGGACATGTACATACATAACAGTGTTTGGTATACTTAAATTGTTGACTTTTAAACAAACACTTTGAATTTATTTACTAGTAACTGTAACCAAACTGTAAACGTTATGAAAAAAATGTATTTTAAGATAATTATTTTATAAACATTTACTGATTTATTACGTTGTTTAACTTTGCTAAAATAAAACCAACTGTAGTGTCATTCTTATATTATTATTATTATTTTTTTTAATTTTTTTTTATTATTATTATTATTATTATTATTATTATTAGTCACCCTGATTACTTTAAAAGTATATTCAGTATCATTAAATATTTAAAAAATAGTATTATTGGCATAAGCAAAGAAAGTGAGAGACCAAAAAAAATTAGGGTTATACAGTAATTTAAAATAAAAATAAAAAAAGATTTTAGTAACATATGGATATGGAAAACGTATCATTAATCCCTCAAACCATATAGCTTTATATTAAATTTATTGAAAATAGTCATAAGTCTAATATAGTCTCTTGGTTATATTAAAAACAAAATAGTAAAAATAATTGAATCACGTACTTTGGTATGTTAATCAAATTGTTCCATTATTACTATTGCTATTATTATTATTATTATTATTATTATTATTATTATTATTATTATTATTATTATTATTATTATTATTATTATTATTATTATTATTATTATTATTATTATTATTATTATTATTATTATTATTATTATTATTATTATTATTATTATTATTATTATTATTATTATTATTATTATTATTATTATTATTATTATATTAATTTTGGGTTAACTATTTCAATAAAAACAGCATTTAAAATAGTAGCCGAGATAGCCTAGTGATACAGCGCTCGATTCGAGCACTAAAATTCGAACTCTCCTTTGGCTTTACTAATATGTCCACTTACTAAAAAATAATTCTTGAGGCATTCACGCAATGATAATAATAATAATAATAATAATAATAATAATAATAATAATAATAATAATAATAATAATAATAATAATAATAATAATAATAATAATAATAATAATAATAATAATAATAATAATAATAATAATAATAATAATAATAATAATAATAATAATAATAATAATAGCAATAGTAATAACAATGATAATAGTAATAATAATTTAAGAGCTTGTTTAAACCTAATCTTTAAGTGTAACTGAAAATGAATTATAAACCACTAAACCATATTTGCTTATCTAGTTTACATATAAGTAATAAATAATTATATAACCGTTTTAATAATTATTGCATATATAAACTTTATTAATTCAAAAACATTGAGTTTAATGTAATCCTTATATTGCGTTTATAAAGTATAATATAAATTTATTTTGTCACTAACTTTACTAACAAAATTTTGAAATTCATTAAGCAATTTGTTGTGTTTTGCATGGAGGTGTGATTCCTGATTAACATTTTGACTGATTAAACTATTACAATCCATATTAATTTCATTGCTCGGCACACTCATTGTTGCATTTGAATATGATTGAGAATTCATAAAATAATTATTCAAATGATTCAACATGTTGGACTGACTGAGCGTATTGCCGTATTGTGTCATGGCCAATTCGTTGTCGGTTGATGGACAATAAAAAGGAGGCGAATTGGCTGCATTCTTGGCCGACACTGATTGTGGCGATGCAAATGGACTGACCGCCGATGCTGGTGGTGATGACAGTTGGTTCGGGCTTGGTGCAACTTGGGACGACATTGTTTGCAACTTTTCGGCAACGTCCATTAACTTTAATGAATTCGATTCAAAATTGAAATGTAACGTGTTGTTCACATTTGTGGATATTTTATTGATTGATTCGTTATTCTTACTTTCGTCAAATGATTGTCTTGGCAAAGATAAATCTAAAGCAGATTCCTGTTGTATCAAATTGCTCGCAATATTGCAATGAGCAGCAGACTTTGCAGAGTTTGTAAAAGTTGGCAATGGAGTGATGGAATCTTTATTATTTTGAGTAGACATAAAAAATAACTTGAACAGATTGGAGGAAAATTGGGGTACAATAGTGGACATTGATTGAGTATAAGTTGGACTGTATCCTACAGGTGACGATATGGTTGATGGGCGTGATAAAGAATAAGATGGCGTAGATTTATCTATAGATGTTGTTGGTGATTGAGACGAATTAATTGGTGAAAACGAAGGAAACAAAAATGACGATGATGATGATGAAGAAGAAGAAGATAATAACGAGGCCGATAATGGTGACATTGTTGTGTTGGTTGAATGCAACTTGTTTGTTTGAAACGAAAAATTAGTTAGAAAATTGTTATAATTATTGTCATACGTATTTTGTGACTGAGCGAAATTATTTTTAAACAAATTATGTGTTGAAAAAGAATCCCTGTTTGTCATTTGGTCTGCCATATCTTTGATTGCACTAGTATTATTTGATTGAAAACCACTAATTAAATTATTTTCTCTTTGTTTAATTTGTTTTTGATAAAACCAATCATCTAAATAGTCTGTGTACATTCCGTTCGCAGAATTATTTTTTGGTATTTCGTCATTGTTTGATTTGGAATAGGTTTCATAAAAGGTTTTGAAAAAATGTTCGATAATTAATTTTTTAAATGTATCATTATTTGTCTGGTTTGTATTTTCGACAGAACTGTTATTGTTGTTATTGTTAATCTGGTCATTGTTAGGTGACAGTGAATTCGTAGATTTTGCGTCGACCTTTACTGGGTTTTGATTAATATCCAATTTGTAAAAGTTCATTTGATTGATTAATTTGAGAATTGTAGAAATTGGACTCAAATCTAAATCGTTACTTGGCTGATAATGCACACCATTATTATCTCTAACTAAATTTTCACTATTATTGTTATTATTATTATTATTAATTTGCATAGTATCCTGCTTTTCATTGTCATAAAAATTAATGTTTTTATTTTTATCTCTATCATAATTGGAAAAATTAGTAGTATCAAAATTATTTGGCAAAATTTTAAAAATTGGCAATTTAGGTTTTATTTTTGCCGAATTATTTAAAAGAAAATCAATACCTGCTGACAACACATCCTTATTATTAGTATTCAATTCTTTACTTTCTTTTTGATGCATCAGTAAATTAGAATCTTTTAAAAAAAATTCCATATTTTTACACTTTTTACTAGACATGTGACTCGAATACGAACCGGAATGACTAAAGCGTTTGCCACATTGTTTGCACTGAAAAGGCTTTTCGCCACTATGAATACGCTCGTGTTCCTTGAGATGATGCTTAAATTTAAATGCTTTGCTGCATCCCGAACATTGAAATTTTCGTAATTCGCAACTTTCTGAATGACTCAAATAGTGTCGATGCAAACGATAAATATTTGCAAATTCTTTGCCACATTGGCTGCAAGTTAATGAAACATTGTTTGCCATCTGTTGTTGTTGTTGTTGATGATGATGTTTGGCAAATGTTTTTTTCTTTTCCAGTTCCGACAGTGCATTGACTGGATATTTGACTTGATCGTCACAAGCAAATTCAAAATTATTTTTCATATCAGATAATATTGACGGTGAATGCACAATAGTTGATTGGTTCGATTTACTTACAGGTGGCGACATGATTGTAGATAACGTTGTTGAATTTGTAAATGACAATTCTTTGGATGGAGATTTAATAATTGAAGAATCGTTATCTTCATTTGTAATATCCGCAATACTTGTGTTTTCATTTTTTATATCGGAATGCATATCATTATTATGTTTGTAAAAGGTTTCATTGTTAAACATTTCATTATAGTCTAAATAGTGAGAAAAATTGTTGAATAGTTTAGTTAAAGGAGGATAATGGTGTGTAAAATACATTGTGCAATATATGTATAAATACACCTCGGTTATTGTTTGTAAAATGTGGAAGTTATTTTTATTGTAAGTAAATAATCCGTATTAAAAGTGTTTTTATACATACACATCAATCATGTAGCATTATATATAACATATAAATAACTAAAGACACGCGTTCGTGAAAGTTAAGTCAAGTATAATAAAAATGCTTTGAAAGTAGTAGTTATATTTAATTAGCCCCTTATTATTAAATTCTATTCTTCTTTTCCTGACCATTTGTTGTTAACCAATTAGAATACAGGTAAAGTAAGTAAAAAAACACACGGCTTTATTTTTACGTGTGCAATTTCTAACCCACACTGATACGAGGGACAGAAAATCTCAAAACGGCATACAAACATTTACCTTACCTTATAAATCAGAAGAAAATATGATAAACGTGTTTTCTATTGGGCGCACCTGATAATTAAGGGGTACTGTACATATGTAATATATGTTTGTGATATATGTTATTTAAACCAAATAAAAAGTTTAACAATGAAAATTAGGACATCATTTAACAATATGTATATTAAACGTGAACGTCTATATAAATAATGAAAAGTTAGTAGACTGAGAGCGCGTTTTGAATTGTAAATTTATGTTTAAACCAAGAGGTTAATTTTTCTGTAATAAACGAGTGAAAATATGTACATGTATTCATAATTTTTTGTTGGAAGTGGATTAATTAAAAATAGTGTATTATGTTAAAATTAAGTTAAAAATACAATTAAGCATTTTTTAAATTTATACAAATTTCCCTTAGTAATAATTAATATCTTTAGATTTAAATTTAATCTTTGTTTCAAATATTTTGCATTGCAATGCTTTTTATACTTATTCTATTTTTTAATAATTTAAATTTGTAACGAGTACACGGACGTTGTATGATGATCAAATCCAATACTCGTTAATTAGCGTTACTTAGTCTTTAATTATTTTTCCACAATTCTAATGACAAAAAACAGCAAATTAATATTAGCAGGTTTTCAGTCGCGTTTAAACATTTGTAACTCAACATTATTGTACAAACTACAGTATTTAAATTAGCAAATAAAGACAACTTACAAATCACAAAATATTTATTTAAAAGAAAAATAGATAATTATAATGTTTAAATAAATTGTCATAACTGGAAAATGCTAAAAACTAGATAGGTAAGATTTTTAATAAAATTTCGTAATTTGAACTTTCTACAGATTTTGAAAAATTATGTTATTAGTATATACTTCATTACTTTATTAGATGTGCGTTTCATATATATATATATATATATATATATATATATATATATATTGCAGTGTTTGGTTGTACAATTATAGACAATGAACAGATTCAAACTGCTATTATTTTTTAACCAAATGTAAAAAATAAACTAAATATGAAAGCTAGAGATATATTGAATATGTGATAGTGTCGTATTGTTGATGTTTTACAAACGTATAACATTTATATTTATAAGTAAAAAACAAAGTTAACGACTAATGTACTTTAAAATGTGGTACAAAATAGACCTCATAATTTATATTTATTATTATTATTATTATTATTATTATTATTATTATTATTATTATTATTATTATTATTATTATTATTATTATTATTATTATTATTATTATTATTATTATTATTATTATTATTATTATTATTATTATTATTATTATTATTACTATTATTATTAATATTTTTATTCTTCTCTTTTTTATTCTTTTTATTCTTCTTACTATTACTACTACTATTATTATTATTATTACTTTTACTATTATTATTATTATTATTATTATTATTAGTGCAAAATAGTTTACCTATTTATACATCAATTGATTAACTTTAACTCAATTAATTGTGCACATATATTGCTCCAATATTTCACAATGAATTCAATAAATACATAACTATATAGAATTTCTATAGGATAAATTGACATTATCAAAGAGTGCAAACAATATTGACATTAATTTGTTGTATCTATGTCACTAATTATAATTTTTAATAATTGTTTAAGTCACAAAATTAAATTAAATATACAAGTTACTATGTACCAAATATGTAATGTTTAACAATGTTGCTGTTTGTAAAATGCGTTAACAAATACAAAAAATATTTATTACACTAACATCTACTCAATCATATATAATCAAACAATAAATTATACTCTAAATATAAAAATGAAAATTGTTCGTATTGGATATTTAGCAATTTATAAAATAGTATTATAACGATTAGAATTATTATTACTGTCGTTATCCAGTTATAAGTAGGAATAATTTTGTTAAATCTAAAAAGTAAGAAAAATTTGAAATTGGTTAAATTGGAAAATTGGAGTATCAAACAATAATAATAAACAAAAAGTAAAATCATAGCTTTGTAAGTTTAGACACCATATTTAAAAAATGTAATGTAAAATTTTCAAATTCATTTATATGAACTAAAGTTATTAATATTTTATTTATAAAAATTAGATGCGTTTTATAAAATTATGTAAAATATGTTAACAGAAAGTTTTAGAATTATAAATTAAAGTTTTATTATTTATGTTAAAATTCAAAAATAAACATTTTTACTTTAATTAAATGTCGAAGAATGCATATTGTTTTCATCTAAAATACTAATAAAAAAGATTTTAATTCAAATAAACAAAAAATATTAAAAATTAATTAATTAATTAATAATAATATGATATAAGTAAATTTAAAATATTCAACAAATAATACAATAAAACAGGAGTATAAATTCAATAAGAATTTTATAATATTTAAACTACCGTAGTTTGAAAAATGCAATTTTAATTAACTATATTAAAAGCGGTATAAGTAACATATTTATTAAAGATAATAGTACATGCAATAATTTTGAACAGTGTCACTTAATTCTTTTGTCAACAATACGTTTAATTGTTACCCTAACCTAAATTAAATAAGCTATATATATTAAATTATATTTATTTTAGCGCATCATTTCTTTTTTACATTTTTAGTTCTTTTCTAATGCCTAAAAACCATTTTTAAAAACCCGGTAACAAATTCAAATCATCTCAGTTTGATTTATTACTTTCATCAGGTTTAATTGGCGATCTACAAATTTTCAAAGCTTATCAAAATATACAAACAACCCTGCTGAGTGTGCATTCCGTTTGTATAAAATGTTTGACTTAGTTACACTTAAAATTTAGCATGGTGAATATGTTTTACATCTTCTTAATCATGTCTTGCTGTGAATGTCACACCTGAAATTTCAACATTGTAGTTCCACTTATATATATGTATATATGTATGTGTGTGCATAAAATACTTGAATCAATTTGACAATTATTTCAATTAGTCTTATTCGAAAGCTAATATAAACGTTATTTGATTGCATTACGGTAACTTTGTTAGAACGAAAGAAATCACAGTTGGATGACACTAAATTAAAATAAATTCATCCCATTTTGATTAAAGTGTTTTGAAAATTTTCATTTACACTTGGTCCTTGAAAATAAAAATACCTTTCACATGTTTCCTTAATGAAGGAAAAACATAAAACTTGAACCCATGTTTAAACGTTTTTGGGATTAGGACAATCCAACACTTGTCTCGTTCGTTTATTTTAAATTTATATGATGAATAATGATTTAGTTCAAAATCTACCATGGCAACATATGAATAATACTGATGTCATGTTTGAATTAAGGGCTTAAAATTATTTGATTTAACCACACGTTTAGCTGTGAATTAAAAACTGATGTGTGCAATGTTGGTGCTTTAATATTATTCTCTTTTTAATTTTAAACATCTCGTTATATATATATATATATATATAGTGTAATGTTGCCTTTTGTGTACCATTATAGTAATATTTTTAAAATACAATTTAGAGTACAAGTATAAAGTATTTATATGATTATTAAATGACCAGTCTAACCATAACACTGTAAACAACATTTTATCAAACAATATCGTTTTAAATAACGTAATAGTAAAATAAGTTTAAATACATTTGCAAAAAACTTAAAAATTGATAAACAATTATTCGGAAAGATTTTGAATTACCATTAAATAGAAAATAATAAATAAAAATTAATTCATGTAAAATTAAAGTATTTTTATATATGGTATTATTACCTGTCAGTAAATAAAAAAATGGAAAAAAGAACATAATATAAAATAAATATAGTTATAATATTTATTAAATGTCAATTTATTAAAATATGTAACATACTTTAGTGGATTTGAAAATTATAACATTACACAAATTATTAAAAAATCACATAATATAATTCGGTTAATTATGTACGTAAAATGTAAACAGATATTAATTTTTGTTAAAATGTAAATAAAGTAGTTATTTATATAATTTATTTTATTTAAAACCCATTGTACCAAGGTTTTAAATAGAGTTTATTAAAAATTTTATTTTTTAAAGTTACATAAAAATTTAAAATAAATAATTGCTAAATACAATAATAACATTGAAAATAGTAAATTGGCTTATACTTTGAAACAAGATGCTTAAAAACATTTAACATAAATTTGAATTTTTTCTAGTTAATTTTTTCTATTATTAATTCACATAGTGCAATAAGCAATTTTTAAAAACTACAAAAATATTTTTAACCAAACAAGAAATAAACTAATAAAATGCTTAAGATGATATGCAAACGAGTCTAGCAACTTAGTCACTTTTTATTTTATTCTAAAAAGTTGCATTAAATTAAATATTTATTAAATTTTAACACTTTGGTTTTAAAATAATTTTTAAAATGTGGGTTACCTTAAGTTGCTAAAACAAAAAAACATACACATACAAACAAATTTATCAACATGCGTTAACAATTTATCTTTTCAAATCTTTTGATCAGTTAATATTAAGGCCGTTATTATTATTATTATTATTATTATTATTTAAAAATAGGAATAATGCATTTTTTAATTAGTCATAATAAACTAAATTAAATTATTTAATATTTAATTGAATGTTAAAAAAGTATTGTTAAATAATTAATGTTTGTAAAACCAAGCCTTATTTACAAAATATGTCACAATTACCAATACGAGATAACTCGCAGTTATGGGCCTGTTATGTCATAATTTTGACGTTAGAAAGCCCTTTTGTTATTGTATAGTTGATAATGTTTAAAATTTAAACATTTAGCTTGTTGACATGACAATTGTGTTAAGCAAAAATTATCTTTTCGATAACAAACAAAAAACAAAAAAGTGAATAGAATTTCCATATCATAAAATATGTGAGTGTAATTTATAGGTCAAACATGTTGGCATTTGTTTATCCACTCAGCGGCACCATTATTGCTGTGGTGGTCATAAAAAAGTCTCCTTATTAGTTCTGATTGTTGACTACTACGAGGTCAGTTAAGTCTTATACCAATAGCCTTTTGATTTTTTGTTCTCCTTTGTAAAAATCCGTACATAATATTAATATTAAATTCTTTTCATATGCAACGTGATTCATATATACCGGTTGTGTTATTGATGTTTGTTTTGCAACCATTGGTTTTACTAATACTTATTTCTTTATTTATTTCGTGGTGCTTTCAGTAATCTTTGGCAAACCTACAGTTTAAACGCATTTTCTACTTCGGTATACTTTTTCTGTAACTTTGCAACTCACCATAGTATATAGCAGCAATAAAAGTGATAAGAATTAAGAGTTAAGTTTTAACTTTTTTATTTAATACTAATTCTTCCAATCTTCCAAGTTGTTGAAATATTAATAGTTGTTTTTTTATGTGAATTGTTTTTGTTTGTTACTTTAAATGTTTTACAAGAAACATCTTTCAGCAGTGGACATTGTTTAGTGAAGCCGAACGTGGGCCCGCATTTCAGTGACGGTGGTGGGATTCGAACCCATGCCCACCGAAATCCAAATTCGAGCGCTGTATCGCTAGATTACTCCGGCAAACTACTGCTAATTGTTTCTTAATCTCTATTTCACTTCTGCGTTCACTTGAGATTATAAAACGCAAATATATAAATTTGTTAACCTTTTTATTTATAATTAATTCAAAATTAGAAAAATATTTTTCAGTTTTATTGATAACTATAATCTTGATCTTTACGTTTAGTTACAATTTTAACAGTATTAATCATTTAAAAAGTTTTTTTTACCAAATGGTATTAAGGTAATATCATGTGCGTATATTCTGTTTATGTATGCTTTATATCTCTAGTCCTTATTTTTTTCTATCAAGCACTACCAGCACCAAATTCTTATTACATCTGCTTAAAGCTTATACAAGACTGGTATTATAATGCACACTTACCTTAATACACATCCTATGTTAAATCATCCTTCTTTACCAAAAATAGCATCAACAGCACTTTTCTAGTTTATATAAAGATTACTTATTAATGTAACTAAATGTTGTAAAAATCCCACTTTAAATATTATTTCTTATAATTGATGATAATTAACATAGTCAAAACACCTAGAGTAATCTGTAAAACAAATAATGTACAGCAGATTGTGACTTTTGCATATTTCATTATTTGTCGCAAATATGTTCATTTATTTCGATTACTTTCATAAAGCTATTTATTTATTTACAATTTTAAAAAGCATATTCTATCAACTTTATTGTTTATAAACTGTCAGCATCTTTTACCAGCATAAACAATAATACTGTTAGATCTGCAATGAGAACTTTACTTATTTATTTTAATAGCTATTTTTTCTGTAAATGCTCTACTTTTTTGATCATTTATAACATCACATTGTGGTACTTATGTTATTCTAATTTATTCACCAAGTAGAAAGTGTATTTAAAATTAGTTCTATTTCTTTCTGACTTAATTTTATTATTTATTTTGGTTTTTTATGACTTTAACAGTAAACTTGTTATCCAGTTTTCCTCATTTATTATTATTATGTTAATATTTAGTCTTTTTTGTATAATGTATTTAGAAAATTTCAACACTCAGAATATTTTAAAGTACACATAATTATTAATACCAATCAAATAAAATATCTGCAAGTTAAATGCAAGTTAAATGTAGGTAAAATGTTTCATCTACTACATTAAAGCAGTAAATTAAATTTTGGGTAACATTAGAACTGCATTGTTGTACAAATATTTAGAAAATAAATTATTTTACACATAAGTTAAAAAGTAATACTAATAATTAATCTTTAATTTTAACACTTAATAGTATATACCTGTAAATCTAATATTTAGAATATACTCGGTCATTAAGTTGTCTTGTATTGTTTAAAATAATTAAAGAAATGCTGTAAACATAACTTCAATTTAGGAAATAGGACAATATAAATCGCTTTTTATAGTGCTAAAACTAATTTTATTTAGCTTTTCTTATTTTAAAGTACTTATTTAATAAAAAATGAGTCAATTGAAAATATTGTAAAATTATTCCACTATGAAGTATAACAATACACACTATTTTCAATTGTTTTTAATATTAGCATTTTATGCCTTATTTATAGTGTAAATTATATAAATACTGTTAAGCTATTTTAATTCCGATTTTTAAATAAAAATTTTAAAAAATATTTTTTTATTTTAAAATTTTTATGTGCTAAACAAAATAATAACCGAAAACTAAATCAAAAAATAAAAATTTAACTTTGTATTTCTACGTTTATTATCAAAATTAAATATTAAAAATAACCAATTTAGTTGATTAATTTTTCTAGATAAGCAAATACATTTCGTTTTATTACATAATAACATACAAATATTTATATGTATATATATGCAAAACTTTTAAATAAAAACACAATATTTGTTTATTACTTTAATTAAAAAACTTTTTCAAATGCTAATTTCCAACTTTTTTTATAACAAAGTTATTATTTATTGTGCATTTTGAAAGAAAAATTAATTTTTTTAAGATACTATCATCATCAATAATAAAATTTATTTATTTAAACAGAAAATTGTCAAAAACATAAATTAAAATAAATTATGTTTGCGTTAAAATTTTTATTAACACACATAATATATATATATATATATATATATATATATATATATATATATATATATATATATGTATATGCCATCTTAAGGTAACGACTAAAATAGGCAAATCATATTTGTCATTTGTATAACTGCTTGACATAAAAAACAAAAGTTAGATATTTTGAGTAAGACAAAAAATTTAATTTATACTAAACACAAGGATAACAAATGCTTATAAATGATAAACTTCTACCTCTTAAAATATTTTGTTTAAGACACTTATTTAACACGCAATAATTTTTCTAACCTGAGACAGTGACTATTTTTTCTGATAATAAGAGTTGATATATATATATATATCACACGCATAAAACGCTAAATCAGATAAAAGTATATCATGAAAACTATAAAGTATGTCAAAAATTTGTTTACGTTTATTTAAAAAATATATGAATAAATTTTTATATTTTTATTATCAATGCAACCATTGTTGTGATTAACAATAATTTAAATAAAATATATATGCTAACAAAAATCAAATTTAGTATTAAGCCATATATATATATATAACTAAAAAGATTATATAAAATAAATTTAGCTTACAATTTACGTTTTCTAATAATTTTATTTGGTATAGCAATATTAGCTTTAAAAAATTATTATAGTAACATTGATAATAGATATTTTGTATAAATAAGATTAGTCTAAATACTTTAGTGTAGTTAACATTCAGTACAGTTGTAGCAGGGTTAATTTACCGCTTGTAATATCTATTTTTTACATTATAATACTGTAAGGTTATCAAAAACAAAATCACAAGAAGTACTTGAATTCTACTTATTAGTTTTGTTCTTGAGGTATCTCCACTGTACTATAAACTAAATAAACATAAATAGTAGTATTTACGTAGCAAACTAGTTACTTCATGTTTATCTAAAATATTTGTTTATTTTAACGAAAGAAATTAGTTTTGAGAATATTCTGCTTTATTAATTTTATTTTTTATAATATTTGAAATGTACGATACCCTTATTTTATGCACGTGTCTTTTCGTTAAGCCTCATTTAAGAAGACAATTTTTTAAATTATAATAATTAATGCAAAATATTTTTATAATTTGAAATAGTGTAAGAAAAAATAAACAGAAAATAGAGTTAATAACAAAACAATTTATTTGTTCACATTTAATTTATGTAAATTTTTAAAATTAACCAACAAGTTAATTAAAAAAAAACTAAAATATGTTATTAATTGTAGTAAAGTTGAACGTCTTACGAATATCTACATTTATAACAGTTGTTTTAAGAAGTACTTAATGCAACTCTAATTAAAGAAAACATTTTTCATTTTTTAGATAAAATAGAGTTAACTTTAGTTGCTAATTATTAAATTAGAAAATAATGAAATGCACTTATCATTTATTTTTTACAAAAATTTAAATATTTTAGCAAATTTTCTATTCGGTTTTTTATAAAAATTATTTGTAACAAGTAAAAACATTATAATTTTTCTAGTTATTTCTTTCTAGTTTACTTTTAAAAAGTTAATACATTTTTGCAAAATTATAATAAATAAAAAATATTTATTACCTTACCATGCGACACTAATCATCTTTTTAAAATAGTAAAGTAATTATTAAAATAACTTGTTCAAGATTAACAAAAACTATAAAATGTATATTACAGTAATTTTAATTGAGCAAAATAATAAAAACTTTTTAGACTGAATAGCATATTACGTTTAATAAAAATTGGATGCAAATTATTAAGTGTATATAAATATACAAATAAGGCACTAGCTTTGTATTTAAAATAGCCTAAATTAAATCAAATATTTGTATAATTCTGACCTAAAACAAGTTAACTTAATATTCAAGATGGACCACAAGTAAACCTTCAAAACAAATTGTCCGATGTAAAATACATACAATAATTTAAATAATGTTAACAACGGTAGTAATAATTGTGTTAAAAGTGTTATTTACAAAAATAATACACAGTGATAAACATCTTACAAGTGCATATGCATTTTAATTGATCTATTAATATAACTATCTTTGTCACTATTTAATAAGTGTTAAACTTACAAATATTATATAATGTTATAAGCTATTTAAACCGGATATTAAAAGTCGAAACTTATACTACGTACAAAGCTTTTCACTTACCTGATTTAAATTTAAGGTAAGGTATACAAGTAAACTAAAATTGACATGTGCATAGTTAACTTTACTAAATCAAGAATATTAGAAAAGGTCGACTTAAATGTTTGGTAGTTTAAATTGTAACACAGTATAATAGAGACATATATTTAACTTTTTATTTATTAAACAATGTGCATTGTAAAGTTTAATTTTTAAAAATACTTAATTTTTAGCACTTTTATTTATTGAAATAAAAAAATAATAATTAAAAACACTTAAATATACAACTGCTATTATAGAATTATGCAGCAGTAATTTAATAAAATTACTATATGAGTGTTGATTGACAATATTTTAAAGTAAAAGCATTCAAAGTTTAACAAAAGCTTTGTTAATTTATGTACAATTGTAGAACTTTAAAACAAAATTAAAAACGCGTTAAACATAATACTATCAAAAACAAACGTTACAAAGGATTACTAATATTAAATTAAAACTGAAACTAGAATTTAAATAACTAAATTACTTCCGACACCAAGATATATTTATTTACTTGATAAACTACTATAAATTCGTATGCAAAAATGTTTGCTGATTAAAATTATCTTTTACCTAATACCAGATGTTAAAACAATTTTAATTTTTAGTTAGTTCGAATGTTTAATGCAATTAATTTTTACATTGTTTATTTAATAATAACCTTAAAAGCATTTAGACAAGAAATATTGTTTAAACAAAAAAATGCATGACGTTATAAAAATTGACAAAAACAATTAGCATGTAAAGACGTTTTATAAAGGTAAAACTAATATTTGAATGTTATTTAGTTACATATGTTGATTATATTTAAAACTAAAATAAATGTATTTAATTTTATGCAACACACGTTTATATAATCTAAAATGCTACTATTTGTTATAAAATATATGGACTAAAATCAACAAAAACTAATAAAACAAATATTTTTTTAAAATATAATATTTTTATATATTTTCAGAAAATAATTCAAGGATAACATTTTAGATTATTACTTTATTTTTAAAAATTAATCATTTTCCATCTGTTTATTTCTGTCAAGTGTTTAACCAATGATAAAAATGAGATTTATCATTTTATTAATAGGTCTGACTTGAGTATGCATGTACACATTTCGAAAGCACATGTTTACTTTACATACACATATATACATTTTCGCGTGTCATATAATGAACATATATGCTGATAAAAATAGCTACTTGTACCTTTTTATAATGTTGTTCAAAGTAAAGCTTTAAATTGAATTGTATACAAAAACATAAAACAAAGCATCATTTTCTTATTCTGATTAAATATATTCGAAAAATACAGATGATTATCATTTCACAAAAGCTTTATTTTTTTAAACATTTAATAAATGTAATATTGAGATTGGTATTATAGAAAAGCATTATTATTATTTATTTATTTGTTGTTAATATGGTTTTAATTAATTAATTTATAGACAACATTTAAAAATATCAGTACGACATAGGGATTTTGACAATTTTGATTTGAGATTGAAAATGATGTTGACAGTATTTTTTGATTAAAAGTGTATTTCTGATTAATTAATTTTACTGGTAATTTATTATTTTTATACTTAATATATGAAATTAAAAATATAATACTTTAATAATAGAGAAATAAATTTATAAATAATGTTTAAATCCAATTTTATACTAAAAACTAAGCGAGTTTATAAATTGATAAAAATATGTTTGCAATTATGTTAATTACACAATTTTTTTATTTTACAAAACATTGTACAGTAAGTTAGATACTTTTAATTTAAAACACAAATTATTTATAACATACTTATTTAATGTTGGGTATATAAGTGTTAAAATTAATTCACGTATCATTATACTACTACTATTACTACTACTACTACTACTACTACTACTACTACTACTACTACTACTACTACTACTACTACTACTACTACTACTACTACTACTACTACTACTACTAATAATAATAATAATAATAATAATAATAATAATAATAATAATAATATAAAACGTTCTACAAACTTTTATAAAAGTTGTTCCAGTTTTGTTACTATGCAGATAGATCTATGTACCGTTTACTTTTTTTAACTATTGGTATAAAAAAAATAATTAATTTTAATTTACTGTAATTTACATATTTCTTTTTTAAAAACGCATAAAAATATAGTGACTGAAAAAAATAATTACCTGAATCAAAAGAACGTTTGGGCGTAAATTGTTTTCGTCGATGTCCTGCGTTTAGACTTAAATCTTCTTTATTGAAAGTATTATAATCTGAAGTAATTGGGTTTGCTAATCTATCAGTATTGAAAAAAATTATAGGATCACAAAGTTTCGATCGCTTTGTAGAGTCATTTGAAACCGGATAAGTTAATGCATTTAATTCAAACATAGGATAATGTATATGTGTAAAAATCACAATTTCATCTTGATGATCAATATGATTGATTTGATTATGTAGATAGAAAATGTTAAATTATTAAATAGGGTCATGTTATATATGCATAAAGACAATTTGGTTTTCAATAGTACATGTCAATTAATTGTTTAGTACAAATAACTTTTTAAAAAAATTAACAATTATTGTCTTGTTTACTAACGTTTATAAATATCTAATATTAGATTACAAATAAATTACTGCGTGCATAGTATTAAAATACAAGTGCACTTGACTATTTGCACATTGCTCACAAAGTTATAATTGTTGGTTACAATTTAAATTATTTTATGCTGTGCTAATAGCGCCAATCAACTGTCTAATTAACTGATTAATTGATTGATTGGCTGATCGTAACCGGACATGTGTAAAAATAATAAAATTATTCATTTACATTGTGTACAATATAAAAATGCACATATAAAGGTCAAGAAATAGCTATACGTATATGATATGCTTTAAAGTTATCAAAAAATAACTTTCATTTTAATGATATACTTTAAAAAGCTTAATTTTTAAAATCTTATTATTTTGTAAAAATTACACCGTTTATTTAATTATTATATTGTAAATATTAATTTTTTTATATAACTGTGTTTATATATTAACAACGTTAAATGTAAAATTTAATTATTTATAAATTTAAAATAATAATGTTTCCTTATAAGAAGCATATTTATTATATAAATAAAATTATTATAAAATTAATAAATAAAAACATTAATTTATTGATAAGTAGACAATAAATATTGTAAAATAGTCTTAATAAAACAAAAATTAAATATTTTTAGTTTTTTAACGCATTAGCTAATTTTCTAACTAAAAAATATTTTACTTTATTTTATTTAAAACAAAAAAATTTATTAACATTTTTTTTATGTGAAGGTTATCTTAGCATAAAAATTATCTAAATATAAGAAAGTATTAAAATTATTATTTAATTATTTTAACTGCTTTTATTTTGTTAAACAAATATCATATAAAAAATAAGCATTTTAAAAATTACAACGTGTAAACTTTATTATACATACTTATATACATTTATATTTTCTTGTATAATAATACAATTTTTTATCGATAATAAGTGTTCATTTTTTAATAAATTATTGTTAACTAATCAATTAATCATAATATAAAACCAAATGTTACAAATTATCTCATAAATATTAGAAAAGCTATATTAACTCAAATTGTTAAGACATTACGTATATATATATATATATATATATATATATATATATATATATATAGTTTGCACTAGTTATAAATATAAGTGACTTTGTTAATATCACCGTTTTGAAAACAAAACAGTAGATTTAATAGGAACAATTGTTCTAATAAATACAATTACAAAGGTATATTTAACTAATAAACATTAATAAAGTAAAAAATAAAAAATTTTAAAAATTGTTTAAAGAAAATTTTTATAAAACTAAAACTTAAAAAATTAATTAAAGAAGCAACTTTTTTAATACATATAATTTCCAATTTTTTGTTTTAGTAGAATATATTTACTATCATGTGATACCCATTTAATTAAAGTGCTACAGCGTTTTATGTATTTTAAGTGATCGAATAAATTATACGTAATAAATACTCGATTCAAATAAGTGAATGCTAAACAAATACATGGTTTATTTAATGTTTAAGGACACATTTGGGTTAAATAGATACGAACTTAAATAGACAACTATTAATTATCAATTGATCCGTTTTTTAATTTTTACAACATTCGCATAAGACATAAAATGTTAAAAATACTCTAAATAAACCAATTTTAACTGCGCATTAATACCAAAATGGATTAACTATGTTTTAATTTACAAAAATTAATACTTGCTAAAATTTATCTAGCACTATCAACAATGTATTCTTACTTTAAAATATAGTGTAATTCTTTTTAAAAGTTAACACATTTTATGATTATATCCTTATTAAACATAAATAAAAATTAAGTTGTTTAAAGTAAAAAAAATAATAAAATAATAAATTTTTATTTATTTATTTTAAACAATTATAAATATTAAACATACTCAAACTAGTAATTATTTAATAAAAATAAAGTTTATATTTTAAATTATGATTTTTTTTAAATGAATTAAAAAACATAATGCAATATTTGATAAATTTGTAGTTTAAGTGTATTTATTTAAAAACAAATAAAAATACTTATTTACATTTACATAATGAAAATGTTTAAAAAATGTTTTAATTATTCAGTATTAATAAAAATACATTCAACGTACAAATAATTTGCATTACTTAATTAGATAAATACTTTAATACAATAATTATTGTCAAATTATAATTTCTCGGTACTTTTTATATAAAAAATAATACATTTTTTAAGTATATTTTACTTAACGATTTCATAAAAAATAATTTTTTAAATATTAATCTTTTTTGACCAGAAATCTTATTTTCTATATACATTATTATTTTTTGGCATATTAACTACTATTATTAGTAAATGTTAAAAAATACATTTAATGTACAAAATTAATAAAATTAATAAGATAAATATAAAAAATATATTTGGCTAACCCGTTAAAGTTGATATGTTTACGCATTTTATTGGGCTAAAAAAACGATTATATCACTTTAAAATAAAATCGAGTGAAATTTTAAAAACATTTGAGATTTGTTTAGTATTTAGAATTTAAATTTAAATTTTATACGCTTTTATACAATTTACATTGTCATTAATTATTTAAAAAATATAATTAAATAATTGATTTTTGTATATATAATTTACCAAATACTTTTGAAAAATGAACATTAATCATAATTATGGTTAACACGTATTTCATTTAGAAATGTCTACGAAATTTTAATTAACATAAAAGTATAATGCATTTGGTTGTGACTTGTATTCACACAACAAAGATGTTATTGGTTTGAATTACTTTAAAGTTATTTTTTGCAATAAATCAATAAACAAAAATAATGTCGATTGATTAGTAATGTTTAAACATGTACAAATTTAATACAAGTTAGTAAATATTAACAGTAAATCCATTTTTGTAATTCAAAAATCACTAAAATAACAATTTATACTCAATTACTCTATTTCAAACTTAATATTAATCTATTTTACCCAGCAAAACGTTTAAAAAATTTGTAATTAAGTTTTCTGTAGTTTTAGTATATATATACGTAAATATAAACTCAGTGTAACCATTTTGTATTTTTTTATTAAACGACATTTTAAAACAGTTGAATTATTAATCACATTAATAATTATTGCTTTAAGTTTTGGTATTAACAGCATTAAATATAGAAGCTTATAACAATATTTTGACTCATATTATTTTTAATTATATTTAAGTGGTATTTAACAATGATGGTGCCAAAAAGATGTTTAAAATGGTTTTGATTTGCAATGCTATAATATTATTTATTAACATAAGTTTTTAAATTTTAATTTAAAATATGCAATAATTAAAAATTGTTTGTTTAGTGTTCAATCATAATGTTAATATGTATACAATTAAAGCAAAATTGTATTTAAATTAATCTTTATTTCCGGATAGTTATAAAAGATAAATTTTAACAATAAAAATTATAATAAATAACATAGTGTTTTATATTTAACTCTATATTTATTTAAAAATATGCAAACAGCAATAAAGTCATATTTTAAAGATGGCATTTATATAAATGTAATTATTATATTCAATTTATTTAATTAATATAATATAATATTTATTATTAATTTGTGTTTAATTTTATTTTTTAATAATGTTTTATGGTTAAAATTTATATTCCTTACTTTCAACACTGGCTTTAAATTACCCCATAATATTAAATAGAACCAATATTTAAAACGTTGAATAATTGATAATTATATATATATATATATATATATATATATATATATATATTGTAATATATATATATATATATATATATATATATATTGTACGTAGTTTTTTTAAATTATTTGCTTTATTATAATTTTGATATATTTACAACATAATCTGCCGACTAGAGTTTTTGTTAAATAATACAATTAAAAGAATAAGTATTTTATTACTAAAAATAAGCTTAAAAATTAATGCTTTTGTAAATAGAAAATAATAGTAAATTGTTAAAACGCTTTTACATTTTAAAAAATAATAATAATAAAATAATTAGAATTCTTATTAGAAATGCAAAGCCATTTTTTATTACAAAAATTATTGTAAAACACATAAAAAATTAAAATAGAACAAATTCTTAAAATTCTAAAATATGTTTTACAGGAATTCAGCTATAAGGAGTAAAAAAATTGTCTTCTTTATTATTTACTAAATGTTAAGTTGTTTTCTATTCTAATACAAAGGAGATAAAATAATGTTTTATATAAATTAAGTTAGGCTGTTAGCATTTTGTGTTATAAAAAAATACAAAACATTTTCCATACTATAATAAAATACTATATAAAGCCAACTCTGTAGAAGTATTATTTATAGGGATAAGAAAAATATCTATATTTAACAATTAATATTTTGGTTTGGTACAAAATATAAAATAGTTACAATAAAGCAAAGTATTTTTATTTAAATATGTGAGGATAATTTTAAGGCAAATGCTTTACATTTGTACTAATATCAAATTATTTTTTTAAATGTTGTGTTATATTAAAAACAAGATTAACTTCGATTTTATCTAAATTTTTATTTTACTATAAATTTAAATGTAAACATAGTATAGGCTAAAGTAAAAAATAGCTATTTTTTAAAACTTTTTACTGAATAGTACTAATATTGATCTAATTTCAATTTTATTTTGGTATAATAAAACAAAACATTTATAATTATATCTAAATTAAGGAATTATCTATCTAAACCTATTAAATATTAAAAATGAAATTACATGAAACTTTATTAACAACCTGACCAAAAGTATACCAATCCATTTCAGACAAGTGGTAATGTATAAGAACGATTATTATTATTAGTAGTAGTAGTGGTAGTAGTAGTAGTATTAGTAGTAGTAATAATAATTAATTGAATGCTTCACGAAAAACATTTTATAGTAAGTGGACATTGTAGGAAAGCTAAACGAGGGCCCCACTTAGTGCTAATAGTGGCACTCGAACCCATGTCAAGCCATATTTGAGTCCATCGATGTATAATACAATAATCTATATTAAAACTGAAATATTTGACGTTCTATTCTACTTTGATAATTGTACTTAACTAATGATTATAAGCAAGTTGACATATACTGTAAACGCTTTTTTGTTAATATTATGTATTAACAAGATTGTATTTTTTTCTGATATTACAGTATTGTATGTTAAGTAATAAAATTAAAATCTTATTTTAAATTATATGGCTACTAAACATTTGCAATTAAATAAATATGTTAGATACAAAAATTGTTTTAACAGTTATAAGTTTATTTAAGCTTAAATTACGTATAATATTTTATATCTAAAGTGTTTAATGCAGACAAAAGTATTTACCTTCGTAATTTTTTAAAATATTTACAATAGTTAATTTTTGCGTTTAAAAACATTTCTTTTACTAATACTTTTTAAGCTATCCAATTGAAAGAAAGCTATAAAAATAAAACTCAAATAGTGGTTAACACTTGTTTATAGACATTTTGTAAAGTAACATTAACATGTATTAATATTAATTATACTACTTTTGTTTTTAAGAAACAAAATATTACATGTTTGTTTTTATGTGTAAGATTTAATTATTATTAATAGTTTTTATTGCTTTATTTAAATTACGTTTATATATTTTTATGGTGATGTTGATAAATTAATAATGGTATACCGATATTATGTTAAATAAGCAAATAATTTACGAAATAATTAAATACGTTTACAGAACTACTAGTTTTAAAAATGTAATTAAGAATGGTTTAGTTGTACAGCGCTGGACTCGAATTTGGGTAGGCATGAATTCGAGTCCTACCAAATGCGGACTATTGTTTGGCTCTGCCAAAATGTCCACATGATAGAAAATATTTCTGTGAGGCATTCAAGCAATAATAATAATAATAATAATAATAATAATAATCGTAATTTTTTATAGTTATTTCAATTTCAAATTGATTTAACACGTAGTTTTATTAATAAATAATTAAAACAGTTACATAATTTATTAAGATATAATATTTGTTTTAGTATATGCCTACTAAAACGTCACATTTTATTTTATAGTTTTATTATAATTGACAAAATATCTTTTGTGTAAACACATTTGAGTAATCTATATATAAAGCACAATAAATTTTTAAAAAGTTTGCTATTTTACAATAAAGTAATTTTTTCAATTTTACACAATTTACCTTTTGTATTATTACCCAATTATTTTTTAGAAAATTAAGTTTAATTTGCGTATATATATAGTTACTTTAATTTAATATTTAATGTTTAGTTAAAAAACCCTAATTTTAATATATTTCAGTAATATAAAACGTTTATATACTTTTGAAAAATTAATTTACATAATTAATAACTAGAAATTTACACTTGAATAAGCAGAAATAAAAATTTAATTAAAAGCTGATTTTATATTTAAATATTAAGGAACAACTAATTTTTTTACAAAAATACCAAGATTAATATTGTATACTTGTATGAATAACGTAAATAAACGTTTATTGCTCAATAATAATTTAACTATGTAAACAAACCTGCAATGAGTATTTATTTATTAAAACAAAAATATTGGAAATGACAGAATTTAAAATAACAAGAATAAAATGATTAACATTTTTTTAATCGTTTTTAATTTTTTGATTACTTACTAGTAAACAGTAAACAAATATTCAGTATATTATTTAAAAATGATAAAAATTAGACATTAGAAATTATTATTTTATTTTTATTAAAGAGTATTCAAGTATTACATTGACATCTTATATTACGCAATGTGTTTAGTTAACTGAATAAAAAGTTTCTATAATGCATGTTATAATCTTATAAAGATTACTTAAATTATGTAAATGCACACATTTGTACTATTGTAATATTTTAATGATTTAAGTGCACTTTAAATACACAAATAATGTAATTATGAAACAAAAGTTTACCCGATCAATAACCAACTGGATCGTGAAAATCAATAGGATCAAAAATTTGGTTAATACATTTAATTTAAAAAATTACTACTGCAATAATACAAACAAATTAGTGTAAACATTATTCAATTATTTTGAAATAATAAAAATAAGTTTAAAAAAATCTTGTATTTCGTTTTAAATGTTTTTTTTTGTAAAACAGTAATATATTAGAAAACACTAAATTAGATTTTTAATAAAATTTTATTTATTATGTTTTTCACAAAATATTAGCATTAAGAAGTTTTTAGCTGCTTTTACTTGTACAGTTAAGTTCTAAAAAATGTGTTTCTGTGTAAAACAAAAAAAAACATTTTTAAGTAATGTTAATTGCCACAATTGTGGCAATTGGTATTTATGTCGCTTTTATAAAAACGAACAAATTATTAATTTTAGTGTTTGATTATAATTATTAAAAAATATTTTTTACATGTTTGACATAATTTAAATAAAAATTAATATAAAAATTGTACATTACAAATATTAAATATTTTTTTAATAAAAATATTTGTGTAAAATTGTATTTAACATGTAACACAAACAGTTTTTAAATGTTGAAAATTGCATAATTGCAAAGAAAAACAGTAACAGTAATGTACTGTATTTGTTAAGTGTTGTATTTATCGAAAAAGATAAAAACAAAATTTCTTTAGTAAACAACAAATAGATATTAAAATTTTTACATAAATAAATCGTAATTTAAACTAATTGTTAAATATATTCTACAACAATAATTGACAAAATTTATTAACAAAATTAGTGGATATTATTGACAAGTAATAATTAATAAATAAATAGGTTAAATAATTAAGATTATTATAAATTACAATTTTGAAGTATTATAATAAAACACTTTAAGCCAACTAAATATAAATAAAAAATGATATTTAATTAAACTATTCAAAGGGCTAAACTTCTATGCACATCTGTTTACAATTACAAACAAAAATCTTGGAGAAAAACATATTTTAAATAGAAAAATGTTAACTGGCAAAATAATAAAATTAAGAATGTTTTAAAAGCATTAATAGCTGGTAATCTGCCCTTAACAAAATGTTAAAACCTAATTTTTTTCTATAAACATATATATATATATATATATATATATATATATATATATATATATATATATATATAATATATATATATATATATATATATATATATATATATATATATATGAAATATATATATATATTGTATAATATATATATATATATATATATATATATATATATATATATATATATATATATATATATATATATAGGGAATTAAGTAAATCGCACATGTCAACGCATGCTTTCCACACACACATATATATATATATATATATATATATATATATATATATATATATATATATATATATATATATATATATATATATATATATATATATATATATATATATATGCGCATATATACCTAGAAACTTATTTGAGCTTTTTAACGTTTTTGTTTAAATATATTTTGACACAACGTTATGCATAAATTTAGTAAAATCTTACCTCTATCATGATTATAACAACTAGAATTGGTTTAAATTTTTATAATAAATTGAACATTTATCCTACCTACATATATATTTATGTTATTATTTGCTATAAAATCGTAATTATTCATAACAAAAGATCGTTTAGTTGTTATTATTATGTAAATGAGGATTTAAAATATAAGTTCTTACTCATCATCAATATTATTTATTTATATTTGAACACATATTGTGCATAACTGATATTTTTTATTTAAATGGAATTTTTAAATTCTCGTTGTATGTAAAATTTACATTAATATTAATCGAAAATTTAAAATTATTTAAAATAATAAAAACAAACAACAAGTAGCAAACTTATTCTTAATTAAAAAGCAATTGTTTCCCAAATTAATCATATGTAAATCTTATTAGCAAAATATGTGCATACGTTTAATACATTGCACTTGATAGTTGAATTACAAATTTCTTGGTTTTCTTATTTAATTTTTTAAACTAACAAAAGCCCGAATGCAGTGCTAATAATATAATTAAAATTACTGTATTTATTAAAGTATAGGTTTAACAACTTAGCTACTATATGGCTATGACACTTGTAAATATATATTTACTTTGTTATTTATAGTGAAATAATTATTTTAGCTTTTTTTAAATCTTAATTTACAAAACGTTTTTATGCAAAATGTTTTTAGTAAAAATTGCTACATAAATATATAATATACATGTGCTAATATTATATCTTAAGTTATTTTTATATCTTTTTTTATTGATTATATAAATGCTTGTTAAAACTCCAACATGCTAATTACATTTCTGTAACTTAGTAAAAACTTTATTGCAGGTTTTATTAAAGTAAAAAATAAGTTGTACTATGGGGCAGTGATAATCTAATTACGACATTGAAACATAAAAAATGATAGACAACATTGTTTTTATAAAAACTATAAATTAGTATTAAAAGTAGTATTTTGTTAGTTATGACATTTTTTGTTTAAGTGAGCCAAATAGTTCACCAATTTGAAATATTATACCAACACCCACTTTTTCCATTTAGCACATTTTATCGTAACTTCTCTTTAAATCGGTATTGGTTGTTTTTGTTCTATGTATAATTTGAACAATACTTGGTCGTTAAGTTATTATTAATTATGTCTTGGTAGCCAATACTAGCATCAGTTTCATATAAAATTATTGTGGCTTGGGCCATTCAAACACGCAGTCTAACAGCTAACGAATAGATAACGTGTTAATAACTACAATAGGTTAAATGCAATACAGCTATTTAAAAAATTAACGCAAAAAATTACAAAAGTATTACATTTAAATTAATTTGTTATGTCCAATTGTTTCTTCGTAAAAATAAATATTGAGAATTAAAAATAATGTCAAGTACTTAATAGTTCACTTATATATACTGAGAAATATTTATTTAGGAAGGCTGAGTCGGCCAAAATAGTATATTTTAAGAGCTACTTCTATATAAACGTTAATAATAAGTAAAAGTTACATCATTTTAATAATAATTAGCCCAATATTATTTTGTGTGCTTAATTTCATTAAAAATGAACAATAACTAATCCTTAAAATTGATGTTAAACGAATATTCAAATCTGCCCTGATTGTGATGTTATAATAATTATAAATAAACATTTAATTATTCTAATCTATATAAATAAAAATAATAAAAATATTTTTTCAAAATTTTAAATAAAAAGTTTTAAAACAAATTGAATAATTTATTTACGTTTAACCTTGAGATTCCGCTCATCCGCTGATTTTGTTTTCTGATTGCATCGTTTGTGAAATAGACAGTAGTGATAAAAAATGTTTTTATCTTACCGAAAATGAATATCGTATCATTAAAGAATTAAAAAATAAAGGATTTTTACCGAAAAAATTGGTGAATTTATACGGAGTTAACTTTTCAATAATTTACCGGATTATATAAACAGTCAAAAACCACGAAATTATAATAATGTTGAAAGAAAACGTGTAACGACTACTACAGATGATCAGAAAATTATAATAAACCTATTTCAGGAACCAAAAGAAATACATTGAACTTAGCTTGGTCGTAATGATTGTGTGTAAATGTTTGAGTTGTACCAATTTAAATGTTATCTTTTTGTATATATATACTAAAATGTTATATGTTTGTGACTGACGAGGACAATAGATTAGCCTTTTGTAAACTATGGAGTGAACGACACCTTTGTTATTGGCGTTCCGTATACTTTGCTGATGAAACAATGATTCGGGACGAACCATTTGGCTTTAAAAACAAAGTGTTGTATAGGTCAAGTTTTCAAAAACATTTACTTCCGGTTGTTAGAAAAAAGCCCACTCTCGACTAGTAATGTGTATAATCAACCTATCAAATGGAGAATTATATCTGGTACCTTAAATAGTGAAAAATTTGTTTCAGTTATAAAGGATGTTTTTTATTATAAAATGCCACGCTTACACGAGTATTACAACTGTTTTTCAGGACAATGCTCCATGTTATACGTCCAAAAAGGTAACGTCATATTTATCTGAGTTCACTCTATTTGCTTTATATTTACATTTAGACAGTAGAGGGGCTAAAATCGAAAAGCTATCTTTCACTCAATTGCCACCTAACAGCCCGAATATCAATATTATTGAAAAATTGTTTAGTATGCTAAGGTACAACATCAATAATCATACTGAAATTGAGGATTTATGTGAACGTATTCGGTTTGTTGTTCAATATGAGATGAAACAAGAATATATCAACACTCTCATCGACAGCATTCCATAACGCCTGGATCAGGTTGTTCAAAAAAAGGCGATTACATAGATTATTAAATTTTTTTAACTTTGTAATATCTCTAATCATTTGGTAATTGAAAAAATTAAATATGATCTATTTTTTGTTAATTGTTGACGTTATAAATCATGTTAATCATTTTGCTCCAGTTGATATTTTATACAATTTTTTTTTGCTTACAATATATATGTATATATAACTATAGTTTTTTTCAATTATTATATAGTATTGTATATTTTATACTTAAAGTGACGTTTCTCTTGTATGCTATGTAGTTGCTAGAGAGGTTTTAGTTAAATAATCACTTTTTTACAGTAATTGTTGTAAGAGTTGTATTGACCCTGCTATAAATTACATCTATGCATAATTTAATTATTTTAAATTTTATTTAAAAAAATAAACAAAAACAGCAGTTTTATGTAATAGTTTTTTAATAGGTTAAAGGAATTTAAAAATATGTCGTTATATATTTTGAGTAAACAATCGTTTTATGAGTAAATTTTTGTTTAACATGTATGTGAATTAACTTTTTGCTTTGTAAGTAATTAACCGAAGTATTAAATACCTTAAAACAAAAATACTATGTTGGCAGGAGTTGCGCTAAAAAATCGAATTTTACATTTGCTATTAATGCATTGTTAGTTTTCAATAGCATAACATATTGTGGTTTTACTCATGTTTTCAGGAATTTTATTAATGCATAATATATAATTTATATGAAACATTATTCTATTTAGATTACATTTAGTGCAAGTTTTAGATACCAATTACGCTTTTAATTATATTTGTATTTACAGATACATTATGTAATTGTAACTATAAAATTAATACAGTAAATAAAATTTGTTACACACTCCATTTTTTAACTAAACCTTTTTAATGTCGTAATGGCACAGTAGCCAGATTTGTATAAATGAACTATTAAGTACTTGACATTATTTTTATAAAAAAACAATTGGACATAACAAATTAATTTAGATTTAATAAATACTCTTGTAATTTTTTGCGTTAATTTTTGAAATGGCTGTAAGTCGCCAAAGGTTTACAATTACTTGTATACAATTTTTATTTTAATTGCTAAAGTTACTATTTATAGTTTTCAAAATTGGTGTCAGCAAACAAGAAAAAAAAAGTTTATATCCTTATTATCGAATTTTATGCAAATTAATTATATCCTTTATAAAACAACGCAGAACCAAATTAAAAAACTTTTAATTACTTTACCCAGTAGTCTACAAACGATAGTACAACTACAATTTAATCTGTATTTCACTGTAATATTTAAAATTATATTTCTAACAAATAAAATTTTTCATTATTTGTGGAAAACGTATTTTAAAAATATTATTTTTATAAATCCAATCAAATTCATACATTCTAAATTTACTCGAACAAACAAGCAGTGCGGTTCATATATTTTCAATCCAATATTCTTATACTTAAACTGCAACTGTACAGCACTATGAGATATCTAATCTTGAGTAGACTCACACTAGGACCTCACTCATATTAGATCAAATAGAATTAGTAAAATTAACCACCAGTGTCTGTTGGTTGAACAAAAATTTCGTAACAAAATTATTCGTAGTAATTTTATGTTTATTTGCAATATTAATTTTTTAACATTAATAAAATACTCTACCCCTGAGAATTTTAAATATTATTATTATTATGGTTATTAACTTAGATATTTCAGTAAAAGTAACTTTCAGCACACAAATGGTAATTATTACAAGGTTTTCATCTACTTTGTAAATATTTTAGACATATATATATATATATATAGTTGCTGTTAAAATCAATGCAATATAATTCATTTGCTTTTGTGACACCATTTAATTATACGAAGTACATCAAAACTGTACTAAAATATTCGTTACATATTCTGTTAACAGTCTAAGAAAAATATTTTATACCAATATCACTATAAAATCCTAATTTAGGTCAAAAACAAGTTTATTGTTATTTAAAAAAATTGAAAAACAAGTAAATTAGTTGCTAAAAAATAATTTACATTATAAAATATGTACACATATAAAAATAGATAATAAAAGCTATTTTTATATTTTAGGTAATAGTTATTGATTTCTAAAAACTTTTCAAATCGTTTATATGCTGGATAATTAACTGGTTTTATGTAAGTTAGTAAAACATTGTTAAAAAAATCAAATTTATTATAAAAATGTAGTTTTTTAAATTTTTATATAAAAATTAATTTTAATAAAGCAGAATTTTTTTTACAATTTGTGAATAATTAAACTAAACTTTTGCACACTGACGCTTATTCAAAATTTAATCCCAACTTATTTTATTTATTGGTTTACAAATTTAATTTTTAACCGGAAGCATTTAAAGCAATGTTATTGATATCATTTGTTCACTTATATAATTATTATGCATCAGGTGTAATTATAAAATAAAAACAAAACTATATTTAATAATTTATTAGTAATCTCAGAAATTGCACATATTTAATAATATGTTAATGTACATTAGGTACTGAAAGCATAATCACAAAATAAAAATTTAAACGTTATGTTAACAATAAACTTAGCAAATTTGCCATCATTTTAAATTTAATTACCGGAAGTAATAAAATTTGACATAATAATTTGTTTGTGATTTGATACATTCACGTTATTAACGGTATTTTTAAAAATAATTAACTTTTTATTAAGCATAGTGAAAATTAATGTTGAACTATATTAACATTATATATTTTAAAATGCAAATTGATATTTGTAAATAATAATTTTTTCGAGTTAATATTGTAAATTCTTAGCAATTTTAGAAAATGTACTATGCTAACATTTTGAAGATAAAATTATTTTGTCATTAATTAGATACTTAACCTTAATTTATTAAAGATTAGATTTAAAAACTTTTTTCCCATATTTACAAACACAAAGAGTTTAATTTACTATAGCAACTGTAACTCCACCGTAGTCGGTCCCAAATCCGGTTGTGAAAAAGGGGAAAGTTTAAGCACCAAGGTAACCTGGTCTTATTGAAAAATAAACATGACTACAGAAACTACAAAAGGACGCCACTCAAGCAAAGAAATGGTGGCAAAAATTCAATGACAGCGTTGAATGAAAGCCGAAAGAAAGAAGCATATTCGATGACCCATGTGGAAGTATTGAAAGTGCGCATACGTTTTAGAGTGTATAGTTGGAACAAATAATTCGAGAAATAAAAAAGATACAATTTTTATATTTTGGCAATTAGTGAAATGAGTTGGACAGATCAGTTACATTTTACTAGTCGAAAAGTATCAATTTCATATTATCGGAACGGAGTACATCACATTAATGCAGTTGGTATTGTATTGAAAAAAAATTGGTATTGAAACTCTAATAGGATAGAAATTTGTAAGCGACTGTAACCATTTGGGCACTGTCAAAACTAAATTTGAAAATCAGTTGTGCCACTTTTTTACGAGTAATTACAAAATTTGGGGGAGTGCGCCAGACGGAATATTCAAATGAGTTGAGGATTTTAATTTGGTATTAAACAAAAATAGAACAGAATACTTCTCAAATGTTGCACTACATGGCTGTGCCGATTAAATAAATGATAATAGCAATAGGTTCTTAACTCTAAGCAGTCACACGGTTCAAGATGGAAACAGAAATGAGATTAACTACATTTTATTAGTACAAAATAGCGATTTTCCTTGGTAGATGTACGTGCACATCACAGTATGAATGTTAGTTCTGATTACAATCCTGTTGGACGATTTTGTTTATAATTAAAGAGAATGGGAAACAACAAAAATAATACTGGTATTTTCGTACAAATTTAAGCAACGAGTAGAATAGTCTAATAAAGAATGAAAATTGTTTTAAAAAGCAAATGCAGTATACAGTGAATGTGCTGGGTAAACGGGGTATCTGTACCAGGAATGAATGGATTTCAACAATTTCATGGAATCTAATTAATCTCTAAAAAAAAATTGGAGAGATCAATCTAACAATCCTGCATTTTAGAAAATACTTAATGACAAGTGTAAAATCTTAGATAAACAGGTCGAGAAAAGCGGCTGCAACAGCAAAAATAATTGATTATTAAACAAATGTAAAAAGTAAATGCAGCAAGAAAAATGACCCCAAGTGTTTGTATGTGTGAAACAAATGTCATGAGCTAAAAGAACAATATTTCAATCGAAACAAAAAAAACAATTGTCTTCTTCCAACAGATGATGAGCCATCATCCAGATGAGTAGAACATTTTTAAAAGTACTTAACCAGCTTTCGCCCAATACCTTTACAGATTTTGACATGAATGTAGTACAAAAACTGGAAATGTATTGATAACATTCCCGTACAATTCGAACCTTAGAAATGATAAACAAATGATGCAAAAATGACTTTAGATCTTGACTACAGGTTAATACGTTCAAATACGAGTGTTATACTAAAAGCCAAATAAATATTTTCCCATTAAAATTAGTTGACAATATATTGAATCCGTCGATTCTTTCATATATCTCAGGACCATTATTGGAAAAGACAGAAAAGCATAGTTAATGCTAAAGCTAGACTTGGACGTTTGAGTAATACTTATAAAGTCGCAATTTCCAATAATGATTATATTCCTGATTGTTAGTCCTCCATATGATGCATCCTGGAGTAGTTACCCATATACATGTAGACTAATAACAGCAGGCACCAAATGTACAACGGTATAACTGGAATTCTGCTTTAGTGAATGGGTGTGAGCATACATCCAGCTACTTAAAAGATATCTTAAGGTATACGTATGCCACATGTAGCCCTTAGGCTAGAGGAGTTAACCTTGACAAAAGATCAAACGGCTTTGTCAATCTTTGCGAACAGTGGCGTCGTCACAAGAATGCCGTTTACTAGCCAAGAAACTTCGTTATTCTTCTACGTCTGTTACGCTTATCAAGCCATCAAACTCGATTGCTTTATATGCCGTACAAATCTGGAGAATAATGAAGAGGTGACTACGCCACTAACCAAAATGAAAAATAAAGCTCTATATAGTGATGAAACGTGGAAGCGAATGGATAAGATTTACAAAGTACATGTTTTCCATAGAAAGTATCTTCGTATTTTAAAGATTACTTAGTGTGGTCACACTTCAAACAATGAGGTCATAAGAAAAACTGACTCTCGTCCAGTATATTAGAAGAAAATTACCTGTTCAAATTCTACGTTTAGCGCCCGAAAAATTGGAAAGATCAATTTCGGAATAGATAATTAAAGATGGTAAAAAAAGGCTGGTAGATCGCAAACAATTTGGCTAAAAGCATAGACAAAAATCTAAATGGAATGAATGCCATTTGGAATGAAAATTTTGTAATAAATAGTTCAATCACGTGGAAGTCTTATTGACTCATGCTCTGCATAGCAACCACTATAAAAATTATCTAAGTACTATAATATTAAAGCACACCCCATATAGTTTGAACAATTTCGATCTAGTAAATAAATTTTATTTGTTTTTAATATCACATTATTTACAAATAAATAATAAACTACTTACAAGTAGTTTATATTTAACGCATCTAACTTATAGTATAAATGTTTACTTGACTTTTAATTATGTATATAATCTCATATAAACTAATAAAAATTGTATTTGAGTATTACAATAGAGGTTTTATGCAAATTAATTTTCATATTTGTTTTAATAACTATAATATAAACAAAACTAAATCTCCTCATTAACCGATCTTAAGTCAATTTGAAAATGGTTAGTACCAAATTGGTGTTTTCTTGTAAAAAAATCAGAAGCTATTGAAAACAGAAATATTTAAACAAATTGCAATAATTAAGCAAAAAACACAATTTTAATAACAACATTAAATAAAAGCCTTAAAATAGCCCAATCTCTGATATACAAGGTCAAAAATTAAATTATGGTAAGTGTATACAATGTGTGCACTCCCTTATCATCATCATCATCGGGGATAAACATCCCCCACCGGTTATTATCACTCAGGGTAGTCCAACAAAAACCAAAGCGTCTGTAAAAACGTCAGCTTTTGTAGTGTATACTCAAAGAACGATACTTGAGGTGTGCTGACATTAAATGTTAATTACATCCCGAGTTAAACCCCTCCAATGATCTCTGTTGGCTGCATAGGGTAAACAAACGGACGCCCATTTAAATAATTCATTTAGACGGGGGGCTTAGCATAAATAAAAGGACTGAGTTCACATGCTACAATGTCTGTCCAAATTTTCAGTTGGCCGCCTGGCCTTCTTTTCCATCCGGGTAATGGATGGGCTTCCATAGCTATTCTGGCTGGATGAGTGGGAGATCTACGTTAAACATGGCTAATCCATTTTAATCGTCTTTCTTTAACTGTGCTAGAGATACATGGCCAATAAATGTTAAGAAACTTACAAATATCTGGGAATGGTCGAAATATTTTACTAGCTATTAAGTTCAATAGAAGACAACGAGCGAAACCATATAGATCTTAAACAACTTTGCTCAAAAAGAACAAGCTTTTGCGTATCCGCTTGGGTGAGAGTCCAAGTTTCACATGCGTAAAGAAGAATGGAACGCACTAAACTCCTATATATTCTAATCTTGGTTTTAATAGAAATATTACTTTTGTTCCACAAAGGTTTACTTAAACGCCCAAAGGCTGCAGCAGAGAGACGAATACGACGCCGAATCTCTGAAAAGCTGGATCCTTTACTATCTATGATCGAGCCTATGTACGTAAATTCATCGACCACAGGGAGTGGGCTACCATTAACAGTGATTGGATTTCTAAAGGGGATGTTAGCTAAAACCACTGTTTTTTAGTATTAAGATATAAACCGTATTTCTCTGAGGCCTTTTGAGTAAGTTCAACCGCATTTTGCAAATCTTCTTCGGTTTCTGCCACAAGAACCGCATCGTCTGCATATTGAAGATCCGCTACCTTGCGACCATCATGAGTTATACAGCCCTCAAATGACCAAGACACTTCATCAAAAATGTCATCAACTACAAAATTGAAGAGCATGGGAGCTAAAACACATCCTTGGCGAACACCTGAATTTATATAGATTGCGTCTGTTAAAGAATCACCATTCCGTATTACTGCGTTCGACGACGTGTATAACGATTTAATAATGTTGACAATCTTGGCAGGAATTCCTTTGGTAATAAGAAGATTCCACAGCAGGTTGCGATCAACAGAATCAAAGGCGGCTGAATAATCTATAAATGCACAATATGTAGGCTGTTAATATCGCGAACGAAGTTCTAACATTCTACGAACAGTATGGATTTAATCGATGCATCCCATCCCAGGACGAAATCCAGCCTGGTTAGCTCGTGTTCAACGCTCCCGTTCACCACGGATCCTGCGTAAGATAATATTTGCCAAAATTTTTGAAGCCCCGCAAAGTAAGCTGATTCCTCTATAATTAGCGGGGTCAGTTGTGTCTCCTTTCTTATGAATTGGGATTATAATAGCTTGTGTCCATGCTTCTGGAATTTTCTCTTCTTCCCAAATGGAGTTTATCAAGGAATATAAATCCTGAATAATATTTATCCCGCCATACTTAAAAACTTCTATTGGTATGCCATCTACTCCAGTATCCTTCCCATCTTTCAACTGATGGCATGCTAAGATAATTTCTTCATGCAAAGGGGACTCTGTCGAAACTACGTATGGGGGATCGGGGGTTGTGTATAGAGTTGATTGGAAACCTTCGCCTCTTCGTGTTTGATGGGATTAAGTAATTTCGCAAAGTGTGATGTCCATTGATCTGCAGAGATCGCCGATGAGCGTTCATTTTGGAAGGAATGTCCTTTGCAAAGTTCATTGATCTTCTTGAATAAGGTTTGAGTATTGTTACGCATTGCAGCATTCTCTAATTCCTCAGCTACATGCGACCAATATTTCTCTTAATCATTATTGAAATTCGTTATATATTCCTGTATCTTTTTGTCTCCATTCAATTTTCTGTGCTGGTTTTTGTTCAAAAATTCATTTCGTAATACTTCTGTGGAGTTGGAAATCTGAAATGTTGATCGTATGTTGGGTTTCCTGGGTAATAACCTAGAGGCCGTATTTAGTTTAGATGTGATTAAGTTCCAATTATGTTCTACTTTATAGTTATTATTTATGGAAGGACCAGCATTTACATATGCTTTTTCAAATGATTCCTGAATATGGGACGCATTTTTAATAGATTTATAGTCTGGGCGATTAAAGTGCTTTCGTTCGGATCTTAATTTAAGTGAGAGTGTACACTTTAATAACCCGTGATCACACAATCTTGCGCAGCCAGTGTCGACAATGAGCGCACGTTCCATGAGCCAACGTTAAGTGGACATTTTGGTTTTAATGGGCAAATCCTAGATTTAATAACCGGTGCATTATCGCGAGTAATATTCACAGAGCAGGCAGTAGCGTCGCTAGTCACATTCTGCCTTGTTTGAGCTCTGAGAATGGTGTTTTTTGAATTTGGTCATCAGTATCAGCCCTGTTGACCACGGCCTTTAATTGATTTTTGAGATAGTTTCGACCGCGATTATATAGACCAGTTAGCCGCGGCCAGCCATCCTGGTGAGAAGAGAAGCAATTTTTAAACCACCTTTCTAGGCCCCTCTCCGAGTGAAGCAAGCAGTGCTGTCCCTAAATAGGGCTGCTTGGTGATAATACTCAGGGTGACACCGATAACCGTTGTCGCCTTCTTGTCAACGCGTTAAGGACCTTAACGCCTGAGTATCCGTTTGGACCACAGCTGTTTATTTGGCACAGCCTTATTCACAGCTAACCTTTATTGCTAAAGGTCATTCCACTATCCGCCACCTGTGGACGCGCTAAGTAGGGGTCGGTCTCCCCCTTAGGCACTCCCTTAAAATAAAGTTAAATCAAGTTTCTTTAATAAAAAGCAAACCCTACATATTATTTGTATTAACGAGATACATCGGATAGATCAATCATTTTACAAATAGAAAATGCATCAATCATGTATTTTAAAAATAAATTATGATAACTTGGGATTATATTGACTAAAATTACCACAAACAAAATCATTGAATACAAAACCTCCGAGTGACCGAACAAAACTATATATACATCAAACAACACCTAAATCAGTTCTACCACATAATGTATAAGAGTGGTAGACAAAAATGAAGTCGGTTCGGATATTTTCGAGAATAATTAACCGTAGAAAATATTTTATTTTGTGTTTATTACTTTGAATGTATTATGAGAAATATCTTTCAACAGTGGACATTTTGGTGAAGCCAAACATGGGCCTGCATTTTAGTGCTGGTAGTGGGATTCGAACCCATTGTCCAAATCGAGTGCTGTACCGCTAGACCACCCCGGCACAAAGTTGAATTGGGATTCTACCAATATACACGGACCAAATAGTAATAACGTTAAAAAACGTCTCAACTTTTATTCGATACAATTGCACGTTATCTTGGACAGATGACTACACTGGTACAGATATATTTGCCGCTGATCAAGGAACAATTAGCAACACGAGCGGAACACTCGAGTTTAAAAGAGAAGGATTAGTGGATAAAGAAAAATATGATTTTGATATATTGCATCCTCCTTTCTATTCTCAACACAAATTGTTAAAAAAGTGACTTACAATTGCAACCACATACTCAAAACAGGACACAATGGAAAAGTGTTATTCCTGATCCTAACAGAATAAAGAGATAATCACCTTAAGCGTCACTGCTGTCAACTCTAAAGAAGATCGCCTCACCAATTCCTTTGAACACTGGTGTCGCCGCAAGGAAGCGGTCTTTTAGCCAAGCAACTTAATTTATCCCTCCAAGTTAATTTTTCATCCAATAACTTTTTCGGATAGGAATTGGAAAAACAATTCATAATTGCAAGGAACCACTGTTGTTTTAAATAATGTTAATTTTGTGTTTTTTAAATGCATTCCTTTTCAATGAAATCTCACATTTTCCATTCTGCTGCTTTATTACATTTGTGGATACTAAACTAATTACTTTATTTCAAAGTTTAATAAAGTGATTGCAAAAACGATTATCAGAAACAATAACTTTATCATTTTATAAACAAATCCTACTTAATTATAAAATAAATTATATTCTTTCTTTAAATTATTGTTAAAAACAAACTTTCTCCAAACTGTACAAAAAAAAACAATTAAAAAATAAAATATTTTATGAAATTCCTTAGGAATTAAAAATTACTCATAACAAGAAAATTAAATGTAATTACAAAGGTATAACATACATAAATACATTTTTTTCGAATTATTCTTTGTACAAAAACTATTCAACAATAGTTTAAGCATACTCTAAAACCTTCAACCTAAATTATAAAAATTCTAATATACGTTCAATAAGTAGCAAATATTTTGTAATTAAACATATATATATATATATATATATATATATATAAGACAATTATACAGATAAAATTGATGCCTGCTTGACACGAAGTAAAACTGGCACAGAAGTAGTAGGTAATATTCCTTTTTCAGTAACTACAGCCGTAACAAGGGTTGGAGGCAAAATATCATAAGCCAAATGCAATAAATTCAAATTCAAATTTGAACGCCAATCAGATAAATTTGTCACATTTAATCCAACTCTGTTGGGTAATCCATAAAGCCCGTAACCCGGAAGACCTTCAAGATGACTTGATGATTTGCCTCGTGGACCGCGCCAAACATCGTCTGGATCCCTAATTTCATTATATTCAAAAGCATCAGAATGAGAACGTTCCCAAAACTTGTAGGTTTCAGCACACACCAAAATTGGAGAATTTGCAATAGACGCGCAAATATTTGCCACTTGACCAGTACCAACACGTGCAAACACATAACCATTACTCAGTAAAGCATGTGCACCAACAATAACTAGGGAAATCTATATATATAAATGCTTTTTTAAAACAATATCTTTAAATAAAATTAAACTATGAAAAAAATCAATACAGAAGAGAATTATTTATCACTTTAATTTACTATTCAATGTTTAACCTAGATTACAAAATGCAAGTCACTCAAACAATTATAAAAGTTGCGCATTACTAACCAAAACAAATCAGTTTATAATAAATACAACTAAGAAATCAGTAATTAACGTAAAAGAACTTACTTTAAATATTTAGATAATTAATTTTAATTATAAAAAATAAAAACTACCTTTCGAGCAAGCGAAGGTAAGGCTCCAATATGTGTATATTCGCAGGGAACACCAGCTTTAGTTAAACGAATCAACATTCTCCTACCTTCATAATTTGGTCTAGAATCGACAATAAGTACACTAAATGGACAGGATTGGGTTGCGCTTCGACGTCGATTAACTTTTTCAGTATCCACCAAATTAATGGAATCTAAATTAACTTCATGAGAATTTGTCAATGAAGTCCCAAGCCAAGCTGTTTCTAAAACTTGAGCTACCAAACTTGAATAGCCAAACGTGCAAATACATTTACCGGGACGAATTAAAGCAATAGTACGATATACAATATCTAGTCCAGCCAAATAAATCGAATCTCGTCTAAAATCTTCAATTGCGTTCAGCAAAGCGATTCGACACTAAAAAAAGCAAAACTAAGTAAATTGCAGTAAACAGTAATATAAAAATTTAACTATTGCAATTAAACTCATTAATAATTTTTAAAACCATGCTTGTTACATCGTAGTATTAATCATTTATTAATTTATGTAAATTTTCATGTTTACTTCACCATAGAAATACATAATTAATTATGAATACTACATAAAATTTTATTGCCAACCAACTCACTACCTTAACAATCACATTTAAACCCGTCAATAATAATACAATAGTAATTTTTTAATACTAAAGATAACTACACAAAATGTCTAAAAATACCTTGTTCCAATCATCTAATGAATCCAAGCGATGAAGTGTTTGCTTAATAAACTGATAAGCGTTTTGTATAGTAACAGACAACGGACGACATAAGTTTAAAAAGTTTATATGTGCTTGTAAGACGGGACCAAATGCTCGACAAAAAAACGTTTTGTTTGACTTCAAATACGAATAACGTTCGGTGGAAAATTCACTGGGCTGAAATGAACGAACCAAGCTTTCAAGTGCTGATAAAAATGCTAAACATCGTGCGTTCGAACCAACAACGCGCCCTTCGTCAAGATCAACACCCAAAGCGAGAAAGGATAAGTGTATAGGAGACAATGCACCAAGCCTATATAATAAATGAAAATAATTCATTACATAACAAAATCTGTAAACTTCAATTCTTAGTTGTAACATAGAAAAATTCTGGAAAGTTGACAAAGTTTCAGGTTTGATTTGTTTTACAAAAATTTCACCATCTTTCTACATCAAAACCACACTGTCTTAGTACTGACTGCATGTGAAATATAGCTGGTTCATCTCGAAATTATTTAAAAGTAACTATGTAGCAGAATACAAAGCGTTTAATCTATTAATACAAATTTTTGTTTAGTATTTATAGCTATTATCGTAGTTATCCACAAAAGATTAAAATCTAAACCAATTTAAATGCAAACTACTACACCGTACTTAGAGTAATAACCATAAAATATGTTAAATGACAACACTAAGAAATGTATGACCTAGTTAAAAAACAAATTTAACTTAACATATAAGTTTTATAAATATATACCAAAAAAATAATAATCATGCAAATTACTCTAATGAACCTATAACATTACAACATTTATCTGGTTGATCAAGATGCTTAAATAATTGTACTCGACGTTTTTCTTGTTGTCTTGAAGTGAAAGAATGAAATGGCCGTTCGACCTGAAAAATACTCGTCGTACTGGCACCTAATTTTTATATACATATAAATAAATCTCACCACCAGCTTTTTGTTCTATTTTAGGTTCTGCGCATTCCAATACATTACCTAAAAGTCAATTAAAAAGAAGTACCTATGGATTCAGCTTTAACTATTTTTTTAGCAGTAGTAGAAGTATATTCAGTTTTCAATTTAGAATCTAAGTTCAAATCTTTTTTCTTACATTTTTCAGCCCTTTGTGCTTCCTTAAAAATGACGCACAAATTAAAGTATACCTGTTTGGCTCTTCTTTCTGCGCGCAACTGAGATTTAGTGGGAGGAGGATCGACACGCGGACTGGACATGGTATAAAGTATCGTTTAGGATTATATATATATATATACATATATATATATATATATATTTAAAAGTACAAAATATTTTTATTAAAATTGACAATTACAAAAACTAATATTTTAATTTATTATTTTAAATTAAAAATCACATAATTCATTTTAAAAATTAACATTATTATTATTGTGAGTTTAATACTAAATTATTTTAACATTTACTTATATAATTAAAAGTTTATAATAATATATGTTATTATTTAATTTAATGTTTAAAAATTATATTAAAAAATTAATTAATTTAATAATATTACTTTTATTTAAATTATTTTTTGAATTATCTTAATATTTGCAAAAAGATATTAAAAAAATTGTTGTTTACATAAAAAATGCATTAAAATTATTGTAGTCTGGAGATATATAGTGAATTATTACTATAAAAACTTAGAATTTTATTAGCAATTTCTGTTAAGAGTTGAATAGTCCAACAGTAATAATTTAAAGTAGATGATAAAACCAACCAAGGTAAAAAAAATTTTTTTTAATTCTATTGGCTAACCTCCGTGAGTGAGTATAAGTCACATCGGTGCATTCTTTTATTAAAAAAAAATTGTTTGATCTTAAAAATGTATATGAGGTGGAAAAATCTATATTTACGATTTGTAATGCGTTATCGTGCAAATTTGGCCACACTTTTTAAAACTTTTCCATCCCCAACTTACGAGTAATTACACACTTACACATAAAGTTATCTTACTCTTATTGGCTCCTTCTTTCGCAACTTTTTCTCTTGGTTGGTTTTATCATTTACCTAATTTAACAGTAATAAAAAATTAACCATTTTTAAAAACTTTTTTAGACAAAAAAGTCAGAATAAATAATTTTTTTTTAATTATTGTTATAGTTATCAAAAGTTTTAAAAAACTTATAAAAAGGTTAAAAAACACTTTTACCCACATGTCACTTGCGATGTGAGGCTCGCATCACGATACATTTATATTGAAGCGTTATTCATCTTTTTCTTTTCTGAAGATTATTGCAGCTTTTTTCTATTGTAATATGAAACTTTTATTATTACTTCTGTATACGGATTATTTTTGATTATTTTCTATAATTGTTAACTGTTCCATCATTTACCTTGATTTTGTATTAATTTCAAAACTTTTTTCTAAGATATATTCATTTTTACCTCACCATCAATTTCATATTTTCCCCTGAAAAGTTGAGACAATTTTTATTAAAAAACAGATACAAAAAACCAAGTCATCAAAAGGTATTTGACCTAATCAACTCGTGTACAAACCTGAAATTTGTTTAATTTAATGCAATTTTTTATTATTTTATGTTTATTACTTTGAATGTTTTACTAGAAACATCTTTCAGCAGTGGACATCTTAGCAAAGTCGAATGTGGGCCCGCATTTTAGTACCGGTAGTAGGATTCAAACCGATGCCCACCGAGGTCTAAATCGAGCGCTCTACCGCTAGACAACCCCGACAATAGTATTATTTTATAAAAACTCAGATAATGTATAATAATTATTTTGTTTTTTAAATTACATTTATACATATCATTTACGTATACATATTGTTCTTAAATGCATTAACCGATTATTTTTGATTATATTCTTATTGTGTACCTTTTGTATCTCTTATACTTTCAGGATTTCAGGATTTTTTAGAAGTTGAGTAGGCCAAAACGCCTTTTAGTACTTAGTTCTCAAATTGTCGCAAATTTTCAGGGGGGGGAAATGAAATAGATGGTGAGGTAAAGGAGGATTAGTCACAGAAAAAATATTTGAAATCAAGATAAAATCAAGGTAGATAGTAGAAGTTAACAATTATAGAAAACAAGCAAAAATTATAAATATACAAAAATAATAATAAAACAAGTTACGTATTACAATGCAAAAATCTGCAATAATCTTCAAAAAAGAAGAAAAGAGAAAAGGATGAATAACGCTCCAATGGACGTGTAGCGTGACGCGCGCCTTACCACTTTTTTATAAATAGTTATTGATTTTGGATACTTGAAAAAGAATTTTTGGTTAATACAAATATTTCTATTAATTATTTAAAAATTTAAAAATTAGCTTAAAATAAATTTTATAAATTTACACTGTTAAATAAAGTTAATCAATATTATTACTTCACTATAAAAACATTTTATAAAAGTAGTTAAAATAATTGATAAATGTAACGTAAACTTAAAATTTTAAATTAAATACTAATAATTTATATATTTAAAATAAAATAACACTAAAAAAATTATTCAAGATAACATTAAAGTTAATGTTTAAATAATACCTTGGGTTACCAAATGTTAGAAGAAGACTACCAACAATTCGGGTTCTACTTTTACAAATAAAAATGACTTATTTTACAGTAGTTACTAACGTTAAAACGTCGTTCAGTTGCTAACTTATGAAATTGGGTTAAAATCGAATTATTTTACAGAAAATTAAGACAGAGTAAAATGAGCAGCATGAAAAGTGACAAAAATTGTTAATATTAATAAATTATTATGTTTAAAAATTGTTTGTAATTGTTATAATACATTATTATTTTTTCCAATATTATTAAAAAATTGTTAAAGCTAGTCAAATTAACCCCCATTAGTATCCGGTTTATTGGAGATACAAGATTTCTCCCTGCACCTTAGAGCCACTCCTTTTTCCTACAATGGTCAAGACATCTAGGACTATTGCTTTCCCTACAGCATACCTATTTTTTTTAAATATTTTACACTAATGTGTTTAGTCTCACAAGTGAATTAGTTTAATTAAGTAGTTTAGCCAAATTTTTTAAGCTACATATTATAGGGATTACTGAAACATGACTATCGGACAGCATTGAAAAAAGTGAATTGCTAATCTAAGGCTATAATTTTGTTTGTTTAAATTTTTATAAAAAACAGCTGTATGGGATGTTTTTTTTATTAATTGTTACAGTAATTACTCATTTCTTACTACCTCTGATTTTACCCGACACGGTTATGATCTCCTTTTCATTGTGGTCTATCTCTCCTCAGAAAAACAAACTCGCTTTCTAATTTTATATCGTCCTTGTACCCTCCCCAAAACATTTAATAATACTTTAGTTTAAAATCTATAATTTATCCTATTCCGCCATTTTTATAATAGTAGGTAATCATAATGGTCCCTCCATTAATTGAAACTCTGTACTCTGCTCTCATAAATTTTTTAATGCTAATCTTTTTCGATGTTGTATTAATAATGCACTCACCCAATAGGTTCATTCCTTTACCAAATATAGGGATAGCAGCTCTCTCTCTTTTTTGTATCTTGACCTAGTTTTTACCAACCAATTTTCTCTAATAAATGGCATTAGCAATCTTTTTATTTTGAAAGGAGTAATCACTCTCTCCTGATCTGTGAAGTTTATCTCCTAATATCTGCCTCACTACCTAAACATAATTTCAAGCCTATTCTAGTTTTTTGCAACTCTAATTTTATAAGATTACATAATTATATTCGTAACATAACTTGGAACTACTCAAATACAAGCAAAATCAACCACATATATAATAGCTTTTCCAACAAGTAAAGAAAAATTTATCCCCTTCTGCATCACCAAACATTTTTGGCTCAGAATTCTAAGCCATATTACTCGACTAACTAAACAACGTAACACTGCACTTTATAAATAAAACTCGTTTAGCCTTGTATGTTTTTTACAAGTATTTAAACTTGCGTGACATGTATTAAAGCGTTTAATAATCAATAAGTCTATTCTTTTTGAACAAATCCAAATCTAATAATAACCTTTTTAAATTTATAAAAAACAATCGATCAACTAAAACCTGTCTCCCTTGTTTTAAAAATTAAAACAGTTCCGTTTTCTCACCGTTTGAGATTTACAATACATTTGGTAATTATTTTAAATTAGTTTTTTATACAGATTACTTTAATCGTCTCTACTCAAAGCCTACATTACTATTTAAGTGTCTTTTGATTACTTCTAAACTAGTTTTTAAGTATCTTTTTAGACTAAAGTCGATTTCTCGTAGTGCTGTTGACCTCTATCCTAGTCTGCATTGACCCCTTTTTTGGTACACGTTTTTAAACTTTTTATAAATCATTTTAAATTACCGTCAATTTTAATTGAGGATTTTTTAGGATTTTTTACGAGTCGAGTAGACCAAAACACCTTTTAGTACTCGGTTACAGGTTACAGGTTAATACACGAGTTGATTAGGAGAGATCTCCTTATGGTCCTCGGTTCAAAAATATCAATATCAATCAGTTAAAGATATAAGATAAAACAATAAAAATGAAAAATGAATTAAGTTAAACGAAATTAGATAATGCAAACTTATCGTATAATAATTTAAAAGCATGAAGATTAGGAGCATCAACAATGTATGCTTGGAGGTTATTTTAGGCAAATATAACCCTATGGAAGAAAAAGTGCTGCCTAATCTTCTTATTTGCCCGGGGCTTAAGCAACTTAAAATTGTGTCCTCTATGACTGTCTTCTGATTTAGCGAAGTAGGGATGTAAAGAGTCAGACTTAAATAATTGGTAAACTAGTATTAAGTCACCTCGGAGTCTCTTATCTGTTAATGGGAAGAGATTGAGACTAGAAAACCTGTTTCTATACGGAAGGTACTTAAGAGCCGAGGGAAGTCTTATGAATTTTCTTTGCACTTTTTTTAACAGGATTGAATCTTTAACGAGCACTGGGGAGGTTACTTGGACGCATTATTTAAGATGAGGTCTAATATATAACATATATAAAGTCGAGATAAATCCGGAGAGTTTTTTCCTAGGTGTCGCCTAAAAAAATGCATTCTGGGAAGCCTTGGAGTGATGAGTAGAAAAATGGAGAGATGAATCGATTGTTACACCCAGGTCTTTGACCGTATGTACTTTTAGGATAGGTGGCTGTTCAGGTAGCGGTACAAAATAACTATTAGAGTTCCTCTTACCTAACGCTAAATAAAAACACTTAGACCAATTTAACGGGAGTTTATTAGCGGAGGACCAGTCATAAATATTTATTATATCTAATTGCAGTAATTCAGGGTTGGAGCCCCGGATCTTCACATCGTCAGCATAAAGCAGGATGTTCAAACAAACCACTGTTGGTAAGTCATTGATAAAAAGATAAATAGTAGAGGGCCCAAGACTGAACCTTGTGGAACTCCTGAGCTAATTGCACACCAAGGCGAGGTGTTACAACCCAATTGAAAATTCCCTAATCCAGGAAAGGAGGGAGCCTGAGATACCCAGATTAGCTAGTTTATTTAGTAACAACAAATGAGGAACCTTATCAAAGGCCTTCGCGAAATCAAAATAAATAGAATCTACACTATGACCCAGATCAAGAAAGGATGTGAAACTGTCAGTGTAAGACAGTAACTTAGAGAGACACGATCTTTGAGGCAAGAAACCGTGTTGGGCCGGATGAATTATCTTATTCTTAAGGAAAAAATCCATTAAATGATGCTTGATTAACCTTTCTAACACTTTGCTCGGGACTGATAGGATACTAATCGGCCTGTACTTTAATAGAGAGTAGCGATCACCTGACTTATAAATAGGTCTAATATATGCTTGTTTCGAAACATCAGGAAGAGTCCCTGTAATAGATTGACTAAAAATTTTAGTTAATATGGGGGAAATAATATCTGCACATTCCTTCAGAACACGAGAGTAGATGCCATTAGAACAACGGGATGTGGATTTGAGTTTGATAAGCCGATAAAATACTGAAGGAATGGTGACAGTAGGTGAGGTTACTAAAAGGGACGAATTGCTATTAGTGGGGGATAGTCACTATCTGTTGCGTAAACTGACTTAAAATAAGAGCTGAAAGACAAGCAGACCTCTAGAGGAAGGAGGAAAGAATCACTGTTACCTTTCAGACATGGACGAGAAACACCGCAAATCCTTTGACGTTTTATATATTTAAATAAAATGGTTCGGTCTATTTTCGATTTTAATAATAACTTATAAAGCTGTTTGTTTTTGAATGCTCTAATTAAAGCTACACAACTATTACGCAAAGCTAAATATTGGTGATAGAAACAAGGTAGTTTCGAAGCTTTCCATTTATTAAAAGCTACATTACGCATTTGAATACGACGCTTTAAAGAACGCGGGAAGTTGAACTTGGGAGGGGTAGAGAGACTAAAAGGAACGAATTTATTAATGCCTTCATTTATGATTTGATTAAAACGAGAGTAATTGGTGTCAACACTATTCTTAGTTGAGAAACCCCAATCTGAGTGACTTAAGAAATTTCGTAAACCAGCAAAGTTTGCTCTGCGAAAATCTGAGATTGGCTCAATTTTAGGCTTTGGCACCCAGTCGAAAGACGAAGGAAGATGAACAGAAAAAGACAGAAGAGAGTGATCACTTTTTCCAAGAGGAGGCAAATGATTAACGTAGTCAATTAAGGAGGAGGAATTTGTAAAGATGAGGTCCAAACAAGAAGGCATACAACCAGATCGAAATCTAGTAGGTGCTGAAACATGTTGAGTATAAGTATTGACAAGGCTGAAATGAAGAAGAGTGTCGAAATAGTTAGTGGATGAGGAGAGAGAGTGCCAGTTTATAGAAGGGTTATTAAAATTACCAAGAATAATAGAGTGTTTAAAAGAAGCAGAGTAAACATGTCCAAGTTCACCTAATAGAGCGTCATTAGCTTCTTTTGTGAGTGAGGGAGGCCTATAGAGAAGTGAGAAAAGGATTTGTTCCTTAGCCGAGGAATTTACTAATAAGTGGAGAAATTTATACCCAGCTGAAATTCCGTACGAAGAAAAAGTGATCGTAGAGAAGCTAATGTTTAATCTAACATAAAATAAACAACCCCCACATCTACCTCTAACAGAATCAAGTCCGACTAAATTGTAACCGCTAATGGAAATTTCACTATCAAGAATGTCTTCTGAAAGCCAGGTTTCTACAATCCCTAAAATATGAGGAGTTCTTAGCGCAATCAATGATTTTATTTTATCTAATTTATTAAAAAAACTAAAAGCATTTGTGTAAAACACATTTAAGCTACGGGGAATGGAAGTAGGGGTGTGGGCATGGTTAATTTGTGGACAAATAGGTGCTGACTCCGAGGCGCAAGGGGAAAATCCTGTATATTGGTGATACAAGAATCACTTCTTAGCTTGAGAGGGGTTAATTTAACTAAAGGGATCAATGATAGTTTAGAGCACAGGTAGTTAGAATTCACAACATTCCTATCCAAAGTAGGATCATATTTATGCATACGAAGCTTTGGGAAAAGGGAACGTACTGAAGACCAGTTGCTTAAGATTTCACTGACTATGTCAGAGGAAACACAGGAAACAATAACTGGGGGGAAGGAATGAGGTCGTTTACAAGTCATACGTGTTACCTTGAACCCGGAGCAGTCGGAAGACAGGACTTTGATGGCCTCAAGAGCAACCTCTTTGCAAAGTTCAAGGCGGAAAGGGATGCCTCTTACTATGACATTATTTTCTCTTCTTTTATCGCAAACGTAAAGTTTAGCGGCGGATAAAAATTTTTTTTGGGAAAGACGCAGAACCGCATTTGTAACTGAAGAAGGGGGATTGTTTTTAACATATGAGGTGAGATTAGTAATAGAGGCCTTTATGGAACTAATCTCAGCCTCGTGCTTGGAAGAAAAGGTACTATAGGAGCTTTGAAGTTCGTCTACCGAACTTCTAAGTAGAGAGTTGCTAGTGGTTAACTCCTTGACCAAAGTGATAAACTCATCAATTTTGGTATCTGACATAGGTGGTGTAGATTGATGGTTACACGACCACAGGCAATTCATGCAAATGAAGTCAACTTCGCTGTTGGCGAGATGTTTGTAGTGAGACTCAGACAACCCTGTACACTTTTCGTAGAACCAAAAATGGCACTTTGAGCAAAGCATACCTGTCTTTACTGACTTACTACAGCCTCGCCGACCACAGATAAAAATTTAGGCTTCTGCCATTATAATCTGTACTAAGTAAAATATAAAAGTAATAAACAAAATATTACAATGCAAACCAAAGTGATAATCAGTAGAAGAAATAAAATTTCAAGCACGATACAAATAGATCGTACAGGATCAGGCAATTAAGCAACACAAATGCAAATTGCACACAAAGCACACTAAAACACCAAATACATAAAACACCAAAAACACAAAACAAAAACGTGAACGCGTAATAACGAGCAAGCACAAGTAACAAAAAACTTTTGACCCGTAACGTCACGCAAGCGTATCGCACAGATTCAAAAGTTGTTGTCTCAAGTTTTCAAGGGGGGAAATGAAATAAATGGTGAGGTAAAGGAGGATTAGTCACAGAAAAAAATTTTGTAATCAAGATAAAATCAGGGTAGATAGTAGAAATTAACGATAATAGAAAACGAGCAAAAATTATAAATATACAAAAAAAATAAAACAAGTACCTATTACAATGCAAAAAACCCTGCAATAATCTTCAAAAAAAAGGGAAAAGATTAATAACGCTCCAATGGATGTGTAGCGTGACGCGCGCCTCACCTCGCGAGTGAGTTTTATCCGGCCTTTCTATAAGACTAGATGTAGGTTTGTACCAGATAATTATAAACCAGTAAGCACACTGTCTACACCTATTAAAATATTTAAAAAAATTATTAAGTGTTGTTTAGTAAATTTTATTGTAGTTAATAAACTTATAAACTCGGCTCAACATGGGTTTATGTCACCGAAATCCTGTTTCTCCAATCTGATGACATTTACCAAGAACCTTAACAGCATATTGGACCATTTGCTCTAGGTTAATATAATCTACTTTGTACTTTGTACTTTAACTTTTGCAATGTATTTGACAAAATCCCCTACTTTAAATTGATAAGCAAAATCTGCTATCATGGGATTAGTTTTCTATTCTTTGATTGGATATGAAACCTCTTAAATTGCCAATTTAGTGTAAACTTAAGTGGTGTTTATTACCTTCTAGTAATATCATCTCAAGTATCATTCAAGGGTTTGTTCTAAGTCCATTGTGATTCATTATTTGTATCAATAACCTGTCCTTTATTATTTAATCTAAAATTCTACTTTATACCAATGATGTCAAAAGTTGGGGGTACCAACGCTGAACAATTACAACAGGACAGAAATAATATATATGAGTAGCCCCTAGATAATGTGCTTTTTTTGAAGTTTTCCAAGTGTAAATACTTCACTTTTGGAAAATATTTTAACTTCAAGTTCTGAACTTAGTTTCAGTGTTAACTTGGTTAATAATGTAAGTGTTGTTCTTAATTCCTAACTTAAGTTTTCTTCCCATTATAATAATGTAGCTGTGATTTGTTTTTGACTCACTAAACGTTTTCAATGTAATCTAGGAGATATTATGGTTAATCGCATTCTTTTTCTATACTAGTTATACATTAGTCCCCACCTTAAATGTTGCATTCAAGTCACATTTTATGTCCTCAAGGCAGATATTAATAAATTGAATAAAGTACAGAAAAAATTTAATAAATTGCCTAGACTGCCTAAGATTACGGCATACTCCGATTATTTAAATGTGTTTAGGTTTTTCGTATTAGAAGATAGAAGGCTCAGGGAGACCTTATTTTAGTGCATAAGCTTTTAAATGCACAACAATTAAACCATTTTTTTATTATTTTTAATAATTTTTTAAAAGGCACCCTTTAAAGATGGGAAAACCTAGAGCTAAGTTTTGTTTGCGTTACATCAATTTACAGGTTATAGTTGATACATGAGTTGAGTAGAGTAAAACTCCTTTTTGATCCTTTGTTCCATTTATTGATGAGATTAGTAAGATTTAGGAGGAAATATAAAATGGATAGTGAGGTAAAGTGGGATTAAGACAAAATCAAGGTAGATGGAAATAAATTAACAATGATAGAAAACGAGTAAAAATTAGAAATATGCTAAAGTAATAATAAAACAAGTTATGTAATACAATGCAAAAACACTGCAATAATTTTTAAAAAAGAAGAAAAAAGAAAATGATTAATAACGCTCCAATAGACGTGTAGCGTGACGCGCGCCTTACCTCGCGAGTGAACTTATGTGGATTTACGCATAAGTGTATTTCTAAGTAGAATAATTTACCTCTGCATGTTGTTACAGCATCGTTCCTTAGGGCTTTCAAACTGTTTTTAATATTTCTTTACTTTTTTATTATTCTGTTCTTAATAATTAATATAATTAAACCGAGAATTAAGCGAGTTTTCTTCCACTTAAGTCATGTATCAACCTGCAACCCGCAAATTATTACTTTATTTTAAGCATACGACGGTCTGAAAACGTTTGATATATTAAGATTATTGTTTTTTTAATAAAATTAAACATTGTTGAAAAAACGAATGTGTCTATTCAGCCCCTAATCATTAAAACTTCTACAGTCTATACTGGTCTCTTAAATCTAAAGTATATGTCTTGTGGAGCTGATGGGTTATATCCAAGGTTGTTGAAAGAATGTGCCGATATTGCCACATCACCAGTATATTTAATTAGTCAGTATCTAATTACCTTCCACTCAATAAGACTAAATGTAAGCACATGTCATTTGGTAAATCTTCAGGCAGTGTTTTCTTCTTAAATTCTTAGACTATTATTTTAGTAAAATCAATCAAGGATCTTGGAATCATTTTTGATTCTTTTCTCACATTTTTTGAACATTATTATAGGGCCAACCAAAAGTGTTATAGACTTGTTAAGTTTAAAAAAAAATTTAGGGATTATTTCTCCCCAATGCCTTCGTTTACTTTATATGCTATACTATCTAGAATATTGTGCCCAAGTCACTTTCCCAATTCTGAAATCAAACGGCTATAAACTTAAAAAAGTTTAAACGGCAGTCACTAGATTGCTTTGCGGCTTTAAAAATCTATCCTACCCTCAAAGACTTGAATCTTTAAAACTGTTTCCTTTAAGTAATAGGCGTCTCCGGGGTGATATGATTTTAACATATCAATTATTCTGACTCTTATTTGCCCTTTTTGCATTAACACAAAACTCACTTAGGGGTCACAATCTTAAGCTGACTAAGCCCAGAGCTAACTCTAGACTGAGGTGTCATCATTATTCTCATAGAACAGTTACTCCATAAAAAAAACTACATACCAAGGTGATATCCACGTCATCACTTCCATCATTCAAAAAGGCATATGGTAATTCTAAGTTTTTTAAATTTACATAAACCGATTTTTCTGTTTTTAGCTATCCATTTGTTTCCATTTATTGTTATTGTTCTTTTGATATAATTCTGATAAATAGAACCAAGGATTAAAAGGAGTTTTACTCCTACTTAACTCGTGTATTCAACCTGTACCTGTAACCTGTAATCTTGGTAAAATCCCTATAAATTAGTTGTTCACGGCTACTCTACCAGCTGTACATCAGACCGCACTTAGAATATTGTATCCAAGTCACGCATCCCCTTCTTTTTCAAAGCAGACATTAGGATTTTAGATAAAGTTCAGCGCAGCTTCACTAAGATCCCCAGACGGTTTAATAATGCAAGTTATCCAAACCGTTTAAACTCTCTTAAGATCTTTCCACTGCACGATAGAGGCTCCGGGCGACCTCATATTAGTTTTTAAATTATTTAGATCGAATGACTTCAGTCATCTTCTCATCCTGCCAACGATTCTCGACGGGGGCATCCTTTTAAGCTATCCAAACCAAGAGTTAAATCCCGGACTCGATTAAACCACTTCTCGTATAAGGTCATATCCGCGTGTGAATCTTCTACCGTACCATGTAGTTACAGCACCATCTGTTGATTCCTTTAAATCAGTTTATGACAATTATTTTCTCTATAATTATACTTAATTTTTATATTCTTATTTACATATATATATATATATATATATATATATTATAAATATATTTTTCGAGATTTATTTTTGTTGATACCTGATATTTTGAACCGAGTACCAAAAGGAGTTTACTCCTACTTAACTCGTGAATATACCTGAATACCTGAATACCTAAACCTGTTTATATAATGTTCTTATAAAAATTGAACATACAAAAAGTAAAATGTATAAATAAAAAATAAAAAATAACAATAATTATTTTTTGTAAAAATATGTTACATTAATTACAAAATTATTGTTTAATAAAAAATAAAATGTTTTGTTACATACTTTTTAACTTTTAAAACATTCAACGTCTTTGATTTTATACGGTACTAGTTTTTTCATGGCACGTTTATGTTAATGTATATATATAAGTAATTGTTTAACATATGTAATATTTTTACTTTGAAGAGATTAAGTTATATTTGAATTGTAATGTATTACGAGTACGTAGTATTAGTTTTAGTCTAAGTTACTTAAATGCCTTGAAGTATTTTTAAATATTGGAATTTTTTGTTGATAAATGCTTATACAACTAATATTTACTTAATGTAGTGACGTTTTTTGGTTGCTTTTAAGATTATATTTTTTGAGTTTTGATTTTGGTAGTTTTGTAATATGTAGTGGGTTAAACTGAGCATACTTCCAATGTGTTTACAATTTTTGGAGGCGTGGAAACATGGTTCAATCTGTTTGTTCAGTTATTTAATTTTTGTCATTTTATGACTAAGATAATATAAAAATTGTTTTGTATGGCATTAGTTTGAGCATATTTTTAACAATTTTTTTTACTGTCTGGCAAAATTAATGATCCATAGGTTAACGTTGGGCTTTTTATTGAGAATAAGCGCATTACTTGTTACTTTATCACAAGAAGCGCAGGATTATAAAATTGAAAGCCAATATACATTTGTTTTCTAGTCATACGATAACAACAAAATTTGGTAAAATAGCCTCATCTTTGTTAACTCCCGAATAATCCCTTCTACTATTCAGGACTTTTAGAGAAATTTTAACCTAACAACTTTGTTATTGTTTCCAAGATAAAGGTACGGCTAAAATAGCATCGTTGAGGCACAATGTTATTTATTTTATAAGTTATATATGTGATAATTAATTATATTTTTTATTTGATTACGTTGACAGAAATCGAACAGTATCAATTTATCAAGACACGTAGCATGTATTCATTTCCTCAGGATTACCGTGAAATTGGACGTGCTTTTGCTCATGAATATTACCGTGGTTTTCAAACCGATCGTAACAGTGTCATTCGTTATTATCATGTATGTTGAGTTCGTTTTAGTGTTTAATTTTGTAATTGGCAGGAAAGTGCACAAATGACGTATGAAGGTGAGGAATTACTGGGAACAGTCAAGATTAATGAAAAACTTCAATCAATTGCAGCACGCACTATACAATTTTTAGTAACAACTGTCGATTGTCATCTCATCGATAATTCAATACTTGTCTTTGTTTGTGGGCAACTTAACGTATGTTATTTTTAATGTAGTGTAATTTATTTAAACTTTGTACAGGATATAGTACTAAGGACAACATTTTTTAAAAGATAAATTTATGCTATATTTTAAGTTGAAATAAATTTAGCATTTGCACGTTTTTCTTGTTAGAGTTTAAAACACTGACTTGTTGATCTTTGAGTGCTTTTGTTGAATAGTTAAACGTTATGATTATCATTAATCCACGAATATGATAATATTGTGAATGGTATCAGTTGGCAACAGAGTAACGTTCATGAAACACCTCAAACGATATTATATTGTTTCTTGTGCAAAGAACAACTGGTATATACCCAGCAAACGCAGGGAGATAATGAAGTTATTTTTTAATCGTATATTTATAATTTTTTTAAATTTTTAAAAGAATACACTTCTTGAATTAAATTTGGTTTTTCTATTTCTAACTGTCACTTTTGTCTTAGTGTGACGGGGATCAAATGTTTGCATTCAACGAGTGTTTTATTCTCCGAAATTTTGATGGCTGTTTTTTGATTACAAATGATATATTTCGTCTAAATTTACACAATTTATAAATCATACTAATCATACAGGATAATTACATTAGGTTTAAATTATGGTTTTCCTGATTTGTACAAGCTCTTTAAACAAGATTGATATTGCTTATCTTTAAAACTATTTTATTTTGCTTATTAAACGTTTTTACAAATTTGTTGATTACGTTTGTATGCTGTTTTGATGATATTGTAAATTGAGATTAAAGTTATGCTTTTTATTTTTTAAATTGTATTGATTATTGTATGCATTGAAATATATTGCGTACTTATGTGGTGTGTGCCTTATTACTTTTAATACGTGGTTTGTAATCATATTTATGGCTTAGGTACTTGAATAACTATTTTTTACTGAATACGAAGGCATGGGTTTTGATACCACCGCCGGCACTAAATGCTGATTTTCGTTTGGCTGTGCTGAAATGTCCATTTGTTAAAAATGGTTTCTTGTGAAGTATTCAATCGATAATAATAGTAATTTCAACTATCTATTCCTGACAAATTTATTTATTTTGGATATTCTTAACAACAAATTTGAGAATTTTTGACAGTAATTTGTTTTACCTCTAATATTATTGTATTCACAGAGCACTTCGGATGATCGCTTCCCATTATTTTATGTATACGAAAGTAACTGCGCTAGAGATGTAGAAAAAGTAACAAAGTTTTCTTATTGATAGATGGAATCATCAATTACAGGGATTGACAAAGCAGCTCGATTTTTGTCAGAGTTGGTTCTTTAGATAAACAGCTACATATGATGTACATATACCTTAAAATAGCTGTTAGGCACCCTGAATGCATGTAAATACCTATCCACCAGAGCGAACGCCTAGCTACACCGCTGTTTTTCGGTTCTTGATCCACGTTAGCCTGAGTTTGGAATCCATTATATGGAGGTACGGAAACAGGATTATCACCATCATCAAAAAATGAGACTTAATAAGCATTATTTGAAACTTCAGGATTATTAATATTTATAATTTTTAAAATAAAAGAGTGGACAACTAGAAGGGAGTAATCTGTAGAGCCGACGATATGTACAAACTGTTTAAGAGGTTGAAGATAAGCTTGTGATTGACAATTATTAGTTTGGTACTAAATATAAAACAGCCATTATATATTATTATATTGCAAATTGTACTAAACGAAGAAAATTTTCAGTGTGAGAGTATTTTTAGAGCTACATTGTAACTCACTTATGCTAGAGTCACTATTCTCTAAATATGAAACATTTCTTATCTGAATGTTTACGACTAAAATATCCACTACGCAAATATAGTAATTGTTATTCATTAAATCAGTTGTAATTGATTTACGGTGTAGTAAATTTCTCAATTTGTATAAAATATTATATATTTTTTTAAATTAAAATTTAAATAAAACGTAGTTTATAAAAACTTTTACCATTTTTTATTTGTAAGCAAAATTTAAGTTTTCATTACTGGTATTACTCATTTAAGTAGTACAGATAATATTTTTACTTTTTTAGTCAAAAAATTCTCATTGACTATCTAGTACGTCACAAAAATGCTACATTTGAATTATGTGCGTATTAAAACGTTAATGCTATAAACGTCAATAATAGCTACACACTCAAGATCACATACACGATAGGGTACCACAAGATGAATAAGTGCAGATAAAATTGGAAAAAAACGATTGACATGATCTTTTCTAGGATTGTATTAAAAGTAAAATTAAAGTAAACTTATATTATTGTAAACCAGTAGTGAGGCCTTTTAAGCTACATATATATTTTATTGTTAAAAGATAAAACAGCTCAAACATTTATTACTAAATGAACTTGCAATGTAACATAAAAATTAATTACTTTATTGGTGTCGGCTATATAAAAAATTACGAATAGATAGCAATTTAATTATTTACATTAAAATATTAGTAAATAAATAAATACAAAGTATTTTAAACGTGCAACGATTGAACTAGCTGTAATGATGGATAAAATTCACGACAACCATTTTATTAATATGTACAAATTAAATTTTCTACAACAATAATAGTACATAATTAATAAGTGATTCTTAACTAACGCACAATTTAAACATAATCCGTACATTTAAATAAAAGCACATAATTCTAAGGTTGATTCACCTATTGTATAAATTATAAATTTTATAATTTAAAACATGCATTAATTACTTTTATAAAAATAAAAATATGGTATTTAAAAAATATATTAACCATTAAATGTGATTAAATAAATAAAAATTGTTAGGACATTGCAAAATATTCGTGAGATAACAGCAAATCCACTCCGTGTAGATTGTATTCTTTATCATGAGATTTAAAAAATTCGTAAGAATGAAGATTCTTACTTCTGCGTACATTACCAATTCCATCCAAATAGCGTCTTTTGTTGAAGTTAATATAACCAGATGATAAATTCACAAGTGACATAATAATATATCCCGCAAAAAGTAAACAAATTAGAAAATGTTTCATTTTTTAAAAAGGTTAAATTGATGTTTCAATTTTGTGTTTAAATTTGTATTTGATATATATGGAATTATTTTCTTATAAATTAATGCAGTTGCACTTAAAACAAGGATAATCCATAAAATTGATTAAATTTAAATCAATATTGACGTTTTCCAATTTTTAGTGCACTATTAATTGGTACATTTAAATAACATAAATAGTACCTATCAAAAATATTTATAACTTGGTTACTGAAAACTTGGTTCACGTTCTTCATAATAATGTAAAAAGTATTTTTCATAAATTTAAAATTGTTTTAAATAATAAAACAATTTCTCTATTATAATAAACAAAGTCTGATTATCAATAAAAATATTAATTCTCATCGGTAAAATCAAGGAAAAATGTTGCGAAAAAGGAACCAATAAGAGTTAGGTAACCTTTTGTGTAAGTGTGTGATCACTCGTAAGTTGGGGACATAAAAGTTTCTCTATGTGTGACCAAATTTGCACGATAATGCGATAAAAATCGTATAGTACTAGTTAAATATTGACTTTTTCATCTTATATACATTTTCAAGATCAATCAATCCTCTTTTGATAGAAGAATGCGTAGGTAGATGATAAAACCAACCAAGTTAAAAAGAATTTAAAAAAATCCTATTGGTCAACTTCCGTGAGTAAGTGTGAGTCATGTTTTACAGTGTTAAAACACTGTACTTTGTATAATTATTTTGAAGTGATGTTGTTTTAAGGTGGGGTTTAAAACACACGGTTTGCAGTTTTGCCTTTGTAAAAACTATAAGTTATTACAAAAACAACAAGCAGTAGACTTTTAGACAAACGGTAATAAAGAAAAAAGCATAATTCTAATGGTAAGGTCAAGTGAAAACAAAGAAAAAGCTCAATCTCTATATAGGCAGATGAAATGTGTGTACACTCTTTCAAACTGTATAATAAGAACTATTTCCTGTAGAAAAATAAATAAATAATTAGAAGACAAAAATGTTGTGTACAAATCCAAGTGGCATTTATATAGAACAACCTTGTTGTCCCACACTCATTGAAGCTAAAGGTTTTTAATTATTATTATTATTATGATAATAATAATAATAGTAATAGTGATAATAATAATAATAATAATTTCATGCTGTTATTTTTTGAAAAATTTTTTATTTCTACAAGATAGAAAATCTTTTTAATTATTAAAAATAGATTTAATCAGCTAAAACATTATGTTTAGCTTTTTTACACCATTGTAAATTTAATACATTTAATGAAATGTTATCAGAAAAACGTCAATATTCATACTTGCGCTGATTTTTGCTTAACTCTAATTCATTACAATAAATGGATTACCTCACAAAAGCCTTTTAATTTGTTTTTTATTAAAGTCTTTGTCGTTACTATTTGCCATTAGATATGTCCACAACTTAACAAGTTGATATATGTAAACAAAAGTCACTATTTATACCTATTGAATGATTTTTGAACTGTTTGGTTTTTACTCAAGGTTAATGCAGATACACTCAATTAGTTTTGTTTAGCGACAAACAACAATTTAATAGGCGCAAATAATACAAAAATTATTAATATGGGTGTTTAAAGTGCGATATTTAAAATCGTATTATACTGAATTGTACATTAATATTTATGGATTTAACAAACATTGATTAGATAGTATTCTACGTCTAAGTAGTTGTTAAAATATCAATAATTAGTTATTTATTTAGTGTTATTATTGATAATAATAATAATATTCAATAAAAATACAAAGTTTTTAATTGTTATGTTTTTACACTAAAATTTTATAATTGATATTTTTTTAAATGTTTTATATTTACCTTCGGTAATTCTTCAGTAATGATTAGTAGAGGTTTTAAATAATTTGAAAATACTCAATTAAAACTTTATTTTATTTTTGTATAGCTTGTAATATTTAATTTTGATTTTTTTAAATTCTAGTAATTAAAATTTTATTCTGGTTTTTAGAAATTAACTCGATGAGCTACGTTAGATGGATCTCTAATTGAGATGTTTAGCAAACGTTATCGCTTAATTAAGCTGCGCGGATAGGACTAGCCGCTTTTCTAAGAATTTAGATGTTGGTATAGGTTACCCAGTAATAAAGAATTATAACACAAGACACGGTGGAAATATTTATTGCCAAATTACAGACCAAAATACGAATCATGGGGAACAAAAGAAAACTAAAAAGAAAACTGCAAAGATGAAAGCAACATGTTCAATGGTGTGGGAACGGTTGTTTATATAGCTCTCCCCACCAATAATAGTTCATAGCACTATTAAACAAAAATAGTGAATGTTGGTACAATATTGTCTCCAAAAATCAATTGCTATTTTTATAATAAAATAATATTGTATATTATATTAGATCCAACTTGCTTCGCATGTTGTCACCGCTACAAGTTCTATTAATATACATTATGTATTAAATTATTTTTTAATAAATCAACAAATTTTGAACTTCTAATAAGAAACTACATTTCAAGTATAGATAAATCAATAAAAATATTAAATTCAAATATCACAATTTATTAACGTTTTAGCTACACATCGACCAATTAGCTCAATTACGGCTCGGATCATTTACTAAAGAAACAAATTTTATGTAATCATAATTAAATAATATTTTTTAATAATATAAAATAATGACAAAAATTAAAAAGTATTAAAATTAAAAAAGTATTTAAACACTCTTTTATTAATAAATAACAAACAAAATTAGAAAAGTTTCAGGATTCAAAAATATACACGAGTTAAATAGACCAAAACCATTTTTAGTATTCATTTCTTAAATTGTCTTAAATTTTCAGAGAGAAATAAAATGAATGACAAAGTAAAAGGGGATTAGTCACAGAAAAACATTTTGAAATTAAGACAAAATCAAAGTAGATAGTGGAAGTTAACAATTGTGGAAAATGGGTAAAAATTATACATATAAGAAAGCAATAAGAAAACAAGTTACGTATTACAATACAAAAACACCGCAATAATCTTCGAAAAAAAGATAATGAGAGAAAAAGATGAATAATGCTTTAATGGACGTGTAGCATGATGCCCACCTAACCTTGCGATTAGTCAGTTATTTCTAATAAGTTATCTAAAATAGTAAGTTTTATTAATACGGTTTATTTTTACATAATTTCAAACATAAATAAATTATATTTTTACAAATAGTTTTATTATTTTTTTACAAAGCCGCATGTAGCTTTTTCTACATCTAATTATTTGATAAACATATGTATCAATATATTCAAAGTATTTGTACTCAACTTATATAAAACCAAGTAATAAATAATTTATGAATATATGTACTAAGTTAATATTGTATGTAGCAATATTGCAATCGGTATTTTTAGTATAAATAATCTGAAGTTAAGTAACCTTTATTTAAGCAAAAGCACTAATATTTTTTTAAATAATATAAACACAGTTCGTAACCATTATTTACCAAAAATTAGGATCAAATCAAAAAACAATAATATTTATGTAATTAATCTAAAAAGATTTAATAAGAAAACGAATTAGCATATGCATTTTATTTATTGGACGATAGTGTTTTAGATTTGTTAATAGAATAGAAATGTTGGGAATAAGTGTAATTTTTGAGATACACCAACTGTCAGCTACTTCACAATTAATACTTGATTTAGTTGTAATTGGAGATAATAATGGATTAATTAATGGCATGTAGAGTTTTAATAAATTAAAACTAATTCCATTATATCTATAATCATTCTTCCGATTGAATACGTAATCTCATAGATTGGGAGAGCGATTAGTAATAACTTGTCCGTGTTCTTATCTAGAGATTAGTATAGTTGTAAAAATGTTTTCTAATTTTTAGTAATTCGTTATCTCGAAGATACTAAAGTATGACTAATCTAAAATAAGATAATTATCGGTCAGTCAGTAATAATATAAGATCCAAGTAAGTCGGGAAATGGGAGAACACAAAAAAAAAACGGGAAACCACGTGTATATTTAAACGAAACCTGTACAAGTATAAAATTAAATACTCGGCAAACATACATATTATTAATTCACTCGAACAAAGATATAACAAGGTTATTCGAGCGTCTTCTCTAATTATAGAATTTGTCGTCGAGCTTTTTCTACAATTATGAAGAACAATAATGTTATATTAGATCACATTATTGGGTTATTACAATATCCAAGTAAAGTTCTTGTTTTACAAATGTTAATTCGTTTTCAAATATTAAAGTTGATAATAAGCATTTAATAATTTTTAGTTAATTAACTAAATTCTAATATGTTTGAGTTCTTTGAATAAATCCAATTAAACGAATTAAATCCATCCTCCACCACTAGACATAGGATTGGCTGTTTTTTATCTTGTCTGTATTTAGTACTTACTAATGTCCCTTATATAATAGATACTATCAACGTTCTTCCTCCGCTGGACAAAAGCGATTATTCCGTCTTGGCCTACAAAGTTTATCTCCCTAATACAGCCCCCATTGCCAAACTCAGTTCTGCGCCTCTCCCCGATTTCAGTAATGCTAATTTTGAGGGTTTAAAGAATTATCTTAAGAGTATTAAATGGGATTGTTCCTCCACGGACGAGGTTAATAACTTCTATGGTTATTTCTTCAGCATTATTAAGTTAGAAGTTAATCATTTTGTCTCCTTTCGTGTTCCTACCCGGCCAACGACTAAAATCCCACGGCGTTTTATTTGACTTATTAAACTCCGTAATCGCGAGTTTTATAAGTGGAAGTTAACTAGCCTCCTACGTTTTTATCATAAGTACCTTGGATTACGAAATAAATGTGCATTTAGCCTTAGCAGCCTCAAGCATAGTAGAATTTATAGTCTCATAAACAAAGCCAAGACTGATAAGAGCCTGCTATTTAAATTCATTAAGAATAAACGAGGGATTACCAATTCTCTACCACAACTTAAAGATATTCATGGGTCTCCTCTTTTCCTGCCAGAAGTCTGTAATATTTTTAGCAAATACTTCCAATCTGTCTTTAATGCTGATTTTATAGGTGACCTATCTACCAGTCCCTTACGTCTATCTGGGTCCCCTCTTATTACTCTAGAAATAGTTCGTAATCTTCTTTCCAAATTAAAATTTTTCTCCAGGGGCTGGGATAAATTATATCCAAGAGATCTCAAAGAATGTGCCGCGGAATTAGGGCCGGCAATTGCTTATACGTTTAACCCTTTTTTAAACCAAGATAAGGTACCTACTATCTGGAAATTAGCTTACATTAAACCGATATACAAATCCGGATGTAGATTTAAGATTGAGAGCTATAGACCTATTAGTATCCTGTCTACTCCCAGTAAAATTTTGGAGAAAATTATTAAATCCCACTTACTAAACTTTATAGTTGACAACAACCTCATAAACCCTGTCCAGCATGGGTTTATGCCTTTGAAATCCTGCCTCTCTAATTTACTGACGTTCACTAGTAGTTTTACTAGAATGCTGGAGTACTCTCTTTCAATCGACGTCATTTACTTTGATTTTTGCAAAACATTTGACAAAGTACCCCATTCAGCATTATTGAACAAGTTGAGAGCATTTGGGATTAGTCCTCCTCTTCTCGACTGGATACGGGATTTCCTCTCCAATCGGCAATTAAGTGTAAGATTAGGTGAAGTCACCTCCTCAGCCATTAACATTACCTCAGGCGTCCCTCAAGGATCCGTCTTCAGCTCTTTATTATTTATTATTTATATCAATAACCTACCTGTTGTTGTTTGTTCGGACATCTTGCTGTATGCCGATAATGTCAAGATTTGGAGTTCCAATCCTGAACAATTTCAACTAGATATTTTGAGTATCTACAATTGGTTTATAGCAAATACGCTCTCTCTGAATTTTTTTTAAGTGTAAACACTTTTTTCTTAGCAAATCTTCAGGTAATAAATTTAGAGCACCAGACTCATCATCTATTACCCGAGTCAATTCGGTTAAAGATCTAGGGTTTACTTTCAACCATTCCCTAAATTTTTTAACGCACCATAGGATAGCAGCTTCTAAGTGGTTTCTCCATGATTATATTTAAATTTTATATTCCTATTTATATATATATATATATATATTCTTACATTTATATACATTAAATTTTCGACATTTATTTTTGTTGATATTTGATATTTTGAACCGATATTTTGAACCGAATGGAGTTTCCTCCTACATAACTCGTGAATATACCTGAATACTTGAAGGTTGGCGCAACAGCTCCGATAGTCTAAAAACATCAGAATATAAGATAATAAAATTAATAAATTTTTTGGTGTTACAATAATATAAAATATTAAGCATTTTTAATCATTAATATTACTAATTAAATATTTTATTAGCTGAAATTTAAATATAAATATATATACTTTTAAAATTATATATATATTACATATTTTTTATTAATTTATTTTAAAATATTAATTTATTAATGTAAGTTAATATTTTGAGATAGATTGTTTATAAGTGATAAAACATTTTTTCCTAACCCCTAATGTTATAAGCGCTATATGCAAAGCTTTTTGTAAAATGATGAGGCTAATTTCTCCCGTATTAAAAAATGCGAAAATATTGCGGTCTTTTAATGTTTTTTGTAAACGGAATGGTTTGTTTTATGTTTTAATTGTTTATTTTTATACAGCTCCAATAAATATTAAAATGCCCTCACTTTCACCAACAATGGTTGATGGTTCTATTGTTGCATGGGCCAAAAAAGAAGGTAATCGATATTTTAAAAAATAAATTGAATAGGTGAAGAGGTGTGTGAGGGTGACGTTTTATGTGAAGTCCAAACTGATAAAGCTGTTGTTGCCTTAGAATCGGAAGATAATGGGTTTCTAGCAAAAATAATAGTGAGATTTTGTGTTTATATAATTTGTTTGGTTAAGTCTGCCAAGTAAATACATATTTATTAAAGTGATTACAATTAATTTTTTATTTGAATGTTGTATTAAAATATTTTGTAGGTAAATGTTGCAATTCCAAAATATCACTACATAATGTGGGAATTTGGGTTATTTTTGACTTTTTCAAGCATGAATGTAAACGGTTTTTAATTATTTTATTTTTGTTTAAATGATTATTTGGCAGTTATGAGTTTGAGGAATAGTTATTTTGTTTTATTGCTACAATCGTTTTTTAAATAAACGTTTTATAGTAATTTGAAAGTTAGAAATCGCATATACTTATTTGTTTTATTATTTAAAAAACAAGGTACCTGTTGGGACTCCAAACATTAAAATTGGACAACCTATCGCTGTTTTGGCTACTGCGGACGAAAATTGGCAAGAAGTCGCTAAGAGTGCTTTACCAGATAATTCTATTTCCGACGTAACCCAAACCAGTTCTGTGAATACATTAAAACCATCTGAAACAGAATTTCAGCCTTCAAAGTTTTTTTCAAGCAAAGAATCTGAGAAACCTTGTTGTATAGGACCTGCTGTTCGTCTACTTTTGCAATCATATGGACTTGATAAAACACAAATACCAGCTACTGGACCACATGGTCAGCTTTTGAAGGGGTATGTTTAACAAAGTTTACTAAATAGACATTAAATTTTTAATATTTAATATATTTTTTGGTTTTAATTTTACGATACTTAATACTTTTGGGAATTCAAGCAAATTTAAATGTTTATATAAATTTATATTGGTTAGTGAAAAAGTCATTTATTAACTACTTCTAAACCGGTAAAACAATTCATACCAGCTTGCATTGTTGATTGTAAGAAAATCTTGTACGTCAAAAACGAGAAATAATAGGTTTTGATAAGTGAAAGAGCATATGATTGTGGTTGTGACTAGTTATAAAATTTAATTTAGTTTTTTTCTTATTTACCTTTGGGATAGTATCTGTATAGTTTGAATACATTTTTAGTACATTGAGTGTATGCTTGCACTCATCTGCTAAAGCGGAATCCAAGATATATCATTGTATACTTGATATTTGCTCTTCCTTGACCATAGTTCAAGATGCGCTATATATAGTATTGAGTCAAGTTCAAAATGTTTGTTATCGGACAGTATCTGTTTAATCACTTTTAATTTGGTTTATTTAAACATGCAAAATTTAATCACGATTATAACTTTTTTAGCAGAAGTTTTTGAAAGTTTTAAGTAATCTTTATACTTATTGCTGTTTCTATGTTACCAATAACTACTTTTTAAAGTAAAGAATTTCGATACTTATGAGTATTTTATTAAATTTTATTTTTAAAGGGTATGCAACGGAAATTCTTTGCTTTTAAGACTAAATGACGTATAAAAGTGTTACGTACACTAAAATTTCTGTTTTACTTTTTTTTATAAAAAAGAAGACTGATTAAAAAATTTTTGTAAGTCACTGCAGTGATTATTTAAAAAATGATCAGATGTAAAACAGTTGATTTAAAAAAATTAGATTTCATTTACTTATTAAATTCTATGCATATTACAGAGAAAATAAACCTATTGGTTCCTTAAACAAGTTTTTCAAATCGAGTAAATTGGTTAGATTAGTTTTGTAGAACCAATTCTGCCCCTAGTTGACCCTTATCATAAGATCGGCAGTTCATCAAATTAAAACTTACGTTTTTTAAATTTGAAAACTGAAGATTTTTGTGTAAAACTAATATTTTTTCTTATTTTATCTAAATCAGAAAGGAGACATTGTTTACTTGAAAAGCTTGCATTATTTTAAATTTTAGAGATGTATTAAAGTATATGGCTACGCAACATGCTGAACCATGCACGACTAAGTCGAAATCAACTCTTAAACCATCGTCTACTTCATCTCAATTTGTTGATATTCCGTTAACAAACATGCGTTCAGTAATTGCCAAACGTTTGACTGAGTCAAAATCTACAATCCCACATTCGTATGTACAGGCCGTTGCTTGTTTGGATGAAATTATACACTTGAGAAAGGAAATTAAACAAAATATGGGTCTAAAAGTATCCGTCAATGATTTTGTGATTAAAGCTTGTGCACTGGGTTTAAAGGTATGAACTTTTCAAATCTTAATTATTGGATTGTATCTTGCCATCAGATCACAGCTTTGTTGTTTCGAGAGCTTGTGTTTTGTTGATCTAAAGAATTATACTGATAGGAATTTATGATCACCCGACCACTACTATGTTGCGTATGACTGAACGAATAAAATGTATGAAAGCAACACAATTTTGTTAATGAGTCTTAGAAATTTATAAGTAAATTAAACGTCACTGGTTAGTAATGATTACAATTCGATTTTGTATATTAATAATTGTCTAGTTGATAAACTGGATTTTATGATTTATTTTTTCATAACGTGCATATTTACTAAGCATTACATATATGGGTGTGCTAATGATTCTGAGGATTCGAGTAATGCTTATAAAGTTTCAATTTCAAACGACAGTGATATTCCTGACTGTCACCTCCACGTGGTGCATCCTAGACTAGGTGTGTCCAAACACGTAGATTAACACAGCAGGGACAGAGTGCACAACGGTTCATCGGTTGGGTGTAGACACTCATCCATGGTATATGTATACCATATGTAGCCGTTGGACTAAGGGAAACAACCCTGACAAAAAATCAGGAGGCGTCATTAATCTTTGCGAAGTGGCATCATTACAAGATGTATAAATATGGAAAATAATGAAGAGGTAACCACGTCACTAACCAAAATGAATGAATTATACATAGTAAAGCGACATGATTAAAAAATTTCATCTTTATCTATTTTTGAAGCAGTTAGTAATACGCTAGGAATCGTGTATATATATATATATATATATATATATATATATATATATATATATATTTCCCGAATTAAATGCAGTTGCGGATGCACACGGTCAGATGTGCACTGTTATGAATAATGTCGACATTAGTATGGCTGTTTCTACTCCTACCGGTTTGATCACACCCATAATATTTTCTCCAAACGAACTTAGCTTATCGCAAATTTCGAAAGTGTCAACCAATTTGGTGCAAAAAGCTCGTAATGGAAAACTGCAGCCTCATGAATTCCAGGGTGGAACTTTCAGGTATTTTTCAGAAAAAAAAGTTGACAAAGATTCAATATGTATCTGACGTCAATGTTTTAATGATAATAATAGTTCTTTGAGCATGTTATCCGATAAGAATTAATTTAAAATTGATATAAACTTTCAATGTCTCTCGTGATAAAAGCAATCGCCAGCTAGAAGCTGCTTATTTATTTGGTTAGTTTTCTATACTCTATTGATAATTCAAATCGAAAATAAAACCAATTGCGATTGTTTGCAAGCATAATAGAAAATATAACAATCAATAAATGCCTCTATTTTAATTTTATTTAATCATTAAAAAATTAGGATGTTAATGATCCTGAGGATTTGAGTAATGCTTATAAAGTCTCAATTTCTAATGATGGTGATATGGATATTAGACAGTGTTAGAGGCTTTATTCGATGTTCATTTTCAACCTGTCTTCAATTATTTGACCATTTACAAATTGCCCATCCATTTTCGTATAAATACATGAAATTATTTTCCTTGTTGTCAGCATTTCCAATCTGGGCATGTTTGGTGTTCGAGATTTCTCTGCCATCATCAATTTTCCCCAAGTCGCCATTATGGCCGTCAGTTCGGGGTTACCTAAACCAAAATACTCTGACGTGGAAAGCAAAATTCAATTTTCGAACGAAATGAATCTCACCTTGTCCATCGACTCACGTTTTGTGGAGTTGACAAAGGCCAGTGCATTTTTGCAACACGTCACAAATTTGCTCCATCATCCCACATTCCTCATTGCCAACGATCCCGTTTTAAATCCAAATTCCCATTTGGATGAATTCGAAACAATGATGGTTGATTTAAACAGTAGCAATTTTGACGTCAAAATGTAAATATCTTTATTTTTCAATTAGTTTAATTATACAAAGTGTTGTTTTATTAAAAATATAATATATTCATGGCTGTTTATGGGTTTATTCTGGGTGTGTATGACCGGATTGGCAGCCAATATGCGACCTCTAAATTGCGCACCTATATTTAAGATGTTTTAGGAACATTAATTAAATATCAACCTGCACTAGTTGTGACTGTAATGCAAATTTTACTCATTAATACGTTTTCACATGTATGACAAAAAATGATGATATTTTAGAGATGTAAAAACTGCTCAAAGACCTCAACCACTAATAAATCGAAAAGAGGAAAATAAATACATAGATTAATTATTAATGACGGATGGACAAATTAAATATAGAAAGTCAAAACATATAAAAACGACGGGACCTGTGACTCACAAAGCCAAACAAATAATTGTTTTTGAAACAAGACTACTACTCATAATGATTTAAAAGTTGGTAAATCAATCTGCGATATGACTAAAAATCTTCGTCTTCTGGATCATCGTCGGCACAGTCGTTCTCCGATCCGTCTTCTTCTTCATCATCGTCACTGTCATCAACCATAACACGTCTATGTAATATTGCTTTCCTAGGAGGCAAAAAGCTCTCGACACCCGAAGCATTAATTCGCATTAGATCGGATGTTGAAATTGGAATTTCGTTTGTTGCTAGTGAACGACCCGAGACAGGAACATTTGCGGATGGTTTTGCTACAGCTTGAGATGTACTGTTTGAATTGCGAGAAACGGAGAAACCGGGTTTTCGTGAGTTGCGTCTGGCCTTACTGCTAAACGAGCTCCTACTAGCGCTGTCATCTACAATTTTTGAATAATCAATAATAAATGGTTTACTGTATCATTTTGATTATTGACGTCCCTGAATACATCCCCTTGAAAATATATCAACACATAAAAAGCATTGATCATTTTAGTTGCTTGATCTTAAGGAAAGAAATGGTTTTAATGGGCAAATCCATATGGTTTCACTCGCTGTCATCTATTGAAAACAACCGTCTAATAACTAACAAAATATTTCAAGCACTTCCAGATATTTGTAAGACACCTAATATTTATTGACCATGTATCTCTAACACAATAAGAGAAAGACGATTAAAATAGATTGGGCATGCTTTACGTAGTTCGCGCACTCATCCAGTCAGAATAGGTATGGCAACCCATCCATTACCCGGATGAAAAAGTAGACCAGGTGGCCAACTGAAAATTTGGACGAACATTGTAGCACGTGAACCCAGTCCTTTCATTTATGTTATACGTCTTTTTCCAAATGAATTGCTTAATTGGGCGTCCGTTTGCAGCCAATAGAGATCACCGGAGGAGTTTAATTCGGGATGCGATTACCATTTAAAGTCGTTCATTGAGTGCACATTGCAAAAGCTGGTGTTTTTTGCAGACTTGGTAATTTGGACTACCCTAGGTAATAATAACCGGTAGGTTTTTTTTTATCCCAGATGAGGAATGAAATGGAGTATTTAAAGCATATTGATGCTTTGTACAAATAACTTTTCTGACATTTCAGTTCAACAAAAACAATGTCAATATAAGTAAAACGTAAATTCCTAGAAAAACGTTACACCATCAATAATGTCAATCTTTGTACGGTCTAGTACCCCAGGTTGCCAATAAGATAAAAGAAAAATCTTATATACCACTTGCCAATCGAGTATTTCGACCAAGTTGGAGCTGCGTAAAACCAACTGCGCCACTAGTTCATCTCATATATGAACCAGTAATATGCTATTCTACAAATGTAACTCATCTATATAAACTCAATACCTTTTGACGCTTTAATATATCTAAACATAGCTGTTACATATTAATGAGCACATGAATTCATAAAATATCAGAGTTAAAACTGTGACATTGAGTGTAATTTAGCAATATTTTCAACAGGTAATCCCAAAAAACAGAATAACACTCAGAAAAAATTTGTAGACAAGTATCAGGAGTGAGATCCAAACCCATACTCATATCGTCATATATTATTATACACTGACATGAAAGAGATAGAAAAGTTTAAAAAATTCATACATCATCATCATCGGGGATAAACATCCCCCCAGGGTAGTCCAAAGATAACAAAATAAGATGACCCAACAACTACAACAATTAGCGCCCAACTCACCATCTTCCATTGGGTCGTCCATAGTATCCTCTTCCTCTTCATCCAAATCTTCATCTAAACCGCCCAGACTATCTTCATTGATCGAATGGTCTGGTGCGCTTGGACGGGCGTTTGAAAGTGAATTTGGTTGAATTTCTAAACAGCAATCGATTTATTATTAGATTATTTACTTTGACAAAAGTATATTTAACATATGCAAGCATTACAAAGTACAAAGTTTAAAAAATAGTGGTAAATACAAACAAAATATGAGCTGATTTTTTAACACCGCACAAGGTAATGAATGAAACAAATACTTACATCAGATTGGTTGGTGATAAGGTCATATTTTTGAGAAAAACTCTCGTATGCCCAACCTGACTAGTACATGGCAACTTTATGACTATGCCAGGTATTTACAAAAATTAGGATTAGTTTTATTAACCAGATGGTAATATATTACGAATGCATATCTTTTAAATACCCTGAATGTATGTTTGCACCTGTACGCAAATGTGGAACTTCATGTATACCTTTATGTATTTAGTTTAGGTTCCAAGTTCATACGTGTAGCATGAAAAAAAAGTTAAGTGTATCACCGCTGCTAAAAGCTTAAAAATAGAAGCGTTAAAAATTGTTAGCATCCTCCAACATTCAGCGGTGTATTCAATGTGGGTCATCGTTTGACTCAGCCTAATGTCCACTTGCTGAACGATGTTTCCCTTAAAACCAAATGAAAACGCATTAAGAGTTGACATGTGGGTATATGAATTGTCGTGTAAATAAATGAAATGCAACTGCATAATTTACCTGCATTGCCGACATGCTTCGAATCTTCATCGTCCTCCTGATCGTCTTCCTCTTCATCGTCCAAATTTTCACTTTTTGTGGGATACTGTCGTATGTCGGACGACTGCCGTAATTGCAGCTCCTCCAAACGTTCGCGGGCATTTGTCCAGACTGACTGCAAAACAACCGAGTCTTCAAAAATCTAAAATGAAGAAAGAAGTAGCATGTTTGCAATAGTTGGAAGAAAGATGAATAAAATTCATCCATGGATAAATCGTTGTAAAAATTAAAATAACCCTAAATTTCAAATATTTTAATTGTTTGCTTGAGTAATTCAGTAGACGTACGTTTATTAATCTGAAATGCATGTTTGTTACTAAATTTTTTGTACAATAAAATAATACTTAGATATTATAGCTGATCAGAATTATAACATTTGAGAATATATAAGAAATGAATCTTAAAAATTGGCCGCATTTTTTCAGACACTGTCTTTTAAAGACATTAATTGTTAGGATTATGCTTGTTGTCGCTCAAATAATAATTTACTTTAGTCAATCCTGTATGCTAAATCTCTCGACAAATGTGGATTAATTTAATCAAAAAAATATAAAATGTATTCTGTGCCCTGCCAATTAAATAAGAAAGATAGTGGACAGATGAAAGATTTAATATTGCAGCCGCAAGTTCATGAAAGCGTTCACAATGGTAAGTATATATTTATACTGTAAAATCAGCAAATGTGAAAATTAATCGAAAGGGTCTGTATAAAAAAAATCGAAATTGTAGCCAGTAAGTTTTTCAATAAAACGAACTTTTTACTGATCTTTACAACCCATTATTCAAAATGTACTTCACAATAATTATCAATTTTTTTGTCGTTATCTAGCAAAATCTCTTGTCTATACAAATGAATATGCAATGATTAATAATAGTAAATTACATTCTTAGAAATGAAAAAAGAAACCTAAATTTATTCCAATATAAATCAATAAGTACTTTTAAAACATTTAATTGTAATCGAATTAAGAATTTGTACTAGAATTCGTCTAAACTTAACATATTAGATTGTCTACCAACGCGCCCTCACTCTAATTAATATAAAATATACCTCTAACAATATATATATATATATATATATACGTCAAAAAACGTAACATGCAATTTATCATAATTTAAATTTTAACGCATTTTTTATTGTTTAGACTAAAGATTCTTTAAAAAGCAAAAATCTAAGCTTCAATCAACGGCTTCTATACAACCCGGACCTCAATATAATTGAAAATCTTTCTAGTTATTTTAAACGAGAGGTGAATCAAACAGAAAATCAAGGCACTGTCAAAAAAAATTGTGTTGAAAAACCAAATTCGATAAGATTATATCAATAATTTGGTTGATTCCTATCCAAAGAGTTTAAAAGAATTTATAAAAAACTATAGTTATTCTTTGAACTACTATATTTGTACAATTGGTGATGTCCATTATCTATACACGTACATATTTTATAATATTATTTACTTTTAAGAAAATAATGTAGTATTATTTTTATCTTGTCGAAATGTGTAAATTCTTTATTTTTTGTCTAACCGAGAATTTGATAATGCTATTTGTAAAAAAAGAAACATTTTTTATTGTTTTAATTATTAGTATTGCTAAAGTGATGTTTAAGGTTTATTTTAGTAAAATATTGATGTGAGAAAAGTCAATCAATTTCAATGTGTTAACTTTGACGGTGCCCATTGTAGCCCATGTATATATACATACAATAGGGAGCGAACCATTTACAAATTCATATAACCGTCCGTTTGTTTACCCTATGCAGCCAACAGAAATCATTGGAGGGGTTTAACTCGGGATGTAATTAACATTTAATGTCAGCACACCTCAAGTATCGCTCTTTGAGTACACACTACAAAAGTTGACGTTTTTACAGACGCTTTGGTTTTTGTTGGACTACCCTGAGTAATAATAACCGGTGGGGGGTGTTTATCCCCGATGATGATAATGATGATGATATTCATATAAAAAAAAGTTTATTTTTGTCTTTAGAATATATGACTTAGCATTTTAAAAATTTAAAAATTAAAATTTTATAAAACTTGTTTTGTAAAAAGAAGTTTTTTTTTAAATTCACTAGAATATTTAAACTGTTTTAATTTTTAATACATCTATTAAATTGATTAATAAAAAAATTATTATTCCTGTGAAAATAAATATTATTTTTTCTAAAAATACGGGCCTCATAAACAAAGAATTTTGCACCAAACAATTGATTGGTCAAATAGAAACAATTTAATATAAATAATTTTAAAAAGTCTGTTTTATAAAAACTGGTACAATAAAAATACCTAATTTAATGAATAAGGTCAATGTAGCTAATTTGAAAATGTGGGTATATTTTTGGGATATTTTGTCTAGTTTCTTCTATCAATTTACATGGGATTACGCTAAATTTTGATCAGCAAATGATATTAAATCAGGTTAAATTTTATATTAAAAACGAAGTGACGTTTAGTAAATTTTGAAAATTCATAAAACAAACGTGTTTAGTGATTAAAGAATTTTTGTGAATAAAACATCTTCCCAATTATACATAATTGAACTGAATAGATGTACAAGCGAAAAGTATGTTAACTTTACTATTAAAAAATTAAATTGCATAAAATTGCCAAAAAATTTTTAATTTGGAATCATTTATATACCATTTAGCTGTACACAAAGATTCAGATTAGTGGAGTTTACCAAAAAGTATTACATTTATCTTGAATGATTTTAGAAGATGAAATTAAAATTGTGTTGTTATTTACGGATTTCTCAGTCAAATGTAGTGTGGATTTTGCTAAATCACAATTTTTCGTAAATTAAATTGCTTACGTGTGTTATCTACATAAATAATGTGCTAGGAAGTGTCTGGAGTTACAAAAATGAATCTGTACAAACAAATTCATAAACAGTAAGAAATTAATAAATGTTCCTTTAAAATTATTGTAGTCATAATTTTAGCAAAATGTCTGAGGATTTAAAACATGTTCAAAATAATGCTCCGGTATATATATATATATATATATAATAAAAAATGCACAAAATCTTACCAAACTCCCATCCATATTGTAAGTCTGTGCATTCTTACAAAGCAGCATAATATCTGCCTCCAGCTCATCAACTGAATGGTATTTCCCATCTTTGATACGTTGCTTCATTCGATTAAAATCTACGGGTTTTTTAATCACTTCATAATAATCAGGCAACTCTTTTCTAGTAGGTAATTTCATAAAAGGTTCACTCAAAACACGTTGATCTCTATTTTCAAACAAAAATAATAACAATACATAATCTCAAGTGGTTGTAAAATGTATAGGAAAAAAACCACAATAAGCAACAAACTGTGAATAAAACACTGCTTTCACCCATTTACTTCGTACTTTCAAAGTGAATTATACTAATACATATTTATTACAAATTATTAAATACTTTCAACCCCAATTCTACACATTAATAACAATAATAAACAAAAACTTATGTTTACAAAATATTACACATTCTCACTTGTCTTTATATTCAATCACAATCTCGAACAAACGTTTCAATTTTTTCGCTAACTTCGAGGATACCGTTTGATTAAAACTACGTGGAGTATTTCCCATAGATGAACCGTGTGGAGGACGACCCCGGCGGCGTTTCGCCGACTGTGGTGCGCCAGTGTTTGTACTACCTGTTTCAGAACTAGCATCATCCATAAAGCTTGAATCCTGTAAAACGCAATACATAAAATAATAAGATGTTAGTGCAAGAATATTGGTTATAAAAAACTGATAATTTATTATTACATGAGATTGAGTGCAATTAAACGTACATCAAGACGCTTTCGTTTCTTCTTAGCAGCTCGCCTTTGTCGCTGCCTTTCCTCCGCCTCTTCTAAACTGCCATCATCAATGGCTTTGAGAAACTGGCGATCTGTTAGCGCATCCGAATAATCTACTTCTTTCCGTTGACGCTTCAATCCAAACACATTGTCCTCCAGTGCTAAACTACGCTCCAGCTAAATAGGAATATATAGATAAATATACTTAACTCACATAACACAAGCATTATTTTTTAATTTAACAAAATTCAGCACAAAATTGCCTTTAGTTGTCTCCCTAAAGTGTTACTAAACAACATAAATTTTCTCATCTTAGGGATGCAAATCCCATTGCTCGTCCAAATGTCGATTGGAAGAGAAGGAAAAGTAATCAGAAAGGTACATGGATGGATTTAGTTCAGGACAATTTTTACGTTTTTTTGGCGGAAATATCATCATCGAAACAATTACTAAGTCGCTGAAGCAAACTACCCTTTCAAGTCTGTGTAAAAATGAACAGTTAGAATTATTCAAAATGTTATGCGAACTTGGAAATATTATAATATATATATATATATTATTGCAATAAGGAACAGAAAAAAGATATTGAGGTTAGTCTACGTCTAAATAGAGAAAAATGGTGGAATGACAGACTACCACAAACGGAAAAGTATGCCTCAGATAATTGTCACCTTTTAGTTCTGATTAATATAGCAAAATTAGTACGAGACTAATGTCTTTAGTAGGAAACAATGGCAAGTCAATGAACTGACATATCCCTACACGCCTCCTAAAATCGTGAACAAAAGAAAGGGATTGTTCGAAATGCTGTGCGAATTTGAAATTAATGAAAATGTGGCTTTGCCACTAACTTTTGTTGTTGTCTTTATTAGGATCTAAATTTTAGCTATTAAAAAAATTTAAAAATACAGTTTCACTTTTTGGGTGTTTTATATCACACCTCAAAAAATGGCGACAAATTTGTTTAAGTTCACTTCTTCCATTGACAACTTATTGAATAGACTTAAATTAAAAAATCTATCGTTTGTGGGGCTGCCATCTACGTATCCAAACTTCAATGCTATTAATTTTCAGTATAATAAAGACGGTATCAATAAACATATAGAAATTGTTGGCGAATATGAGATTACGAAAATCTAAAACAACCTTATGAACAAAATAATAAACCAAATAAATCGAGTGCTTAAAAAAGGCGATCATATTGATTAAATATTTTTGTAATACAAGAAACTATTCGATTTAGGCAACATTTATCAATTATTTCCCTGAACAGTTAATTAAAAAACGACATTTAATGTATTTCCTGTTGCTAATAATATTGAAAAAAATGAATTCACTATATTTACAAATTATTATGTAAGGTTATATACATATATATATATATATATATATATATATATGTATATATATAAGCAAAACTTACCTCCGCAGCATCACGCATAATCCAAGCGGGTAATTCGGGATACTGCATCAGACGTGACTCCCGTTTGGCTTGTTGACTTTCAGCAAATTGCCGTTCCGCATCCATTCGCTGATAAATTTCGAATTCCTCTTCGTTTCGAGCAAGCATTTGATTTATAGTTTCATCGTCGGGTGCCTCGTCCTCTTCTTCGTCAGCTTCCTCGTCTTGTTCAAGTAGAGTTTGCAAAAATTGGCGTCTTTCCATACCGGTGGACTTTTGGTCAAACATACCAGCTTGAATGACCTTTTGGTCAACATCTAGTTTAAAACGAGCGGCTGCCAGAATTTTTTCTTCGACAGAATTAATCGAAATGAGACGTAACACACGGACCTTGGGAAAAAAATTACAAAAAAGAACATTTAAAATGAGCAAAAATAGAATATAAATTGATTTCACAATTTAAAAGAGATGCCTCAAAATCATACACGTTTTTGTCTTTACTATTTCATACTGTTTCAATTATTTTACATTATCTACGGCCAGTATTATTTTGTTGTACTTTATCTTCCTTATAAATAGATTAGATATTAATTTTAATTTTAGTAAAGGCAACTTTCGGAACTGCATAAAGAGTCGAGCACCGTCGGTATGCAACTTTTTCAAACGTCATTTAATGACCAATTCTTTAACGTCAAGAATACTGTTAGTTTGTCGGAGCCTAAACATAAAGCACTACACCAACATGTAAACTCTGAGCCGTCTAATCGGGAAACCAAGACGAAAACCTACAAAAGGGAAACAGTCGCAAAATTACCGGGGAAAAATCCATAAACCCGAGCGAGTCCAACTAGTAGGCATTGCAGCTTTTCAAGTATCGCGTCTGTATCAGAGCATTCGTAATGGTCTCGGACCCAACGAATAATCGTTTTATTGTCACCAAACAAAATGAATTTTGGTGAGAAAGATAATCACAAAGTCACAAGACATTTCCCAAGACCAAAAATACCTCATTTTGTTGACCAATTCGATGTGCTCGATCCTGGGCTTGCAAATCCTGATGGGGATTCCAATCCGAATCAAAAATGATAACTGTATCGGCTGCTTGCAAATTTAAACCCAAACCACCGGCTCGAGTTGATAGAAGAAAAATGAATATGTCTTCAGATACGTCATTGAATTTGACCAAAAGGTCACCACGATCCTCCGAACGCGTCGTGCCGTCCAAGCGAAGGTAACGAAAGTTTCGATAATCAAAGTAATCCTTTCAATGTACAAGGAAAATTATGTGAAACGTATCTTAAAAAAAAATTCATACTTATTTTTCTTTTCAGAACTCTGAATATAACACAACAAATTTTAAAAGGCAAATATATTTTAAACGAATAATCTAAAGGATGCATTATCCAATGTGAGAAAAATTTATAAAATGCTTTTTTCATACATTATATATATATATATATATATATATATATATATATATATATATATATATATATATATATATATATATATAAACAGCAGAAAGTTGTATTTCAATACCTATATATACGTAAATAATAAGCAGAAGTTACTTAATCTTTATTATGACTTCTCTATTAATAATTTGTGCTTTATTTTATAAGAAAATAAACATTGACTTGTATTTACATACATATTTGAAATATTTAACCATTTTGATATGTGCAAACAATTATATTAAATTGTACATTTTTACATAATAGTGTTAAAATTAATCAAATCTTGTATAAAACCATTATCTTTAACTTGAGCTATTTTTTTAAATTGACGTTACATTTTTGTAATTTGACTTATCTTATAATTATGTACCAGTTGACATTAATGAAATTATAATTGTATTTTATTAATTATACAGTATTACAAATTGTTTAATGCAACAACCAAAGTTACCAAATGTTTCGGTCAAATAACCACGTTTTTTAAAGTATTTGTTTTAGGGATTGCATACAACTTAATTTTATAGAAATCCGTACCTAATTTATAAAAAAAATTAAATAACACCTTTCGATGTGACAATTTTTACACGTATTTTACGAAAATTCTGTGCTTTTAAGAAGTTACACCCACACAGACACTACAGCAACTGCATTTGTGCTTAAAGCAAAAAACCCAACTTTTTGATAAATTTGTTTACATCAACTAACCTGCATAATTGTCATGAGACTTGTCATTTGACAAAAAGTCAAAACTCGATGTCCACAAGCTTTTAACTTTGGCAAAATCCTATCCAACAATTCAAATTTCCCAGACGAGCGATACAACAATTTGCCTTCCACTTGCGTCGGCATTGGCAAACCGAGAGGAGGATTGCCGTTGTGTGCGTTAATAAAGCCTTGTTCGGCAATGGCCATTTCAATATGACTGAACATGAACGGATGATTACAAATTTTGCGCAATTGCATGATAGTGTTCATCAAAGTGCGACAACCGCCTTTGCCCTTAAACAATTGGATTAAAAAATAACACAATTACATTCATATAAAGAACAAAGAAAAGTTGTAATATTTATAAACGAGGGTTGCTAATAATCAATTTCCAATAATTGTAATCATCCTATTTCCGTGCCTCCCTGGGCGCATCCTGCAGTAAGACTAAGATAGACCACGAACCAAGCATACATCCATTGTATTTAAAAGATTTCTTATTGCATAGATATACTATATGTAACCGTTGAGCTAAGGGAAATAAACCTGACAAAAAAAATCAGTTTTTGCCGTCCAAAAATTATTATTCGACGTTTGTTACGCTTATAAAACCATTGGAAGTAATTATTTAAATGCTGTACAAATACATAAATAATGAAGTAGTGACCATGTGTTTAACCACAAAAACATTTGAAGACGAATAGTCAATTATTGTCAAGTGTTCCTTAATGGTTTAGCCGTACAGTACTCGACTTCGACATGGATTCGAATCCCGCTACCGCCCACTAAAATGCGAGCCCACGTTCAGCTGCGCTAAAATGTCCACTGCTGAAAGGCATGTTTCCCATAAAACCTTCAAAGTAGCAAACAAAACAAAATAAAATAAATAAAATTTAAAAAAAAATAGAAAATGCAAGAAGTGCATTTTCATTTGTAAAAACATTTTTAATGAGAATCGCATATTAAATCAAACACTATACAACAATTTCATCCAAAATAATAAAATGCTCTTCCAAATTTAATTATCTTCGTTGAAATAAAACAGTAACTAAATTGTTAGACTCTTAGCCCAACAAACAGGAGTTTAAATCTCACTACAGACACTAAACACTGGTCTTCGTTTGCCTGCACTAAATATTCAATTATTGAAAAATCTACCTATGAATGTATTTTCGCCTTTCATTCATTTTGGTTGGTGACGTGGTCACCTCTTCATTATTTCCCATATTTATATGACATAGCAAACGATCGATTTCGATGGCTTGATAAGCGTAACACAAATGTAGAAGAATAACAAAGTTTCTTGGCTGGTAGACGGCATCCTTGTGACGTCGCCACTGTTCGCAAAGATTGACGAGGCTGCCTGATTTTTTGTCAGGGTTATCTCCCTTAGCCCAAGGGCTACATATGATATACGTATACCTTTAGATACCTTTTAAGTATCCTGGGTGTATGTTCGCACCCACCCGCCGTAGCGGAAGCCCAGTTATACCGCTGTGCACTCGGACCCTGCTGTTATTAGTCTAGATCCCTAGGGGCACCTAGTCCAGGATGCACCACGTGGAGGACTAACAGTCAGGAATATCACCATTCATTGGAAATTGAGACTTTATAAGCATTACTCAAATCCTCAGGGTCATTAGCATCCCTATTTTCGCCTTATAATTGTGCTGAAGTAAATAATAATAATCCAACTATTAAAAAAGTCAATGTAATGTACAAAATAAAAACCAAAAGTAAAAAAATTGTATTAAATAGATAAAACTCTATTACCTTTTTATCTTTTTCCGATCCGTCAGTCAATATAACACCTTTGGACTGCATATGGGAATACAGAACACGTTGTAAATCAGACATGTCGCATTTGATTACATATTCGACCTTTTCAGGCAATTGTGATTCGACCTCGCGTTTCAATCGACGCAACAAAAATGGTCTCAAAACTTTGTGAAGACGTCGAATAATGAGCAATGTTTCCTCTTGATTCAATTCGACCTTTTCTCCAGTTGCAGCAAACGGTGCATTAAACCATTGTTCAAATGTATTTACGCTTTCAAAAATTGTAGGAAGCAAGAAATTCAACAAAGCCCACAGTTCAGGCAATTTATTTTGAAGTGGCGTTCCCGTAAGCAACAAACGATAGGGAGCAGTGTAATACGTATTGAGTACTTGAGTCAATTTGCAGTGATGATTTTTCATTCGATGACCTTCATCAATAATCATGTACTTCCATTTAACCTTGAAGAATGAAATTGTAAAAGTCAAAATCACTTAAACATGAGGCGTTTATAGCAATAAACTTGATACAAAACAATTAATATAATACTTTTATAATGTAAAAACATCTTTGTAAAAAAAAATCTAAAAATAAATTATCAAAAATATACTTCTAGTATTCAACAGATCACATAACTAACAATTCATATTCCCATTAGTATTATTTATTATTGGAGTGAACGAGAGTCAGTTCATTTCGAATGATGAGATCATGATAAGAACTGATTCTTGTTCACTCCATAACATCATTACAATTAGACGAAGAAAATTACTTGGTCAAATTCTACGTTTACCGCCCGAAAGACCAGCAAAAACGGTTTTGGAATGGACAATTGTAAATGGTAAAAGAAAGGTTGGCATACCAAAGAAAACTTGGCTAAGAACTATTCGGGAAAATCTAATTGAAATGAATGTTTCATGGGCACAAGCAAAACGTTTGGCAGAATGTTGAAATACATGGAAACATTTTGTTGTCTCATGTTCTCTTTGAATTATGAGACTTTGATGTTAATTTTTGCTGTAATTGTTATCTTATTGCCCCATGCTTATTTTTTAAAGCAAAAGGGTTTTGTAAAATAATAAATTATTTATTATTATTAATAATCAAAAAGTAACAACTGTTAAAATACTTGTCTTCTACCTTTAAACAACAGTGTGACAGATGGGATGCCATAATTAACGCAACATAAATAATTTATCTTTTAATATTACTTAAACATTTATATTTACTTTTTAACAATTTTTAAATAAACAATATTTGATTAAAATGTTCTTTGTCTAGGAAATCACAGAAGTACGTTGACAAGTTATGGGCATTTAAAAATATGTTAAAAATTAATAAAATAGAAATTTAAAGGTTGTCAAAGGAAAGACAAAAATATTTTAAAAATCCTTTTTTAGTCATTCATACAATTATAGAATTCTAAACGTTCAAATACTAATTTTTTGAAACCTTATTCATTATTCATAATCATATAAAATAGTTATTTGATTTATCTATGATGATAAAAGTCAAACAAACTATGAAATATTTTACTGATTTACTGGGAACTATAAGAAAAATATACAAAACCTCGCACTCTATATAACTTAATCAAATCTTACTATTTTAATAAAATCAAATTTACACTAAAGTACAAATTAAAAAATAAAAAATGTGATCTAATATTAATGGAAAAAACTTACTTTGGAAAGTAATGCTTTGTCTTTTATAATATATTCATAAGTCGTCAACAGCACATTAATCTTGGATGCTTTAATTTGAAGATTAAGCAGTTTTCGAACTTGTGGTGATCCCTTGTATAAAATCTTTTTTACTGTAGGTCCCCATCGATCAAATTCCATAGCCCAATTAGACATTACACTAAAGAAATTAAAAAAATGTTTCAATTATCAAAATTGTTAACATCAACAAACAATCTTCTACACATAATAAATTTCATTCGTTGTAAATCCAATACATTTAACAACTTTATTCATTTTAACTATAAAAACATCAAACACAATAATTTTTAATTTTACTCACGAAAGTGGAACAATAATTAAGAAAGGTCCGTTTACACGTTTTTTCTCCATCAAATGCGTAATCAAAGCAATCGTCTGAATGGTTTTTCCAAGACCCATTTCATCAGCTAAAATACCGTTTAAGTTGTTATTGTATAACGAAACAAGCCATTCTAGGCCACGCAGTTGATATTCTTTCAATTTTCCGTGAACCAAAATACTGGGTTGAGATTTGACTTCTTCTCGGACAGCATGAGCAAGTGCATAGTACGACTGGGGAGCATTTGCACCAGATTCTCCACGTTTGTTATATTCGTCATCCTCAGTCCCAACGTGGACTATCGTACTTTCATCATCATCATCGTCATCCTCGTCAAACTTACGTTTGCGTTTGAATTCCTCCTCGATTTCAATTAAATCTTGAATAACCGAACCGTCAGTGTCAACCGGTAAAAGCTAATAAATTTAGTTAAATGCATACAATAAGCACATACTAATTGTAAATATCTCATATTTTAAATATCAGTCAAATAGAAAACCTACCTCCCAACCTGGATGCTCCTGAAGCCAAGTATAAACCTCTACGGCCAAAGGTGCATTGTCACCTTCACAAATTTCCTTAGTCGTGGTTTGATACATAGGAACTCGTACTTCTGGAAACTGGACGCTTGATAAAGGCATTTTCCCACACATCCAATCTCGATTAGCTTGGCTAAGTTCTTCGGGAAACTTTTCTGTTGATGGCAAAGTTGAATAATATGCAGGTGGTTGACCACCATTCCTAATAATATCTTCAGCAGCTTTTTGAAACACATTGACAGCATTTTGTAAAGCATATTCCTGGGCTAACTTTCGCCTGTCTGATCTTTCTCTAAATCGTTGCTTACTTTGTTCACGTTTGTGTTCGCGAACAAGTTTTGTTAAATTGCTTATAAATTCGTCTGTTTGCGTTAACAAATGATGAAGTCTTTGATCTTTCTTTGCATCAATAAGACAACGATATCCTTCTTCATCTTCTGCCATAAGACGTCTCATTCGCTCGCGATCAATTCGTTCCTGTTCTTTGCGCTTATCACGTTCAGCATTAGCTTTGTAATTCAAGACAGCCTTATTAATTTTCACCATACGGCTATTAACGTTTCGATGAAATTCACGAAAATCTTTGCCGTGAGTAAGAATGGCATTAAGAAATTCTTGATGTTTTTGACGAAGTCTTTTTTCTTGTTCATGTTTCATTTGTTTCTCCAGTTTTTCAGTAAATCTAGCTTCACGTAACGTTTGCTTTTTAGGTCTTCTATAAGCTTTTACATTCAAAGCTGTTTCAAGACTAGTATCTCGACGAATTGCAGAAACGATATCTTGTCGTAATTGACGCTGAAAATTTAATAATCTCAAGGCTCTAAGTTCGATTAACAAAGAAACTCTTTGTTCCGATGTCGAAAAAATAGTCAAGTTACTCAATTCTTTTATACGCTGAGCAATACGAGATTGGATACGTTGTTCTCGTTCTTTAAGTAGATCTACAGGATCCAAACCTTGAGGCCGTTGAATGGGAGTAAGTCTGCTACGCCCAAAAGTACTCGAATTAGTAGTTAAGAAATTGGCATTAGCGGGTATATTTGGATAAGTTTGATACCCAACTGGATTAGTTAAACGAGCGCCAACATTCGGCTGTAAAGGATTACGATTTCTTTGACTAACTAATTGCAGTTCATTTTGCGAATTAATCGTTGACTGGGTTCCTGCATAAGGTGCATTTTGAATGGTACTTGGTGCAACTAACTGCCATTGCTGTGTCTGGACGTTAGATGCAGGTGGGCCACCAATCAACATAGACATATGTCCAGAAAATTGTTTACCTTCAGCAGCCAACAATAATGACTCGGGAACAGGCTGAGATTTTGAAAGTAATTTAAAAGCATTAATTTGAGCACGAAGCTGTACAAGTTGATCTTTTATAAACGGACTTTGATTGACTAATTCAGATGGTTGACTTTGTGCTTGTGCTATCGGAACTTGAGAATAATTAGAATTATTTTCAAGATCTGTTGGGTTAGAAAACCGTGACATAACCATAGCCCGTGGTTGTTGATTAGAAACTTGCACAGGAACAGTGCCAGGACCATATGTTGGACATGACATATAAGGTTGACCAGATACAGGAGCACCATAAGTCGGTATTATCTGCCGATTACTAGCAGCAGAAGGTGCAACATACGCAAGATGTTGTGGCAATGAATGATTACTATTTGCAGTAACATTGGGTTGTGATTGATAAACAGGTTGCGCTACCGGAACCGGATGCATGCCAGATTGCACAGTTGTTTGCATAGCGAAATGCAACTAAAATGTACAAAAATTGGAGCAATTATCGACTTGTTACAAACTTAAAAAATAAAAACTGATTTAGTATGTTTATATAATAACAAAACTATGACAATTACAACTACAAAAGCGATAGAAATTTTTATACCAAAGAGAACATACGTATTCCAATAAAAGTTAAAACTAATAAAATACAGAATATTTATTAGTAGTTTTTGATAAACTAAAATAATTATTCTAAATATTTTAAAAACTGAAAGTTCATTTATAATTCACAAAACATATATCGGTTTTATAAAATCCTAACTTGAAATTCACAGTACCAAAACAAGTAAAAACTATTGCACCTTATTTAACACCAATTAAACAGAACATTGGTTCGCTAAAAAACAAAACTAGTTATATTAGCAATCAGGTAAATATATAAAACGATAAAAATCCCCTGTGATACAAGGAACCGAGTTATCAAAAGGTCTTGGACCTAATCAACTCGTGTACCAACCTGCAGCCTGCAAAACATTTGTTCCAATAGGTCATTGTTAAAAAAGCAGATTTACCCATACAAATATTTGTCAAAGGAGTTATTTTAATTATAAATAAAAACTTAGCGATCTATGAGGTATAAATGTATAAATATTTTAACTCAAAAACACAATACTGTTAAACTGCTCAAAAACGAGTAATAAACGCTCGGACTACGGATCAATACGTCAAACTCGTTCAGTCTGTTTTGATAAGTGAATATTGCGATCCTAATAAAAATACGTAACCAACTAACTACAACTATATCCACAAAAAATCACCTAATTTTAAATGCAAATCCTAATTATTTAATGCTTATAGTCACATTTTCCAATAATGATTATATTAATCCCATAACTCCGTGTGAAGCATTCTAAACTCAAACTAACATTGATCAAAAATCGAGTTTACCCCCAGTTTAACTAAACTGCAAAACACTGAATATAATACATTAGTTTTCTAAAAGCCTTGTATTAGCATAAACGCGTATATTAAAAACGTTTTTACATTTTAAATAAAAATTTGTTTTATTAATTTTAATTTTTCAAATACTCCTGGTAATTTTAGCTTAATGAATTGTACTAAATTTCTGTTCATCTTGATTAACAATTTTTTCTATTATAAACTGCCCCTCCCATTTGTAATACGCTAATTAATTTAATATAATTAAAAAAACATAATAAATATAAGTACAATCATGAAAAACAACATTAACTACAAGAAAGGTTTTAATAAAATACCTTTCAAAACCACAGATTAGAACGAAACCCAACGAAACCAACCTTCACTAGAACAATGGCGCTACACAGACACAATGTAATAAAATAAAATTTAATTTAGTATTACACAAAAATAAAAAGATAATTAATTAATTAAAAACAACAAAAATATAATTTTATAAAATTTTTAATTTTATAATATAATATTTTTTACTTATAAAATTTATAATATAAATTATTATTAAATTAGTGTTGAAAATTTAAAAAAAATTAATCTAAATTAATTTGTTATTTTTTAACGTTTTCTATAAAAATAATTATTTAGAATTTAAAATAATGTTAAGTATTTAATAGTTGATTTATATTTACTTAGAAATATATATTTAAAAATGCCGAGTTAGCCAAAAAAAATATTTTAAAAACAACGCCTATATAAATGGAATAACTAAACACAATTCATACTTTTTAATAAATTTTTAATTAACGACCTTAAAATAATTATTCAAAAATGCATTTTAATACCTTCAGTTTACGTTTCTACACAAAATTTATTTAAAAAAATTAAAATTAAAAGACATTAATTTATGTTTAAAAAATAACTATTTACTTACTTTATAATATTTTAATATTAAACAAGTAATTTTTAAAGTATGTTTATACTCAAAGTTATTAGAGTAATTAAAAATTTGAAATAATTTAAAAATCGATTTTTGTGTAACTTTCTGTATAACTTTTTGTGTTACTTCGAAATCGTTGTTTCCGTTTTTACTTTAAAATATTGATTTGTAGTTAAATTTAAGATAAAAAATAATATCTGCATATAAATTAAAATTAAAAATACAGTATATCTTGTTAAAACGACTTAAAAATTGTAATAATGTTTTTAATAATATTTTAGGTATTTTCTTAAAGATATTAAAAATTTATTTCTGTTTGTTAAAAAAATTATTATTTAACTTAAAAATAATAAAATACATTATTTTGTTTAATTATGAAATATAATTAACACAAATTTAGTTATTTTCTACTTAGGAGCAGAATATATAATATGTTATATCTTCTTTTTCACAGGAAGTTTAGTTAATTTTTTATTATAAAATAAAAACACTAAAATTATGTTTTGTAATAGTAAAATATAATTGTTTTTAATACTAATCACTTTTAGTTGTAGGTTGCAAATTGATACACGAGTTGAATAAGAGCAAAGCTCCTTTTGATTCTTGGTTCTATTTATCGATGAGATCAATAAGATTCAGGAGGAAATATGAAATGGATGGTGAGGTCAAGAGGGATTGGTCACAGAAAAAATATTTGAAATTAAGACAAAATCAAGGTAGATAGTGGAAATTAACAATTATAGAAAATGAGTAAAAATTATTAGTATGCAAAAGTAATAATAAAACAAGTTACATTTTACAATGCAAAAACACTGCAATAATTTTTTTTTAAAGAAAAAGGCTAAATAACGCTCTAATCGACGTGTAGCGTGAAGGAAAAATTTGAGAGAGTAAAAAAAACTCCTAAATCTTTAATTGAATTCGCTGTATTTATTAAATGCAAACCAGATATTGAAAAAACCATACCTGACGGTTTTCCAAATGTAATATGCTTGCACTTAGTAAAATTTAACAAACATGTTTCTAACTGACCAATCATGTATATTATTAATGTTCAGTTGTAGTAATTCAGAATCGGATCCTCATATCTAAACATTATTTGCATAAAGAAGGATATTAGAGCGAATTACTGATGGTAGATCATTAATAAATATTAAAAATAATAATAGACCTACCTGATATTATCCCACTAGGGAACGAGAGGGTATTACCTATTCTAACACTAAAACCACGATCGAATACAAAATTTTTAATTCAGCTAAAAATTGGATCAACAATTCCATATGCCTTAAGTTTGACCAAAAGTAATGAGTGCTACACTTTATTAAAGACTTTTGAAAAATCGAAGTAAATCCCCTCAATAAATAAGCAAAACTTGAGAGATTTATTGATATTGTTAGTAAAATCTAGTAAATTAAAGAGGCAAAATCTCTTTCGCAAAAATTAATGTTGAACAGAGTTTATAATATTACTGGATAGTAGGTATCCAATCAAATGTTCTTTAATGATTCTCTAATATTTTTCTAAGGGCTGAAAGGATGTAGGTCAAAAATTTTTTGGATTATCTCTAGCACCAGACTTGTAGATAGGTTTTATGTATGCTAAGTTCCAGGCAGAGGGTACTCTTTTATTAGGCAAGAAATATTTAAAAACATAAGTAATAACTGGAGCCAGTGCATGAACAGTTTTTGAGTACTATGGGATACACGCCAGCAAATCCACAAGAAGTGGAATTTATTTTCAAGTGTTTGCAAACTAGATCAATACTTGTAGTACATTGTCTGCACACCGTATGAGTCTCAGGGATACTGACACTGGCAGAGTCTATCGGGCTAAAAACCGAGCTAAAGAGTTCTTAAACGAATTACATGTCTCCGGCATAAAAAGGAATTCACCCTCCACACTTTTTAATCGAGGACAAGAAGCATCAGGCGATCGGTTATTTTTTATAAATTTAAACAAAGCCTTTTTATTATTTTTCGCAATGTCGAGTAACTTGAAGAACGTAGCCTTTTTCAACAGTCTAATAGCTGATACAACTTGATTTCGAATAGCAATGTACTTGTAAATAAATCAAGGAAGTCGTGTCAGTTTCCACTTATAAAAGGCTCAATTTCCTTTGCTTATCAATTGAGATAACCAACGTGGAAATGAATATTTAGAGAGTTTTGGCATTTTAAACGATCCAAATAGACTCATACTTTTTTTAATAATTGAAACAGTAAAGGAATACAAGCTATATATGTCAGAAAACTGCTTTAGATTCCAGTTGATATTAGTTAAACAGCTAGTAAACTTACTTTACGGATGTCGGGATTTAGTCCTAAGCTTTGGCTAAGCAAACAAGCCACGACAAAGAAAAGTTATACTTTAAAGGAAAGGAGGTAATGGTTAGCCTTCCTAGAGGGGACAAATGTAGAAAATGATTTATTAAAATATGAGAATTTGAAAAAATTAAATTATGGTAGGAAGGAAGGTTTCCCACTCTTTACCTTGTAAACGAAGCAACATGTTGCTGCAAAGCTTACTTTATGCTTTATGTTGAAATTAAGCAATTCAGTTTTTAAAAATTTCTGCGGGCTATCTAAAATGTTCCAATTTATAGAGAGAGCATTGAAATCATCCATAATAACCTTATACTTATAAAAACAGAGGCTACAGCTTAGAGATCATTTAGAAAAGTTTGGTCGAATGAGTCAGAAATTGATGGAGATTTATAGAAAATAGATAAAAGAACCCTATCTGTCGATGAAAACAACAGGGCCAAATAAAGGAATTTATAATTCTCAGTTAAATCCGAGAATGACATATTACAAACCGTAAAACTAAGATTATTCTTAACATAGAAAAAACAACTCCCTGCCTTACCCTTCATGGAGTCCTTACGTACTACAGTATAACCTGGAATGCTTATTTTACTGTCAAGGATATTATCTAATAGCCAAGATTCTGTGACTCCAATGATACAAGGATCATTATCTGCTGCTATGCATTTCAGTTTGGACAATTTATTCCGAATACTTAAGCGTTCGTACTGAAGCAGCACGGAGGGTCTTTTAACAAGAGCGTGTTTTGTCTTAGCTTGTATTTTACGGGGGAAGTGATTAAACTCTGAGGTGCAACCTGAAAATTCTGCTGGATAAAAAAACGTGGTTGTAGATAATTTATCTCTAAGGGCGTGAGTCGGACAATGGGGATTGACGATAAATGGATAATTCGAATTAAACACCGATAAATCTGTGGGAGGAGCAGATGATCGCAAATATTTTCTTCTATTTGGGGAGGTCTTTAAAATTTTTATACTATAGGAAAAATGCATCTTAGCAGAAAGCCAAGCTTTTAAAAAAATTATCTACACATTGATCACTGGGGAAAGTGACAATTAGCGGGGGTGCCGTATCAGGCACTTTACAACGAATTTTAACAACTTTAAATTTGGGTATGTTCTTACAAACTTCCTTCACTATTTTTGAGGTAAGATCATGATAATTCAATATGTTATCGGAAAAACCTTAAATAATAACCTATGTAGCTCAGAAGCAAGTTCCCTAGAAGCATTAATAATCTTTTTATAAAAAAGCTTTCGAACACTGCTAGCAGCACTACGTGCAAGAGCTGAATTGGAGATTGGGGTAGAGACATTCAGAATTTTATTATAGGTCTCTCTAATGATTCCTAATAATGTACGAATATTAAACGCAAGTTTTTCCATGCGTTTATTATCTCTATCAAATAATATTAAATCATTATAAACATTATAAAATTTCTGTTCGATCGCATGATTACCTAAATAAAGATTTTTTCATTGGTCTTTCTACTAAATTTTAGCGAATTAAAAATATTATCTAATTTATTGTCAATGCTAGATAAGACCACATAGTTTGAATGTGAACCTTCAATGTAGAGGCATCTCCTGCAAATAAAATCATTGTCATATGGGATAATTTATTATTATTATTATTATTATTATTATTATTATTAAACTTTAATATCTCACTAGAGATACATTTAGCATAAAATACATTTTTACCATTAATATAAAAAAAGAAGTAGTAGTACAAATAATGGGATCAAAATGAAATAGAATGTCATATGTTGATGAATATAATTATAATCTATATAGTATGCATGTGATTTTTAAAAAATATATTTAAAATTGCTGTACATATAATGAGTCATTATAAGGCATAACTTATACTGTGAGATGTCCAAATTAGTTTAAACGTATGCGTAGGAGGAACAATTCCTACTTTGATAGGTTTTTTAGTGGTTCAATTTTGTTTGATTCTGGATTGGTTAATACTCTGGATAAGTAGGGCAGACATGAATTTTTGTATTGATTAGTTTTGGCTTTCATGTGCAGGTAAGTTCTTCTTGTTTTTCCAGAAGCTTTAGAATTGTTAAAAGCTGCATGTAGCGGGTGATTGTTATTATTTTCAATCCTTGATGCTAATTGTATACAGGATTTAAAATGTTTATCAACAATATCATTCAATAAGATAGAATATTTGATTCCTGCAGATTTTGATACCAATGATATGCATTTTTTTAATAACGTAATCCTGTTTTAATAAACCAGGAAAAATTATGGGTGAGCACTATAATATCAAAAAATAAAAGCATGATGTAATGAACAATTTAGTAATATAATTGTTAACATTTAGTTTTCTTAATTTATTTATATAGTAGCATAAGGATTTGGTTTTTAAAAATATATGCTCTACATGATTACACCATGTAAGTATGCTATTTATGTGTACACCAAAATATTTAATTTTGTTACAGGTGCATATATTTGTTTGATTTAACTTGAATGTTCTGTTTAATTCCATTGTTTCTCTTGGACGCCTCGTTGTAAATTTAACAAACTTGCATTTTGATGGATTTAAATTGAGATCAAAGTTAGTAAATCATTTTTCAATTTTATTAATAGAATTTTCAAAATTATTTAGATAATTGTTTGAAGAAATCTTTGTGCACAATACCATATCATCTACAAATTTAAACAAAAGTGATGGCTTTGGCACTAGCAATGGATCTACGTACAGTGAAAATAAAAACGGAGATAGTACTGCACCTTGTGAACTCCATTATTATTTTCTGTTAACTCTGATTTATTACGACCAATTTGTGTAAATTGTTTTCTTTTTGAGAAATAATTTCGTAGCCAGTTTAAAATGTGGTTAGGCGTTTCAAGTAGCTCAAGACGTTTAAGTAATTTTTCTCTTGATATGCTATTGAAAGCAGATTTGTAATCTAGAAACATGCAATATATTGAACATTTTCCTTTGTCAAGCGATTCAGTAATGTAATGAACAAGGCTGGCTACACAGTCTACAGTAGAATAATTATTTTTATATGCAAATTGATAATGATCATTACTAATGTTCAATATAGGCTTGGGGTCGTTAAGCATTATTTTCTCAGTTAATTTTAAAAACACTGAGGTGCAAGTAATTGGGCGATAGTGTTCTGGATTTGTTGATGGGACAGAAACTTTTGGAATAGATGTGATTCGTGAGATACGCCAAGTATCAACTACTTCACAATTCATAATAGATTTGTTTATTATTGTAGATAATGATGGAGCAATTGCAGGCATGCAGAGCTTTAATAAGTTGCAACTTATTCCATCAGGTCCAAGTGATGTGCTTGTTTTACAACTGTTAATTAATTTTTGAATATTAAAGTTGATAATAGGTGTTGAATAATTTTTAGTTAATTGATTAAATTCTGATATATTTGAGTTGTTTGAAGTAAAATAATCATTTAGTTCTTTAGCATCCATCTTACATTAATTTGCTTTTGATTTGTTCAAAATTTTGTTAATATTTTTCCAAATAAATTGTGAATTACGGTTTGATTAAAAATAATTATTAGCATAGTTATTAAGTTTGTTTATTTTTCAGTCTAATTTGCTTGTTTAAGTTCTTTAATTTAGTGTATTGACTAGATTTATATGCTACCTCTTTTTCTCTTCTAAGCCTTTTAAGATTTAATGAAGAAATATTATTGTTTGTGATCTCAACCTTAACTACTGGACAATATTTGTTAATATAGGTGTTAATAAGATCAGTAAAAAGTACAGTAGCATCATTTAGGATAAGATGGTTAAAATTGATGTTATTAATGTTCAATAGTAATGCTACATTTGAATTCGATGTATCTCGCACATTTATGAATGATTTAAAAATAGGCTTCAAATATTTTGAATGATAATGCTTCGAGTATATTTTTGGAAGTAGACGAATTATTGAATGGTCAGATGTTGAAAGAGGTGCATGTTGTTTTACTGAAAAATAATCGGGGGCATTTGTAAAAATATACAGGGTCCAAAATGGTACTTGTCAGTGAACTCTTATTTTTTAATTTTTGCTATTTCAACTTGAAAGTTATATTTGATAATGCTATTTGTAAAAAGGAAATATTTTTAGTGTTTTGAATATTGATATTGCTAATGTGATGTTTAATGCTTATTTCAGTAAAATGTTGATGTGCCTAATATGCTTAAGTGATGTAAGGAAAGTCAATCAATTTCAATATGCTAATTTTGACAGCTCCCATTTTAGCCCCTGTAATCTAGTTGTTTTTAAAGTCTTGTAGAAAAATTAACTAGATTAGTAAGGCCCATTAGTTTGAATATGTTAGTATTCGCATGATTAAAATCACCAGCTAATATGATTAAAATATTTTCATCAACACTGATAAGATAATCAACTAGTTGGTCGTAGAAATAATTAATTTCCACAGTGCTAGAAGAAAGTGCTATGTAAATATTTTTGTAGTGAGACATGTATTTATTTCTGCAGTTGACAATTAAGCACTCAATTCCATTTTGCGAATATTTTTATTATTACAGTATTCTCTATTAATGTATGTAATAAGACCTCCCCACGTTTCTTAGTGTAATTTTTTCGATCAAGTCGAAATATAAAAAATCCATCAAGTTCTACAAGATTATTCTCAACATATATATTCAACCATGATTCTTGGATTAATATCACACAGCTATTAATATGTAATCTGTTTGTCATGAGAGATCGTAGATCAAGGACATCTCATTAGATAACTTTAATTTTAAAACTTTTTGAAAACCACTATAATGAAATTTAAGTTTATTTTAAACAATTATATGTTTTGGTGTGTTAGAAAAACTGCTTGAAATTAAATTTGGACATTGTTGAAATTGGGATTTTAGGGACAAAAGCGTATTTCTGTTGAATTTTATTTAATAAAAAAGTGGTAAAAAAATTGATTTATACAAAGAAAAATATGAAAATATTAAAAAAATATTAAAAAATTAACAGTAAAAAAGTATTTAATTCCGGTGTTATAGAAACATAGCGCAGCCATTTGTGGGCCCGCGTTTATATATATATATTATAACTATTAACAGATACTTCTGTGCAACAGTCAGAACCAAAAGTTGTAAAAGGAACAAAGCATACCAGTTTTAACAATTTTACCATAGCCATGCCGTTCACATTTAAAAATTGATAAAATTATTTGTAGTAAATTAATAAAAATAAATCTCAAACAACAAAAACAACTGTTAGTACACGAAACAAAAAGTAACACTAAGTTACTGTAAATACACAAAAGCAACAAAAACAAATGCAAAAATGAAATTTCAACAAAGAAAAGCAAACAAGCGGACAAACAAAACTTGATGTAATTTAAAAAAAAGAATAGAAGAAAGGATAAATAATGCTCCAGTGGAAGTATAGCGTGACTCTTGCCTCACCTTGCGAGTTGTTGTATTATTTTAATATTGCTTAATAATAAATATTAATTTATTTTAATTTTTATATTAACAAAATTTTGTTATAATTAATTTAATTTTTTGTTAATAAATTAATAGCTTTTAATTATCTGGAGGATAATATTTTAGTTTTTTCAAGGTTGTGTGTGGTGACCCAAGTAGTACAAATGTCGGGTCCTTTCGCAGTTTTATTTTTATCAAATGATAATGTATTTGAAATGTTTAAATCAAAGATTGTAATAGGCAGAAAAAGTATAAAACACGACACTGATGTTGAAGTAGAATCTTCACCTTATATTTCTCGTCATCATTTAGAAATACATTGGAAAAATAATTCTTTGAAACTGAGATGTAAAGGTAAAAATGGGGTTTTTATTGATAAAAATTTTGAACCATTTGGATCAGTTTTACGTCAAGTGCCTTCAAAGTTAGTTATAATTTTGATTGAGAATTGTAATTTACTTTGATAGCTACTAGACCATTGTATTATTTATTTATAATTAGTTAATTTTTATTACACTTTGATTATTTGGGTTATAATTAATAATTATTAAAACGTTTTTTTTTGCATATTGCATTTTGATTTGTTTAGAATCTAGAATTATTTTTAAATTTAACTACTATTTAGATTCTAAAATTACTTGTTTTTAAATTGTTTTAGATGTACTCTGCGTTTTCCTAGTACTTCTATATGCATTAAAATACAACAATGTTTTTTATTGCCAATTAAGCACAGTTCAACAAAAACAAATTTTTCTTTGCATTCCGACTACAAAAAAGGTTTCTTCAGTTCTCTCAAAAAATGCACAAAGCTGACTGGCGATGAAAATGATGATGAGGATTCGGATCTTGATTGCAGTTTTGAAGACTCATCATATTTTCCATCAGTTATATGTGTTGAAAACTCTAGTCGTACTCGCCGTAAACAATCATTAATACCGTTTAATCAAACAAAAATTGATGAAAAGAATGAAGAAATTAGAAAATCTGTTCAAGTCACTTCGTTGTTAAACAGGTAATGCAATGTAGTGTTTTCGTCTTTTTTTTTAATGTTATTGAAATTAAATATGTGCATCTATTTATTAGTAAGTAGTTTAATTTAGATGTTTTATATAAAAATATGACAATCACAATACTTGACATTTTTATAAAATATTTCTTTAATGCTAATTTTTAAAATAATATTAGGTAGTGTAATTAAATTATTGGCTTTTTAAGAACGACCTTTTAATTGGATATCTTATTTAAATTGGAGTTATATAGAATCAACTATTTCTTTAGTTGCTCCTATGCCTTTCTATAATTTTAGGATTGTAGTACTATTAACCTATCCAACCTTATACAAAATGTTATATTTTTTCTGTACTTATATATTGTTATACTTTAGTGAAAACTGTTTGGAGAATCAGAAATTCGGATTAAATACTGAGACTAATGCTTTTGTTACCAATGCCACACATACGCTTGGTGAAGAAAATATTACTTATTCAGTACCAACAGTCAACACTTTTGAAACATCTAATGGTTCAAATTTGCACAAGGATTACACTTCAGATAAACAAATCTTATCTTCACAGACATTGATCCATCCTACTGGATATAATGCACTTGACACATCATCGATTATTCTACCCAATAACAGTAATAAGTTAACGGCACCGACTTGTGATCGTTGGGATTGTTTTACAAAGCCACCCTTTTCATATGCTCAATTAATTAGTCAATCAATTGCTAGCCAATCAGATCATCAAATTACATTGAGTAAAATTTATGAATTTATAAGCACTCGTTATCCATATTATCGGATAACGGATAGAGGTTGGCAGAATTCAGTTCGACACAATTTATCACTCAATCGTCAGTTTATCAAGGTATTTTTTAAATGTTTAATTATTTATTTAAACATTAAAGTGTATGTTATATGTATTTGTTATTAAAAGTTTTTAGTGGTAAGAATTACTCAATACAAAATGAAATAATTTTTTGTAATATTAGGATTGTTAAATTGATCTGACATGTTTCAGTTAATATTTACTATCAAATTTTTAGGTACCTCGCATACAAGACCATGGTAAAGGATGTTTTTGGCGAATCGATCCTATCTATGAAACAAAACTTTTACAAACAGCATTTCGAAAGCGTCGATCTCGAGTTTTTGATAATCCATCTTTTGGGAAAAGTTCTTTGGCATTTCATAATGGCAGTCGTTTACGCAGTTATTACATTTCGAATAATTTGATTAAATATCCATTTCGAACTTCTATACCGTTAGTCCCATCTTCAATCCACAAAATAGCTGGAATATTTAATGAGTCAAAATTACCAAAGAAAATTCAGGTTATTTCTACATCCTTAAAAACGTCACATCCTCAAATGGCTCATAAAGTACATCAGGTTGTAAACGGTCAAGTACAAAGTCACGTGAGTCGATTGTTTCATTAGAAATGCTTTTTTAGAAGTTTTGATCTGTTGTCATAAAAAAACATCTTAAGTTTGATGGTGCCGTTTTAAAATTTCAATTATTACTCTTTATTATTTCGATATTTGTACAGCATATTAAACAATTGACTCCGATATTTTAATAAGCATGACAAACACAGGAGTAAAGCGCCGTTTATTGACTGGTAGATGGTATCTTTGTGATGGTGCTACTGTTCTTAAATGTTGACGAAACCGCCTGAGTTTTTGTCAGGTTTATCTTCCATAGATAAATGACTACATATGGTATACATGCACTTTAAGTATTCTGGGTGTATGTTTGCACACATAGGCCTAGGCGGAAGTCCAGTTATACCGCTGCACACTTGGTCCTTGTTGTATTAGTGTAGGTGCTTGGGTGCAATAAAACTTTATTTTTCAATTGCATTGGATTTAAGGTATATGTGTACTATGCGAAGCCGTTGGTTCAAGGAAGACAATTCTGAATAAAATTATTTTTTGTAAACAGTGGCGCAGTCACAAGGATGATGATGTATTAGCCAAAAATGTCTTTTTTACATATTGGAGGCAATCGTTTGAAATGCTCTGCGAATACGATAATAATGATACGACATCACCGAATTTAGCTATATATGTACAAAAAGGCTATCCAATTGATTCATCTGATTATTAGTCTTAGTTTATTTTGTACATTTTCAAAAATGTTGGCGAATGTTATTTTACGCACAATCTGTAGCAAATGTGAATGTTGTACACGAGCAAACCAAGTTGGATTTTGTCCAGACGTGCAATGTATTGATTAAATTAATATTGATTATAGAACGTTTGGTTACAATCGCAACATTAACAGCCTACGTTGTATTTTTGGATAACTCAGTTACTATCAATCGTAATGTACTCATTAAGAAGAATGTTTTGCCGAATTTGTTAATTTTATAATGACCTTTAGTGTGGATGGTGATATATCTCTATTATTTTCACATTCGTTCGTTTGTGAAATTTATAACAGGCAGAAAATAATGCATTCTTGGTATACTCGCAATGCTATTTTTACGGAGGAGACAAGGAATTTGTAAAGTGTGATCCTACTTGCACAAAAAGTGGCAAACAATGTATGATTAACATCTAAACAAAAAACAGTAGTTCGTTTGAATACTCTTTTTTCAAAAACTAATTACCATGAACGGGACCTCTTTTCTAGTTACTGATCTATTTATCTACTCAGGCTTTTATTTCGGGATCTAGTTCTTTAGAGAATTAGTGTCGTACTCATCTTTCTGCATTAACTTTTGATTCAAGTAATGACCCGTAAAATCTTTCTTTTATAACAGGAGTGGGTATATATATATATCTTTATTTTTCAGTGAAATCATCGATTATCTGCATTATTACAGCTGCAAACGGAAAGCAGGTTTCAAATGATTTAATCTCAAACGATCATATTTAGTATTTCAAAACTTTTCAATTGCTGTCAAATACCATTATAATAACTATATATAATGAAACACAATTGTTGATGTGATCCAATTTTTATAATCATTAATGGCTGTGTCACATTTATCTACATTTGTGCATTCCACAAATTTCACGCTTTAATCCTGCAATTTTTAAACGCATTTTTACAAATAGGCCATAATACTGAATTTTTTAATCACTTTTGTTTTTAGTCAATTTTGGTACTTTACATATCACAAATATCTGTTACTTTATAAAAATTGCTCAATTATTTTATTATGTGGATGTTCGTTATGCAATAAAAACTTTCTATCGTTATATTAGTTTATCTGTTTTCAAACATTACACTTAGCCATCAAAGATTGAACCAACAAGCTAATAAAATCATGGTACTGTACTTATCCTAACTAAACCAGAAATAAGCCAAACGACTTTGTTATCAGCCCATCACGATGGGATGGTCAGTGATATGATCCCAACAGTTAATTTGTGTACAGATTTTTATATGAATCACGTCTGATAACTACAGTGATCAATGTTAATTTTTGTCCTATCTTTCATTCATTCATTTTGGTTGGTGACGTGGTCATCTCTTCATTATTTCCCATATTTATACGACACGTAAACGATCGACTTCGTTGGCTTGTTAATCGTAATAAACATGGAAGAATAACAAAGTTTCTTGGCTGGTAGGTGACATTCTTGTGATGTCGCCACTGTTCGCAGAGGCCGCCTGATTTTTTATCAGGATTATTTCCCTTAACCAAACGGCTACATATGGTATTAGTATAATTTTAGATACCTTTGTCGCTCATACCCAAAATAGGTATTAATGAAGTTCCCTGCCTAGATAACAAAGGTGTCTAAAGTATCAAACTTTATTCTCACCACTGGCAAAAGTGTGGACTCGTTTGATTCCGCTAACAACAGATGGCAGTAGAGCTACCTCTTCATCAGTTCGCCAGTTATATGCTTATTAAGTTTCTACGAAACATTAAGAAATATAGTACCTTTGTAGCAGTAACTGTTCACAAAATTATCCAAACCGTTCAACTTTTTGCTAGTATGTGCTCTATTAGCTAACTCGATGTACTTGAGATATTTTCTTCAAAAATGCATAATAACATCTATTCACTAAAACGGAAAACGGGTTATACCACCGTTCACTTAGTCTATGTTCATAAAACACTACGTGCGGGATATGAAATAAGAGGTATAACCGCAATTAGAAATAGATTTTGCCGTTCAGAGTCATTAGTATACCATTACCATTTTTAAATTGTTATAATTTTAAAAGGATACTTGATTGCAATCTCTGAGAAGATAAACAAATTTATATATATAAGTATTCAATTACAAATTAAAAATACAATATAAGCCAAGTACTCTAATGTTTTCTAGTTTAACTTTTAAATATATGCACAATTTAAAGTCGTTCAATTTGTATATTTAATGCAACTCTATGTACATTTATATAATTTCAAAAGAAACTTATACAAAACCTACAAAATAATATGAAAATTATCCTTTATGTTAAAAATTCAAACCGCAATTTAAGTTTTAAATAAGTATTTAGTCGCCAATACTAATTTTAAATAATTGTCCGATAATGCTGTGTTACAAAATGAATTGTCTGAATAGTATTGAAATGATTCGGTATTATTTCGTAAACTTGACGGAGATTGGCGTTAGATATCTAAAATGGGCATACCAAAAATTATATATATATATATATATATATATATATATATATAAATAACATGGTTTTCTACTATTAATAATCAACTCGTATTTTATATTAAAAAATAAATTAAATATGCAAAATTAATGTAAATTAAAGAAAAATGGTAACTTACTAAATGCATCAAAAATTTAGTCCGGTTACGAAGATATATTTGTAGTAGAAGGCAAAAAAGGTCCTAATTTAACAAAAAAAAACACTATAAACTATCAACCCTCATTAAAATTTAAAATTAACGAAACTCTCCATCTAAAAATTGTTTAAAGTGGATAAAGTTTACAAATAAAAGCAAGATTTAAAGTTCACATAAACTAATTGAATTTTTAAAATCGAGAACTACAACCAACGACGATATAGTCAAAACTTCTATCTTAAGACTGTAATAACCTTAAGGATTTAAGCAGTATTTGTAGAGTCTAATTCCCATTTCCCTACCTCCAAGCATTCTATCATGGTGCACAGAGATATAACTGGGTTTCTACCTTGATTGACAGGTGCAAGTATACATTTATAGTACTCAAAGGGAATCTTCAGGTATACGTATACCATATAAAGCCGTTGGGTTGAAAGAAACAACCCCAACAAAAAGTTATGCGACCTCATCAATATTTGCGATCAATGGCATTAAACGAGAAAATTAATTACTTTCTGACATTTTAATGCATATACAAGGTTTTCTCCCCCTATAAAATATAGGAAACAATCGTTCAAGATGCTCTGTAAATAAGGAAATAATAACAATATGACCATATCACCAACTCATTCACTATTCTGTAAAGCATTATCATCCGAAAGTTTGAATACAAAAATCGAAGAACTTCCCAGTGTAAAACTGAAACTACAAAATTTCTCAAAAACCCTATACACATTAATTTTCAAAAAGTATACGAATAAAAAATTTTTTTTAAATAAAAGGGCATTATGAGTAATTTTTGTACTTTAATTAAAGCATAACCTTGTAACGCAACGCATCATAAATTCTTATTAACCATTTATATAAAATCTAACATCCGTATATTAAGCATTAATAATTAAAATTAAACATTCAAGATAGTAAGAATAAATACCGTTTGATTTAATCGAGATTGATTCAGAAGCTTGTGATTTCAACTCCGAATGATGAGTAGAATTAATCAAATGTGAAACCGGATTAGAAAGCTGAGCACCAGATTGATTGTTAATTGATTGTGAATTGGTAACGTTCACGTGATTAAAATTCGAAACCTTAGAATCAGATGTAACAACTTCCGTATTTGAAGCTTCAAAACTTCGAGGAACTGAGCCAGCAATTGGTTGAGTCACAATCGCATTTAGAGGTAGATTTGAAGAAGCACTTCCAACAAAAACCGGAAGCATATTGTTTTGAACTACTCCAGAGGGCGTTTGTGAATTGTTTGTAGCTTGCGAAATAACTGCGGGATGAGAAGTAGTACGATCCGCAATTGTAGCCAAATAAATAAGATTGCGATGCAAAACACGTTCTATTTCAGTGGCCTCCTTAAGAGCCCCAGCTCTTTGGTGAGCCATTAGACTGTGAATTAATCCCACATTTTCGTCAAGCATCTAAATTATTAAAAAATTCAATATCACCAAAAGTCTTCAATGCATTCTACGTACTAAAATTTTTATTGCTCATTAATTAAGTAAACTATAAATGTTATACACGAGAAACCCTATAAAACTAATAAATCAAAAATGAACAACTTTAGCATTCAAAACGTTGCATTATTCGTTTACAATATCTGAAAGAAATGACGTAAACACATATTTTTGCATTTATGACGTATGAAATGACGTAATTAGTTGATCGCACCAAATGTTTCGCATTATTGACAAAAGCATAAATGACCCAAATCATATTTGTGTGAAAACGGTCAAGCAGAATAAGGTTTATTCGATGTAAAATGCATACACCATGAGCCTATCATAAATATGAACCTGCAGATGTACAGCTAAATCGAATTTTAATATATAGATTTTTCTGTTGTTCAATACTAGTGATAACAAATTCCTTAAACTGAATTTATTAGTAGTTAATACTAACCCGACCAGGTTGCAGTTAATTAAAAATAAATCAACTTCAAAACATATCACAATTAATATTTAAGGCAATAAAATTTAAATAAAAAATGACCTTTTGGATAGACAAAGATTGAGCAGGTACATCTCGTCGGACCTGACCAGGAGACTGCAACTGAGACATTGTGAAATATCAAATGACAGACGAAACACTAGACTACAATATTGAACAAAATGTGTAATAATAACTTTTTATAATTGTACAAAAAATAAATATTATATACTTTCATTTAAAATTATTGTTATTTTGCAAAAAAATATTTATAAATTTTAAATAAAACAATTTGTTTTATTAAAGTGTTTTTATTTATGAAATATTAATGTATTTAGGATTTCGGCAAAGAAAATTGGAAACAAAAATAATAAACAATATTATTTTATTTTATTGTAAAAAATTACATTTAATTTTTGAAAGTAATATTTTTTAAACATTACCATTTTTGTTTGACAGTATCAATGATTTATATCAGTGGGAACGGTTATATATACGACTGTTCCCACATCGTTAAAGACATCCGCTTTTATGGTCATCTTTGTTTCTATCTTGGTTTTTTTCTGGTTTCAGGTTTCAGAAACTCCTTTTAGTCCTCGGTTCAAAAATGTCATGTATCATATATGAGGGTAAAATAATTAGTGGAAATAGAAAATAAAGTGACATATTAAATAAAATTATGAAGATGATACAAATCATAAGCCAATTTAAAGGTTTTATAAAACGAGGCCGAGATGACGTGTACCGGTAAGCTATTCCACGCTGAAATAACCCTATATGATAAATGATGAGAACACAGACGAGACTGAACCCTAGGTTTGGAAATCTTGAAAAAATATCCTCACCGTGCATTATTGGAGAGGGCAAAAAGATACTTGAACTGGTTAAAATTAAGGAGTTTAAAAAACTAAGATATGGTTACCCTGGAGTCTCTTGTCGTTTAATGGGTAGGGTTTGAGAGTTTCAAGACATTTGGGGTATTTAATGTTCTTAAGCAATCAAGGTATTTTGGTGAGTCTCCTATGCACCTTGTCAAGTTTGAGAGTGTCCGCCTTTAGAATAAGGGACAACTTAAATGCAATATTTAAGGTGCGACCTAATATAAAGTTGAAAGAGGAGGAGAGTATAACTAATAAAAATGTTACTTAGGTTGCGCTTAAAAAGTTTAACTAATTGATAACACTAAAGAATAGCTTTATTTTGATAACAGGGAAAATTGAGAGAAGGACCAAATTAAACACCTAAATCTTAAACCAGGTTAACTGGAGCAATAGACTGCAAATTAGGAGCTTTAAAAAGATTGCCTAAATATTTATCGAAAGTAAAATGATTACACCCATTTTAACAATTAACGCAAAAAATTACAAAGGTATTAAATCTAAATTAATTTGTTATGTCCAATTATTTTTTCGTAAAAACAAATATCGGGAATTAAAAACAATGTTTAGTGCTTAATAGATACTTTATATATACTTAGAAATATTTATTTAAGAAGGCTGAGTCGGCCAAAATAGCATATTCTAAAAGCTACTTCTATATTAACGTAGATAATAAGTTAAAATTACACAATTTTTATAATAATTAGTCTATTATTTTCAAAAATATTCACTCCCGGTTGTTATAAAAAAAGCCCATCCTCGACAAGTAATGTGTTGGTTTGGTATTAAGTATAATCAACCTATCAAATGGAGAATTATATCTGGTACCTTAAATAGTAAAAAATTTATTTCAGTTATGAAGGATATTTTTTATTATGAAATGCAGCACACTTACACGGGGGTTACTACTGTTTTTCACAACAATGCTCCACATATCATACGTCCAAAAAGGTAACGTCATATTTATCTAAGTTCACTATATTTGCTTTATATTTACATTTAGACAGTAGAGGGGCTAAAATAAAAAAAGCTACCTTTCACTTAATTGCCACCTAACAGCCCGGATATTAATGTTATTGAAAATGTTTTTAGTATGCTAAAGCGCAATATCAATAAGCATACCGAAATTAAGGATTTATGTAAACGCATTCTGTTTGTTGTTCAATATGAGATGAAACAAGAATATATTAACACTCTCATTGACAGCATTCCAAAACGCCTGGATCAGGTTGTTCAAAAGAAAGGCGATCACATAGATTATTGAATTTTTTAAACTTTGTAATGTGCTTAATCATTTGATAACTGAACAATTTGCGTGTAATCTGTATTTTTATTAATAGTTGACGTTATAAATCATGTTAATCATTTTACTCCATTTCCGATTTTGCACCCGTTGATATTTTATATAATTTTTTTTACTTACAATATATATGTTTATATAATTATAGTTTTTTTTGAATTATTATATAGTATTGTATATTTTATAATTGAAATTACGTTTCTCTTGTATGCTATGTAGTTGCTAAAGAGGTTTTAGTTTAATAATCACTTTTTTGCAGTAATTGTTGTGAGGGTTGTACATTTTGAAACATTTAGAAAAAGAGGTTTATCCAGGGACCGCTAATAGGTATTATTAATATCCTGTAATTATTTAGAGTTGGTACCTTAAATTTTGACGTCATCAGCATAAAATAGGATGTCAGAATGAATAATCGAGGGAGATTATTAATGTAAATTATGAAAAGTAAAGGACATAACACTAATCCCTGTGGAACACCTAAAGTGATAGTGGTAGATGTAAAGGCCTCATTATCTAACTTAAAACTAAAATGACGGTTGGTAAGAAAATTGCGGTTCCAATTTAAGAGTGGAGGGCTTACATCAAGTAATTTTAACTTACCAAACAATGCGGAATGAGGTACCTTATTGAAGGCTTTACAAAAATTGAGGTTATTGATATCGATTGAAAGGGAGCATTCCAACATATAGGTTAGAGAGGTTAGAGAGATATGATCTTATTGGCATAAACATATGTTGTGTAGGGTTTATGAAATTACTATCCATAATAAAACTAATAAGATGGAATTTTATAATTCTCTCTAAGATTTTGTCAGGACCGCATAAAATACTAATAGATCTAAAGCTATCTTGTTTAAACCTACAACCTGACTTGTGAATTGGACGAATGAAAGCAAGTTTCTAAATTGCAGGTACTTTACCTAATTGGATGGAAAGTTTAAAAATATGGGCGAGAGGAGGTGCTAGAACAAGAGCAAAATCTCTCAGAACTCTTGGATAGAGTTTGTCGGCTTTTCTAGAAGAGGATTTAAGCTGGGTAATGTATTTGGTAACCAGACTAAGCGTGATGGTAGAACAACCAGAGTCAAGAGTAAGTTCGGTGAGTTGGTTGATAGAAAAATCTGTGTTAAAAACAGATTTAAAGTAAACTCCAAAAATGTCACTGACCTCAGACAATGAAAGGAGACAATGGGAGGAGAGATATTGCAACCCTCCTATTTTTGATAAATTTATAAAGGAGGCTTTTATTGAACTTGGCATTACAAAAGAGTGCACAGAGTTTGTGATATTTGAACCACCACAAGCTACCCCCTTATTCCGAAGATCCGGAGATCCACATTTAAGTCTCCATTTTTCTCTGGTGATAAGTTACTGTTAGAATGAAATATTAAAAGTAATTATTAATTTTTATTTCTATTACAATTTTTATATTATTGTACATTTAAACAACTTTGACTTTATTTGAACTTTGTTTTGCAACGCTTTTTTGTATTTAAATTCATCACGTTTGTTGTTCACTTAACTGTGGTTCTGTGAGTATATTGTGTCCTCTCTTTTAGCTACCAATTTTGCTTGTTAATATTTCAACTTGTCGGTTTTTAATTCGGATAGATCCAATTTCCTTTTTTTTAATTTTTGTCAGTCTGCTAAAATTTAACATTTTACACCAAAATTATTTATCTACTGGTGCTTTCTTCTCTGATTCAGGTTTCAGATTTCAGGTTTATACATGAGTTAAATAGGAGGAAACTCCTTGTAGTACTCTGTTCAAAGTTATCGGATATTATAAATGTAAAAAATAACAAAAAATGAATAAATATAAATAAATAAAGGGTAATAAAAGAGTTAGGTAAAATTAAGAAGAAAAAGCTTATCATATGCCAGTTTAAACGCTTGAATGGATAGGACTAACACAACATGTGGGGGCAAACTATTCCAAGCGGAAATAACCCTATAAAAGAAGTGATAAACACCTATACGGGAATAAACGCGGGGTTTAGAGAGCTTGAGAGAGTGTCCTCTACGAGGGTCGCTATAAATTGTGAATAAATGCTTAAACTAGTCGGACTTAATGAGTTTGAAAACTAAGATGAGGTCGCCCCGGAGTCTTCTATTTTTCAGTGAAAAAAGACGGAGGGTTTCCAGCCGCTTAGGGTAGGGGACGTTTTTAAAGGCACGCGGCAGCCTAGTGAAGATTCTTTGGACCTTATCCGGTTTGACGATATCAGCCCTTAGAAGTGGGGGAAGTCACTTAAATGCAACATTCAAGGTGCGGTCTAATATAGAGTTGGTAAATGAGTCGTGTACAGCTAACTGGAATATTCACCAAATTACGCCTAAAATACTTGGTTAGACGATAACAGTTTAAAATTGCTCTGTTATGATGGGACGTAAAGCTAAGGAAGGGGTTGAAAGTAACTCCTAAATCTTTAACTGTGTCGATCTTGGTGATGTACTGGGAACTAGGGAATTTGAACTGATTCCTAGAAGATTTCCCAAAAGAGAAGTGGTTACATTTGGAAATGTTTAGAGAAAGAGCATTATTTAGGGACAATTGATAAATGTTATTGATATCTTGTTGCAATTGTTCAGAGTTGAAGCTCCAAATTTTGAAATTGTCAGCATACAGAAGGATGTCAGAATGAACAACCGAGGGCAAATCATTGATATAGATAACAAAAAGAAGTGGCTCTAATACTGATTTCTGGGAGACGCCTAAAGTAATCGGGGTAGGGAGGAAAAGAATGCATTTCCTAATTTGACGCTGAACTAGCGATTGGAGAGAAAGTCGTGTATCCACTCTAAAAGAAAAAAACATATACCGAAGGCTTTGAGTTTACTAAGCAGTGCAGAATGCGGAACTTTATCAAAGGCTTTGTGAAAGTCAAAGTAGATAACGTCGACTAATAGTGAACGTTCCAGTGTGTGGGTAATATTCATAGTAAACTCAAGGAGGTTGGAGAAACAAGATCTTTTCGGTATGAGCCCATGCTGAGCGGGGCTGATAAGGTTGTTGTGTGTAATAAAACCCATCAAATAAAATTTAATTATTTTTTCGAGGATTTTGCTGGAAGATGACAGAATACTTATAGGCCTAAAGCTATCTGGCTTAAACTTGGAACCAGACTTATAAATTGGACGTATAAGAGCAAGCTTCCAAGTTACAGGAGAAATGCCGGACTGAATGGAGCGGGTAAAGATGTGGGTGAGGAGAGGAGCGAGTTCGAATGCACATTCTTTAAGGACTCTCGGGAAGAAGTCGTCAGCACCGCGAGATGTTGATTTAAGTTAAAACAAATAATTAGACACTAAAGGGGGAGTAATGATAAAGCTTCCAAAATCGAGGACAGAATCAGGAAGAGAATTGATTAAAATGTCGGGATTAAAAACGGACTTAAAGTATTCCCCAAAGGTATTGCACACCTCAGGGAGCAATAAAAATAAACCGGTATTATTTTTCAGTTTAGGGAGAAAAAGGTCGTAACCCCGTTTGTTTTTGATAAATTTGAAGAGAAGACTATTATCCGATCTGGCATTGCTTAGGAGTGAATAGAGTCTAAGGTTTTTAAGCCGTCTGAGACAAGCTACAGATTTACTACGCAGATCTAAGTAGCGGTAGAAAAAGGAGGGGAGTTCTAACGATTTCTACTTATGAAAAACTATGTTGCGGGACTTAACGATACGAATAATAAAGCGGGGAATTTTGGGTTTGGAACAGGTAGGGATGTGGAAGAGAATATAACGTTTTATACCTGTTTGAATGGAATGACAAAAGTGGTTATATAAATTATCTAAGTCATTATTTGAGAAGTCCCAGTTGACTTCCCTTTGGAAGTTCTTAAAACCTACAAAGTCCGCTTTACGGAAATTAGGAATAGGCAGGGATTGCGGCTTAAAGCCCACAATTGATAAAGGGAAATAGATTTTGAAGGCAAGTAGAGTGTGATTACTCTTACCCAAAGGAAGGAGATAGACAATAATGTCTAATAACGAGGCTTTGTTCGTGAAAACTAGATCAAAACAGGAGGGGGTTTGCCAATTCTAAACCTGGTGGGAAAGCGGACGTACTGGTAGAGTGCGTACCCAATACTGAATTGGAGGAACGTGGTATTAAAGAATTTAGGGGAGCAGCTAAAAATGTTCCAATTTATGGAAGGGGCGTTAAAATCACCCATCAGAATATAGTAGTTATGCTTAGTCGCTAACACAGAATAAAGGTCTTGGAAAAGGGACTTATTGGAAGCATCTGGGAGAGAGAGAGACAACTTTATTTAAACTTTGTTTTGCAACGCTTTTTTGTATTTGAATTCATTACGTTTGTTGTTTACTTAACTGTGGTTCTGTGAGTATATTGTGTCCTCTCTTTTAGCTACCAATTTTGCTTGTTAATATTTCAACTTGTCGGTTTTTATTTCAGATAGATCAAATTTCCTTTTTTTAAATTTTTGTCAGTCTGCTAAAATTTAATATTTTACACCAAAATTTTTTATCTATTGGTGCTTTCTTCTCTTATGTTAACCTTAGTACCCTTTTAGCTGTGTTTAGTAACTACTCTGTTATTTAATGTTTAACATTCCTGCACTACTTCTGAGGACTTCCTGTTCTGTATTTTCTTGTTCTTAAATTGTCTAGTTAGGTTGGTTTTTCTTAATTTGCACTATTTTATTTTCTTCTTGCAACTCTCCATTACCTCTTGCTTGTTTCTAAAACTTATTTTTATTAACACTAACCTGTGATACGTAACGACATTTTTTTCATTTATCACTCTGCAGTCTTTTACCATTTTTATATATCTTTCCTTCGTTGTTAGAAAATCTATTTGGCTTTGTTTTCTACCGCTCCAATATATAACCAATTAGTTCCTTTCTTTTTAAAAAAAAATGTGTTGATCAGAACTATGTTTTGTGAATCTATAGACTCTAAATTTTTTTGCCATTTTTGTTTGTATTTTTAATTCCCCATCCGCCGTGGCATCTTTTAACACTCTCTCTAGATTATCTTACATAATAATTTAAATTAACACCAAGTATTATTTTTTTGTCTAAAAAATGCTGCAAAATATTTTCTCAAGGTGTTCTCAGAATTCATTTTTACCTTCTTCTCATGTCCAGCTTGGGGTGCGTATGCGTTAATAATATTTATGTACAAACCACATATATTCAGTTTTACCATCAATTCTCGTTTGTTGAACGTTTTTACTTTAACTAGATTTTCTCTTATTTTGTTTAATAAAATAATATCTACTCCATTTTTTTCTAAGCCCCCACTGTACAGCTGTTTATACCCTCCAGCTAAAGGTTTTGCTTTTTTACCCTTCCACTTATTCTCTTAAAAACATAGTATGTCCAACTTATTTTTCTATCTATTAGTTTAACAATGCTTAAAGTGACTATCCTCAGAATCCCTTGTATACATCTTAGGTAGACTAATTTTTTTAGTTTGACCCGTCTGTAACCAGGAAGCCTTAGTGGATTTATCATATGACTCAGGCAATTATCATATGCATCGTTTACGGGGATGCTCTAGTGTTTATTAAACCAATATATAGCATAATGACTATGGTAAAGTTTTGAGAATGAGGTTGTACTTTCGGATGCTATTTTTGATGCAAAACCTACTCCTTTATCCAGACTTAGAACTAACTAGATTGGTTTATTTTTGATACTTTCTAGGTGGAGTTTTCTAGTAGTAGTTAAGATGACGATCTATAATATATTATTAGTAAATATATTTTTTTTTCAAAACTTTGTTTGTACGCATCAATAATCATTTCTACAGCAATATATGGGAGTGAAACGTGAAAACGTACGGACAAGATTGATAAAATGGTAAATGTTTTTTATCGCCGGTGTCTTAGAAGTATTTTAAAGATTACCTAGCGCGATCACATTTCAAATAATGAGATTATGAGAAGAACTGACCTTCGTTTACTCCATGACATCATTACAATTAGACAAAGAAAATTACTTAGTCAAATTCTACGTTTACCGCTCGAAAGACCAGCAAGAACGGTTTTGGAATGGACAATTGTAAATGGTAAAAGAAAGGTTGGCAGACCATAGAAAACGTGGCTAAAAACTATTCTGGAAAATCTAATTGAAATGAATGTTTCATGGGCACAAGCAAAAGTTTGGCAGAATGTTCAAATACATGGAAACTTTTTGTTTTCTCATGTTCTCTTTGAATTACGAGTCTTTGATGTTAATTTTGCTGTAATTGTTGTCTTATTGCCCCATGCTTATTTTTTAAAGCAAAAGGGTTTTGTAATAATAATAATAATAAAAATAATTTTAAATTATAAAAAGTATAAAATAAAGAGTTGTTTAAATTAAAATACAAGAAAATTGTTTTTGTTTAACAGAATAATCGTTGTAAAAGTGAATATTTAAGGAAAATAGTTTTCCAAACTGAAAAAATAAATTTATAAAAATTCAGTTATTTAGGGAAAATAAGTAAGTTATAGGTTGGTTTACAAGAAAAAGTAGTACAATACTTTAAAAAAATTTAAAATTATTTATGTTTTTATAAATTAAAAATAAAAATAAAAAAGTTGGTTTGGTAAATATTGCTCGTCATATATATTTTTTAATTAATTAAAATTTAAGTAAATTTTATTGAATGTGAAAAAAGCAAGTAATACATTTTAAATTAAAACAACGTAAACAGAACCTTGTGTCAGTTTGTAATTTTAATAATTTTAAAGATTCTTTAAAGTGAGTTCTATTGTAACGTTTTTAAAAAGTGGCTTAATTTCCCAAATTCTAAAAGTTGGTAAATTAATATAAGGCTACTCTACTACTTAAATGAAATAAGTTAAAAACCTTTTGTTTAAAAAATACATCAATTATTTGTATTTATAAAACTTTCAAAATAATTTTTATGTATGCTACATATCCAACCTAATAACAAGAATAATGTGTAACCTGATGCGGTCGTGATTTTGGTAAACACTAAATCTACACCAAAAAATGTACAAAAATAATTGTTTAACTTTTTATTTTTGCTTACTGATTGTTAATAAGTAGTTTGTCTCTTTAGATGTAATTTCCTTTTAATGAGAAAAATAAATTTGCACAAATGGTTTATAGATAAGTGACATCTCATTGGCTGTCTCTTAAGATGAAATTTCCTTTTAATGATTATTTCTACTTCCTTAATAAATTTGGTGTTTGATTTTGGTTTTATTTCCATTCTTTCAAGTTGTATTACAGACTTTTATAGTAATTATAACATCCAACCTTTGCTTAACATTAATATTAATAAAAAAATCAGTAAAGAAGAAATTATGGTGTATTAAGTTAATAGAATGTTTATAAAATAATCATAAAGTGTTATAATTATTTTATGACAGTTAACAATTGCGTGAGAATACGTTTATTACATCAGTTCCTTTTATCATGTCAATTATTGGAATATTGTGAGTGTGCTAAATGCGGCACACAAAGAATCATGTGAATCACATGATTAACTCAAGTGACATAAATTCTTGTTATTACGTGGGCTATGGAATGATACTGTTGTATGTTGTAATGTATCGGACTAGAGTAAATTTTTTACAAATGACTAATCAATGTCTACATTCCTTATTATTTTTTTACAATTGAATTGTATGATATTGGAATTAAAAATAATTATTAAGGTAGATGTTAGGTAAGGGATCATATTTTATAAAATTATGTTCGTTTTTGTTACATAATAAGCACCATTTTAATCGCACTAATATATTGTTATGAACACAGGTAAATTAAAGTTTATTTAGAACCAAATGTCAAAATAAACAAATTAAGGTCTCCTTTTTTGTGAACTACACTATTTTACGGTAGATAATAAATTAATAGCATTACAAAGACTTTTATTTTATGTCCTATCTCATGGACTTGTTAAATGTATCATGATGTCAACATATCAAATGCATTCATATCAGTGAATGTGGCTCTGTAATAAGATTGTAACTACTGTATACAATGGATAATATTCTTGGATTATCTTGTATTTTTATCGTCATAAATTTTTACAAATAGAATTGTTTTGGTTTCAGTTCCAGATCAAATTTCATCGTTAATAATACATATATGTTTACACATTATTCTTTGTTATTAGGTTGGATTGGGATGATACCGGACCAAACACTAGAGACATGGTCTACATTTAATAATAAAAAACTGGAACAGGAGATAATACATTGTCCTATAGAGTATTACAGGTCTTAAATGTGAAGGTTATCTTTGTGTATTATGTGCACATTAACTAATAAGATAAGGTGTAAATGAGGTTTTTTTTAGAAATGGTAAACACTATCTATCACATGGTGCATGACCATGAACATTAATTCATTTAGAACTTAGACAGAGAGTGAAATTTTTTCCATTTTTACTGTTATCATTAAAAATCGCTTTGTTATTGCAGACTTATCAAGTTCCTACTGTTCCAGTAGTTGAAATAAAATTGTTAAGAGTACAAATAATCATACAGTCACTGCAGGAAGAAGTTTTTCATTGTGTTGTAAATAATGGTAGGAATATTTTTATGTCTGAAGTAAACAAGTAACTGAGGTCAGTTAAGTAAACAGAGTGTAATAGTGGATATAAAACTGTGAACACTGCATTGATAAGAGTACAAATGGTCTTTATTTTGTTTACCGAGAGCACGACGTGGTATTAATCTTAATAAATAAATATTTTAGTTTACAGGTTAAGATATGGAATTACATCATTACTGCTGTAAAGATAGGCTATATTTACATACAACTTACATTAATAGAGAGATACACTACTGTACAATGATTAATATTTACTATTGAATTATATGTTCAATGATTACGTAATGAATTGTAATCACATAGTCTTGACACTGCATGTGAGATGTTGTACTTCTGGTTTGTAAGATTTATACGGCCTGACATTGTATCAAGGTTGTCTGACTTAACAGTTGACAAACAGAAATAGTGACGGATAAATAATTGCTGTAAAGAAAATGATCCTATTTATTTCCTGTTATACATTGTATGCTAATTGTGTTATAATAAGGAATCCATTTCAAGAGGCTTTCATTCTGTTATTACATAATGATGTTTGTATTAAAAAATTTTATGTAATACGTACGTATTCTTAATTATAATAATAATTGGCGTAAGAAAGTTAACGTAGCATACATATATTCATCGTCAAAGTACATTTCATCTTAAATTTCTGTCTTTTATTGCACGAACTAAATGACCTAAGATTGCCAATTTTCTACAATGTTTCGGAGGACAATGTTATTAAGTAAAGTAAAAAGTTAACTGGTACTTATACTAAAATTAGGGTTTATCAAATTGCTTTATTAACTTTATCGGCTTATGTGTCCTTAACCCATATTATTGATTAATTACTCGATTTATTTGAAGGTACAGCTGTGATTACAAAAGATAAGGCATTCATAGTAAAAAATATATTTTCATTAATTCAAACAATTTTGTACAAAAATAATAAAATCACAGAAATCTTCTTGGTCAATACAGTATGGGAATGTTAATGAAATTAACATAAAACAGTATCAAAAGAATTATATTAACACCATCCTTGATCCATATTGGTCTAAGTCCAGGATGCACCACGTGGAGGTTTGGATCATCAGCATCCCAAAAATTATTTGGAAAATGGAAATATAAAATCAAAATTAAAATTAAAATCAAAATTTTACATATAAAATGAAAATTGAAAAAATATCAGTTATTTTGACATTATGCATTCATTAATTGTATGCAGTTAGAAAGTTGGCAATCACACATTTAAATTATTCAATGCAGATGTAACGGCATCATCAATTACATCAATGTCCACTTCGTTTTCAATCACCTTCTCCATACATTTGAGGAAAATGTCTGCTATTCTTTCGTTCCTACTAAAAAATATAAATAATTTTTCAATTTACCTTGAGCATATGATATTTGTTAATTGGTTAAATTTTCTTTTGTTTTTAAGTGAATTTTCGGCCATGGGCATAACAAACGGTTGTGAGCTTCTTGTTGATCGTACAATATTAGAAGAATTTCTATATTGTTTGGTCCATCTACAGCAGTGAGTTAATAGATCTAGAAAAATTATTATGAAATAGTTTACATACCGCAATGTAACATATTCATATTTTGTGCTTCTATTAAATGCTCACAGGATAGACGTAGGGTTTTAAAAAAAGCACATGAACATGTGCCATAAACCCTATCAACCGAAGCATCATCATCGTATTCACAAACAAACGAAACATGTCGTAAAGATACTGTTGTTCTTAAGTGATTATCATGTTGTCGCCATTGTTGTTTTTTTACTCTTATAATTGTCCAATGCCCTATGAGCCGCATAATTTGTCAATCTACAATTTACTTAAAAATGAAATAAATACTTTTGTAAATCATTTTCCAACGCCGTATGCTGTTCATAATTTTCCACTCCTTCAGTGGAATAATGGGAACGCCAAAAATTATCTATTCTTATTTTCATATATTCCCATATATGATCAATACAACGTTGGAGAGATGCATTCTGGACAAATTAGTTTTTAAATGACGATGCTCATTTTCCACACGATTATTTGTGTGATTGCCAACATTCATAAAAGTTTTGAAAGCAGGGATTCACATATGCTTTAGGGACAACCATTTGCAAATAACCGTAGCATAAACATGTCAATGATTGTTTCGTAGGTTATTTACAATCCTCTTAAAACTAAAACAATAAAAATTATATAAACAAGATACCTCTTCACGGAGTAACACCTGGTTAAATCACAAAACAGCTTTACAGCATTAGGATTTCACAACTAATTTATAACATATAAAATAGAACATACCTTTTTGCCAACAGCCCTGATTACATGAACTTTACATAAATCGACCTCATATTTAGGAAATTTTTCCTTTAATGCTCGGCGAAGGACTGGAGCGCAGTCAACAGTAAATAACTGCGTTTCACTAGTGTCACCCATGAACTGCATAAAATGTTCCAGCATTTTTATGTACGTTACACATTTTTCATTTTTATCAATGAATGCATTACAGGAATAGATTGACCGTTAGAATCGGTCACTACCAAATTCACTAATAAATATCTTTCAAAAATGCAAATAAACAAAATTGCTTACTTATTTCTGTTTGTATTGTATGTCGCATCCAAACAAACATTCTCAGGAAATTTTCGGTACAGCTGCCGCTGCTGATAATGGCAGAAGCTAATGATAGAATAATTGTTACTATTTACATCTCAATCATAAGCAACCAAACCTTCATCCTCTATGCGGGATAACGTTTCTTGCAATCCAACGAATCCTATAGAATAAACAAATAAAACATTAAATCGAATAAATAAAATATAATCATACTGTGACCGAATTTCGCTTTTAAATTGTATACATCATTACGGGTATATTCTTTGTCAAATTTTTCTTTTATATATTTCTGTAAATTGCCAACAGAATAGTTAGCTAATTTATCCTTCACTTCTTCTTCCTCATCAGCATCGAGGCGACGACGTTTACAAAACATTGCCGCTTCTGCTGCAGATGACTGATCTTTATGATTAAAATTAAAATTACAAATTCGGTAGGTCCTGTCCTCCGTTAACTTTACAGTAAACTTAGCAGGACATTTTAGATCTTTACATCTACAAAATATATAAAAAATTATATAGAAACGTACTTCGGCTTCCGTTCATGCTTAAATCTGCAACAACGGAAAATTACAGATTTGTATGGAAACAATGGATTGTTTGGATCTTCTTTAATAGAAGTCCTCTGATAATAAGCCGTATGAGTTAATTTTTCAAATTCTTTCAAAGCTATCAAAAACTCCTTCCAATTACTATACACTATCCTTACGAACCAATTCATTGAATCGAATTCAGTGGAAAAGTAACGTAACAGTAAAAAAACGTTATATACCCTAATTAACAAATTAAATAACCAATTAAATGAGCAGCCAATGAGATGTCACTTATCTATAAACCATTTGTGCAAATTTATTTTTCTCATTGAAAGGAAACTTCACCTAAAGAGACAAACTACTTATTAACAATCAGTAAGCAAAAATAAAAAGTTAAACAATTATTTTTGTACATTTTTTGGTGTAGATTTAGTGTTTATTGAGATGTATTGAGATGACATGCAGTCTATAGTAAGAGAACATATATGTATTATTAAGGATGAAATTTGATCTGGAAGTAAAACCAAAACAAAATTCTGTTTACAAAAATTTACGAGGATCAAAATGCAAGATATTTTAAGAATATTGTCCATTGTATACAGTAGTTATAATCTTATTGTTGAGAATCCATTTGATATTTGGACATCAGGATACATTTAACGAGTCTATGAAATATGACATAAAATAAAAAGGATTCTGTAATCCTATTAACGGTTTTCATTATGTCATTTATGTAATTATGTTTGTTTATTTACAAAGCATCTGGTTTTAATTAATACTTATTTTATTATCTAACGTAAAATAGTGTAGTTCATAAAAAACCAGACCTTAATTGGTTTATTTTTACATTCGGTTTTAAATAAAATTAAAATTAACAGTGTTTATACCAAAATATTAGTGCGACTGAAATACTGCTTATTATAGTGTAACAAAAACGAAGATAATTTATGAAATACGATCTCTTATCCAATTTACCATAATTATTAGTAAACTACAAGTCTCGATAATATTGTCCTTAAAAATAATATGTCATCAAAAGGAATTTCATTTTAACAAACATAATACTTAAGATAAAATTAGTAACATCTTTTCTCATGGTTAAATTTATATAATTTTGAAAAAAAACGGGGATTTGTAGGACTTTCCCAAAAATTACTCGGGTTCTAAAATACAAAACGTACAATAAACTGTTAAAAAATTTTAAAATGTTTCCTCTAAGTAATAAGCGATCTTATTTTAATGTAACTAATATAGTTTAAAAAATAACAACATTTTTATTATAGTTTTAAAATTAATGTATTTTAGTCATATAAAGTGCAAATTCATAAAGTAGAATAAACGTTGCATTTATACAATTGCTTCCAGACAACACAAACCTTAATATAATTGTAATGTTATTAAATTGTCTTAAAATGTAATGTAAATGGTTTGAGAAATAAAAACTTTTGATTAAGATAATTAATTATGTAATACAAAATTTAATTCGACAACATTAAATTAAAAAACGTGGAGACGTCTACATTAAACGTTTTGAGAAAATTTTAGAAAACTATAAATATAGCCTAAAATGTTAAAAACGTATAGCTTTTTTATTTATTTTATATATGTATATATATTTTATAATATAAATTATTTTTAAGCGAATAATCTGTTTTTTTAATTAAAAAAATGTTAGTATTCTTGTTTTCGACCCGAATTAGAATTTTATAATTATATTGGTATAAAATATTTTACTGATGCTGTTAAGATATTTAGCAAATGTTTTAGTACAACTTAGATGTGCTTCATATAGTTAAATTTTTGACAGCAGCTTGTTTATGCACTATACATATATATATATATATATATATATATATATAAACTTTGTTTGTGACTAACGTAACTATATTAAATAAAATCGTCCCACATTTTACTTTTTCTATTATTTTAACTGTAAATTGCTTTTAGTAAGTATAATAAATCAATTGTAAATAAATTAAGCAATTTTTAAAAATCTTTTCTAAGTTTATTTATTTAAGTGAATCTGACAAGTTTAATATAGCAATTCCAAAACAAATAATCCCTTAAAAACCCCTTGATAAATGACGATATCGTTGTTTGTATAGTTTTCAAATGCAATGAAAAATTGTGATTGCTTTAGCAACTACTTCATCTACTACTACTATTACTATTAGTATTTAAATGCCTTGAGAAAAACGATTTTAGGTGTATAATAAAAATATTGACTATCTGTAAATATTAATATGTAATCAACCTTACAATTATCTAAGTTATATGCTCACTTAAATTTAACAGTTTTTGGTATTAAGGCGTTGAACATGGAGCAAAAATGTTAATACTGTATTGCGCCATATACACAACTCAGTGTAAATAAACAAAGCATTGATCTTCCTTTATAATTCCACATAACATTATCAAAAAACATAAGCTGTGAAATGAATTATTTTTGCATATTCTCGTCAGTCAGTACATGCAACATTTCAGTAAATATATACAAAAAAGTACTGCATTTGAAGTTAACATTAACCATTATACCAACACACAATTGATTGTAATCAAGTTAGGTACAAAGAGGTTACAAACTGTTCTTCTGCACTCAAAAGAGCAAAAAATGGTAGATGATAAAACCAACCAAGGGAAAAAGTTGCGAAAGAAGGAGCCAATAAGAGTTAGATAACCTATTGTGAGTGTGTAATTACTCGTTAGTTTTAAATGTGTGACCAAATTTGCACGATGACGCAATACAAATCGTATAGTACAAGGTAAATATTGATTTTTCTACCTTATACACATTATCAAGGTCAAGAAATCCCCTTTTGATAGAAGAATGCACCAACTTGACTCACACTTACTCACGGAGGCTGACCAATAGATTTTTTAAAAATATTTCTCCATGGTTGGCTTTATCATCTACCAAAAAATGTACGATTTACTGTAGCAACTGAAAATGATAATTGATGAGAAAATATACTATTTAGTGATAAAAAAATTGATATTTATAAATACTTAATTAATTTAATGTTGCCATTTTGCTAATCTGATAATATTGCATTTTTTCTAAATTGTAGCATATTTATGTAGGCCTGTAATTTACCGATGCTTATGATAAACTGGGACCAGGAATTGTACTTCATAAATTACATTGGTTTGTGTTACAATAAATGTTACGATTGTTACAATTGTATTTTATAAATCAATAAATTTTACACTATTACAAAATGTAGCAAAATGGTGCAATTGCAGGTGTGATCATCATTAAAAATCATTTTTGTTTTGTGTAAACTCTTTACCTTATCTACTTATGTTCTACATTATGGACTTATCAACTGTATCAGTATGTCAAAATCTGATAAACGGATTTCTTATTAATAATAATATTGTTATTATTATTATTATTGGCTGGAATATTTAAGTAGAAGTAGCTTTCAGGTAAAATTATATGATACATAATTAACAGCATCCAACATAGGTCAAACAAAAAACCCCCTAAAAATTAGAAGTTTGATACACACTTCAAAAATTAATCAATATTTAAGTATATGCATAATAATATATACATACAAGGCATACAATTCAATTGGGAACGTACTACAACAAACAGTATACAAATATAACACCAAAATACCAAAAATAATGCACCAAAATATAAATAACTCTTGTGTAAGTATAAGTATTAAAACAATAACCTAGATATAAGACAATTAATGGTATACTACAATAATTAGATAAACAAAAAAAAATTCACAAGTTGGATAGATTTGTTTTAAAGTCACTTTTAACTTTGCTGGTATTGGACAATCATCTTGTTAAATACGGCAGACACGAATTTAAAGGTTCATTTGTTCTGCACTTGTCTTGGATATGTGAGTTCCTGATCTTCCCCAATGCAATTGATTTACTCAAATCATGATATAAAGGATGTTTTGTGTTGTTAAATATCCGATTAATAAATTGAAAGCATTGTTAAAACGTCAATGCATTATTTTATTGAGAACATTATTGTAAAAGTTGCCCAAAGATTGGATAATAATTGTAACGTATTTCTTAACATGAAATTCTTTCTTTTGTTATTAAAAATACCTATAATTGTTTTATAAATGTTTCTGTATTAGGAATGTTATAATGTCTAGATTTAACTTATTATAATAACATAAATTAGAAAATATTCAAATAATGAATATATTAAAACACATTAATGACGATTATGTACTACGGTATAATCGAAATGTTCAGAATTACAGACGGTGTATTCCACAAACACATCACTGTATTTAATAAGCGCATTTCGGTGTAGTAAAACAAAATTAATCGTAAACATTGAGAATTATAAAAAATATAAATGTCAAAATAAAGTTTACAGAACTATATAGTTAATAGCAACGCTACACTGTTTTTGAATCATACAAAAAACGGGATTTTACAGAGGATTAACATAGTTTTTGTGTTTTTATCCATTATTTCAAAATCTTATTCATCATTGTATCAACGGATATGTACTTGATGGAATTATATAACCAGTCCATTATTATTGTTAGGCATAATACACTACTGTTTTTCAATTGTAGTAAATATTAAGCATATATCTATATAATGCCATGACATAAAGTAATTGCTACCATTTTCTATATGATGACTATTTAATATTTTGTACAAAAATAATACATTGTTTTTTACATATAAATTTATCTTTAACAACTAAAAATGTAGTTTGAACAAGGTTAACTCTACACAATACAGTTGTTTTTGATTATGTCTTGTTCAAGAAAATACTGAAGTTTTTAGCTTTTATTGAAAACAATCTAAAACTGTACACTTTCAAAACACACTTTGCTTCTGTAAAATGCATCAAACTTTTGATTATCAGTGTTGACCAATGGATCATGTTTTTCTTTCGAAGCAATTTTATGGTCAGTGTGAGTCCCTACCCTCAGAAGAGTATGAGGCAAGAAATTTGTTCTGTTTGGAACATTTCGCCAAAATCTGTTTCATTGCACGTGACATTCAATTCACCTAGATTTTCTTAACCAAGGTTTCTGTGGTCTATCATTTAGATGCATCACTACGTAAAAATAATACAAAGGGTCGTTCATATTTAAATTTTGGTAACGATAATTGTTTTACTAATATTAACTATCTTTCAAATTAATTTCGTTAATAAGAATATACCCAAAATTGTTTTTTTAATTTTGTTATACTATTTTTAGGTCAACTCGTAATTTGGTTCAATATCTATACGTGTTTGTTAAAGTATAGCTACCAAAATATTTAATATTGTATTTTCTTGTAGTTCATACAAAACTGAGTTTGAATTCCATTACATTCGTAATACTAACGATTTTGGAATAACCAGAACTACCTAATGTTCTTCAGCCAACCTGCATGACTTTTCGGTATCTTGGATGTATGTCTACAATAATGCGCTAAAACGGGAGGCCTAGATATACCCCTGTACACCCGATCTCTCATCTATTTTTGTCTTAGTCCAGGATGGACTAAGTAAATGTGCAGATTAAAAAATGTTGCCGTCAACAGAACTAGCAACTAGATGAAAATATAACTCAGATACCGCATCAATACAATACGGCCTTGATACATTTTCAATTGATATGACAGTAATGATAAATTTGTACTTTTCGACAAACAGTGAAATTTATTATTTATAGTGAATCTGATCAATTCTAATTGCTCAGTGTCTTCAAATGCTGTACGTTAGTACCGCTAACAGGCAATGCTCCTGTTTGACTCAAATAAACCTGACAATTCTAAATAAAATAAAAACCCTTAAAAATCCATTAACAAACAGCAAAATTTTTATTATATGTACCAGGCTGGTCTAGTGGTACAGTGATGGACTCAAACTTGAGTGGAAATAGGTTGTACGGTTTCGCCAAATGCCCCCTTGCTGGGAAAACATTTGAACAGTAACAACCAAATAAATAAATATTCAGCAAAATACGATGATGTTACAATTATAAATTATATCGTCTGCCGTCTTGATATATCCCAACATATTGCACCAAAATGTTTTAAACAGAAACGTGCATGTGAAAATATTTATTGCACAGAAATACATTGACAGATACAAATTAACCCATTAGATAGCAATTATGAATAAAATATTTGCACTGAGATCACAAAAATAATCTATATAAAATTGCAATGTCCGCGTTCTTCTTACTAGACGCATCGACGTTTTTTAGATTCAACAGTTTTTGATTCTTTTTCCATAAAGTCACACAACAAATTACGGCATTGCGAATCGGAATTTTGATAGAGTCTAAATAGTAGACTTGGTGGTGGCGCAGGTGGCAACAGAGCCTCGTCATCACTGAATACAATTACACTATCATCATCACGTTCGTTGTCAGGTTCGGCATGACTGGAGGAAGCTTCATTGGTTGTACTTGGTATTTCGGATTCTTTATAGGTAAAATTAACTTTAATTGACTGTTGTGTAGTTGACTGTACTGGTTCAATCATCGACTTAGTTTCGTTCAAGCGGGACAAGTAAGCAGTTGTATGATCACGCAAAACAGGTGGCATTGATCCAGGATTCATAATACAATTCTTTTTATGATCCGACAGCAAATACAAAGGTCCAATAAAATCACATCCCAGCATACGCCACGGACAAGCAACCTATGAAATCGAATAAAATTTATTTACTCTTTGTAAGCTTACCCTATAATCACCTATAATATTTTCAACAATGAAATCATGATGCATCAGGTTTGCTTTGATGCTCTTGCGATCAACAGGGCAAATGGACTTGGTACAAATCCATGAATCGATGCACTGAAAATTGAAATTGCACAAATATAAAAACATTGATGCAAATGTTGCCAATATTTTTGTCATAATGCAGTTCTAATAATAAACGGACCTTGTAGCAATGAAATAAAGTTCATGTAAAATAATATCAAACCAAATATTGATAAACGTTTTTAACAATAATGAACCTGTAAAAACTAGCTGCAATAACTTTTAGATTTAGAACGGCTGAAAATATATATATATATATATATATATATATATATATATATATATATATAAAATATATCAAGTAACAAATTGACAAATGAAGAATGTTTTAATTAAAAAAATTTTTTTATGTAAATTTTATTAGAAACCTGTAGAGAAATTCACAACACTATACAAGGCGCTGATAATCCAGATTAAGTGAATAATACTTATAAAGGCTCCATCTTCGCTAATGATGACAATCCTTACGCCATTGGGGAAGAACCAAAGTTAACAAAGCTGTACGGAAGGATGGATACAGTTCCTGTTAAGCAATAATGACACTTTTGACTCAAGGTCACAAAAGCGGAAGGTCTTCCACAGCCAGCTCTTGTCGACCAATTAACAAGTGTCATTCTCTTAAAAGAATCATCTCGTCAATTTCCGTTCAAAATTGTAGTATCGCATTTCAAATAAACTCTGTTTACCAGACTTTAAACTATTATGACTTAACAAGTTGGATGCAAATCAATCCACAATTAGACCACATTTACTCGCAATCCAGCCAATCTCTGTAAAATTTCTCACAATCTTCCTTCATTGGTATCGCAATAATGAGGATTGCGCTGGTTTGTACACGTTCTTCGTAACAATCCTGATGCAATCTCAAGTACCGTAAGTTTGGCTTGTCCAAATGCCGAATGGAAGAAAAGGAAAGGTAGTTAGAAACGCACTTGGATGGATACTGTTCGGGACGATCATCATGGGACTTGAAAATAATGGGAAAGTCGTTGGACTGGTATATCTGTATACGCCTCCGAAAACCGTGAACAGTGGAAAGGGATTATACGGGATGCTACGAGAACTTGAAACTAATAAAGAGGTAACTTTACAACTAATTTTTATTTATATTAGTTTTGGAAACGGAAAACATAAATCCAAACACTAATATAAAAAGTTCGTCTTTAATGGTTCGCATAGTGCCTATGTACACAACCAAAACCTGGACTCTTACCGGTTCAAATATCACAAAACTTAATTAAATTTTTAAAATATCTCAGATACATAAGGAATTACGCACAATTTACATCAACCGTGCCACATGAGTAGATGAAAACACTTGCAACCATCAAATTCATCATAATCCCTAATTTCATATTCTTTCATCATTGATAACGCGACTCCAAAGATTGGGTTTACTTGAATATATTCTCCGTAAAAATCCTTATGTATTGCTACCTAAACTAAACTAGACGTTGATTGACAGAAAAAAGTAGTCAAAAATGTAGACGAACGAATGCCGTTTGTAATGATCTTTGTTATTTTGACCTGAACACCAGTGAAAACAATAGATAAATCGTTAAATAGTACTATCTCCAATCGCCTCCAAAAATCATAAATAATTTTTTTTATTAAAAACTTACCTTCTTACAGAAAGTATGTCCACAAGGAGCTCTATAAGGATTGGAAAAAATTTCTTTACAGATTGGACAAAATAAATGTTCACTAACTGCTGAAGGATTTAAAAAGGTTCTAAAAAAATAAAAAAAAGTTAGTAACTTACCTTTCCTCGTCTTCATCAGTAATGGTTTTAGGTTGATCTTTATTTAATGATTTTTTGCGGGGCATATGTACAAAATTATTGAGTAAAATAAAAAACAAATATTTATTCACAAACCTGCAATTTACAAATACGTTCAAATAATAATAACACTTTTTAATGTTTATAAATTATAAATGCAAAAATTGTTATTCATAATCTTGCAATAAGTAACCAATTATTAAAACATTTTATACTATAGCACAATTGCCAGAAAGCATTATATAAAATACAGGTTACAGGTTGAGTTAAGTAGAAGCAAAACTCCTTTTGATCATGGGCTCTGTTTATCAGTGGTATCAGGTAGATAAATAAAAAATAAAATAAATAATAAAAATCGGGTTATAATATATAAAAAAACTTCATTGTGTGAATCTGGAAAGTATGTGTTGGTCATAAACCATTTTAAAGGTTTAAAGTGACCGAGCAGAGATTACGTAATCAATAGCTTGTCGAGAAGAGGTAGGTATGATGGCATGATGGTCGTCCGAAAGTAATATGCTCACACTTGGAAGTATTGGGCGGTAACTAATTGACAACTGACCAATTATAAATGTTAAGTATATCTCCCTGCAGGATTTCGGGGTTGGTATCCCAGATCTTAACATCGTCCGCATATAACAGGATGTTAGAGCAAACAACTATGGGTACATAATTAGTAAAAAGAATGAACAATAGGGGACTTAATAGATCCTTGAAATGCACCCAATGAAATAGGAGTGTAGAAAGAAAAATCAGGATAGTAGATTTTTATTAAAGTTAGCCCGGTTTAAGAGTTTACAGAGTAGGTTGCCTTTATACACTCTACTAAGCCTAGTACAGTCATTACAGACTGATACGTAAGTGTAGTAGAAGCATAACAGCTTAGTAGATTTCCACGGATAATAAGCCTTATTCCATTTCTGGATTAGTCTATTTATAGACTGAAAAAGTTTGGGGTTAGTATGAGAAGAGATTCTACAAAGGACAAAATAACTAACCCCATCGTTGATTGTGTTAATAAAAAGAGTTTAAGCTTGTTTTAAATCTAGGGTATCTAAATGCTCCAAAAAAAAGATATTTCATAAACCACTAAATATTATATTATTAAAAAATAAACTTTATACAAATCAAGTATTGTAAATAAAAATAATACTGATACCAAAAATACAATTATTAAAAATTTGTAACATTATTTTACTATTTGTAAATAGACAGGTTGGTACACTAGTTGTGTAAAACAAGCGCCTCTTAGTATACAATTCAACTGTTTTTTTATAAAGTCGAGGGAGAAGTGGGAAAAAAAAATCAAAAATTAGGAAAAAGTTAAAAATATTATATATATAGCATTTTGCAGTTCATTTTATCGTCTGTACTTTCAAGTTAACAAAAATAGCTCATTAAAAAATTTCTCACTAAAAACAAATTCCAAGGACACTGTTAAAACTTGAATGAACGCGAGTATTAAAATTAATTTTAATAATTGTTATATGTGTTTAACAATTTAATATTAATATTTATTTTTAAAATTTTAATTAAAAATATTAAAAAGTATTTTATTTTTATTTAAAAATGTTAAGCAATATCAATATCCGTTACAATTTACAGGTTGATACACAAGTTCAGTAGGAGTAAAGCTCTTTTTGATCCTCGGTTCTGTTTATCAGTTTTATTAAAAAAGTGATAACAATAAATTAAAAATAAATAAATAAATAGGATGACTAAAATTAGCAAAGTTAAAAGGGTCGGGTTAGTTGAACTTGGAAAGCTTATAATTATTATATGTCTATTTGAAGGCTGGGAGTGAGGATGCACAAATTACGTTGGCAGATAAATTGTTCTATAGAGTGATTGTTCTATGGGAAAAATGATAACTTCTCAATCTAGAAAAAATCCTAGTCTTGGACATTGAGGTTGTGGCCTCTAAGGGATTTTTGAGCTAAAGTAAAGAAAGGTGAAAAAGAGTCGGAATTAAATAATTAATAGGTCAGGATAATATCATCCCGGAGACACCTGTTGCTTAGAAAAAACAATTTTAGGAATTTAAATTTTTAAAAATAGGGTAGGTATTTGAAATCATGAGGAAGTCTAGTGACAACTCTCTGTACCTGGTCTAGTCTATGTGTGTCGGATTTTAGGATCGGGAACTTGAGCAAAATACTGAAAATGGGGTCTAAAGTACATGTTTAGTAAGCGTAGACATTTAAAAAAAATGCTCTTAAGGTTTCTTTTAAAAAACTTAATAAACCTATAGCATTTATGAATAGCAATGGAATGATGTTTAGTAAATCTAAGAGAAAAGTCAAAAATTACTCCTAGGTCCTTAAATGATTTGAGTGATTATATTGACTGCGCATTGAGAGGTGGGGAAAAGACTATGCCTGACGGTCGCCCAAAAATTATATGCTTACATTTGGCCTTGTTAAGCGGTAGTTGATTGGATTTCGACCAGTTGAAAATGCTTAGAATATCGGCCTGTAGTAGTTCAGGGTTAGTACCCCAGATCTTAACCTTGTCTGCGTAAAGCAGGATGTTAGAGTGAACAACTAAAATAAATTATTAATAAAAAGAATAAATAAACGGGGATTTAAAACAAATCCTTGAGGTACCTATGAGGAGGAATCCTACCCAACCCGGACCTTACAGGTCCGATTGGAAAGAAAATCTTCAATCCAAGCTAGGATTGAGCCAACAATCTCTACAGCCTTAAAATTGGAAATAAGAAGATTGTGAGGAACTTTTTCAAAAACTTTTGCAAAATTAGAGTAGATGGCGTTGACAGACTGATGGCTGTCTAACATTTCTGTGATACTGTTAGAGTAGGCAACAAGGTTTGTAAGACAAAACTTCTTAGGCATGAGGCCATGTTGAGTAAGATTAACAATATTAAGCTTGATAAGATAATTAAGCAAATGGGATTGAATTAACCCTTCCATGTTTTACTTGGAGTGGAAAGAATGCTGATTGGTCTATAGTTTTCAGGTTTAAACCTGCACCCTGACTTGTGAATAGGTTTTATAAAGGCAACCTTTCATATAGGGAAAGTTTTGACCAGACCGGACAGACAGGTTGAAAATATAAGTCAGATAGTGGGCGAGAATATCCGCGCATTTTTTTGAAATTCTGGGATAGATGCCATCGGCACCGCAAGACATGGATTTAAAGTTTTAAGACAATTGGATAGAGGTTGTATAAGTGGACTGGCAGTAATAGGGAGAAACTGGGTACACACTGGGGTTTGAAAAACGGAGTTGAACCAGTCCTTAAACAGGTCACAGCTAGAAAGATCTGAAATTAACCTTCCTTGTTGACCTTTGAGGCGAGGGTAGGAATAATCGGATTTCCCGTTATTAATAATGAACTTAAATAAGAAATTTTTGTTAAACTTAGCTTTGTTTAAAAACTTATGAAGTAGTTTCCCTCTAATAAGCTTAGTGCATTTATTACGAGTATCTAAATAAGTATAGTGGAAACAAGGTAGCTTAGTAGCTTTCCACAAATAGATATCCTTGTTTCGCTTATGGATTAATCTACAGATATTTCTAGAAAGTTTGAGATTGGTGTGATTAGAGACCCTAAAAGGGACAAAGAGCTTAACCCCATCTTTAAGTATCATGTTGAAGAAGAAGTAGGCTTTTTCAAGACTGTTAGTATATATGTTTTCCTAGTTAACATTAGATAAAACAAACCGGAGCCCACTGAACTCAGCTTTTCTGAAATCAGGTATGGGTTTCAACTTGGGCGCACGAGTGGTGAAAATAGGTTGGAAAGATAAACTTCAAAAGCTAATAAGAGATGGTCGCTTTTTTCAAGGGAAATAAGTAAGATAGAGTGTCGACATCTATAGATTTATTGAAAAAGACAAGATCAAGGCAAGAAGGGTTAGAGCCAGATCTATATCTTGTTGAAGAGAGTATATGCTGTTTGAAGGCATGTATAGTGTAGAGATCCAAAAGCTTAAATTCAAAGAAGTTAGAAAAGTTTGGAAAAAACCCAATTAATGGAGGGGCGAGGATATATTGAAGTTCATTAATAAACTCAATATTGAAGTGATAGTTAAAAATTGGGGAGCAATACAACATAGAGAATCAAGTCTTAAAAGTGGCAGACCCAACGGCTAAATAAAAAAAGTCATAGTCAGCTTTGTGGGCTAAAGGATGAACTGAGATAGTAGAGTAGGCTAAATCTTCTCTGACGTAGAATAAACAACTACCATGTTTGCTTTTACAAAAATCAAGCCGCACTACACAATAACCGTCCATAAAAAATTCAGAGTCAAGTACATCATCAAAAAACCGAGACTCAGTAATGACAAATAGATGTGGGGGAAAGGAAAAAAATAAACGCTGGTGAATCTCATCTAATTTGTTATAAAGGCTTAAAGCGTTAGTGAAATAAACATTTAAAGCCGTGAGAGTGGCAACAGTGGGGTGAATTGTTGTAACTTGTAAATAATTGGAGGGGGGGGAGGACTCCGGAGTGCAAGCCAAAAATCCTGATTATTAATATCAATGTCTAGCCTAAGGGGGGTAAGTTTAACTATAGGTTGGGCATGGTGAGTAGGAATAGAAGGTTTATACTGTCTGATTAAACGTTCCGATAAAAGTAGGTCTTTTGTAACTTTAATTCCTTTAAATGGAGACTTGACGTTGGTCCAATTTTTAAATACAGCTTTACTATTAATAGAGAATGAACAGGAAACAAGGATGGGTGGAGACGAATTTTATCGTTTACATATTACTCTACCGATTAAAATATTCTTGGCTTCAGGATGACATTTCATAACAATATCTGAGACTAGTTCCTTATAGTTGGTTACGTCAACACCTCTAATTACAAAATTGCGGTCACGCTTAACGCAATTAGCATAATTTTTAGTTTCTTTAAGAATCTCTTCTTGACATATTTTGAAGACGATTTTGGATACCGGAGAAGAGGAGCCAAGACTAAAAACTTGAGTTTTAAAAGAAAATATATTTTCGGATAGAGAGTTAGATAGATTAGATAATAAAGAGATAATTAGCTCGGTTTTAAAGAAAAAATCAGAAACCTTGTCTACTAAGCTAGATAAAAAGTTGATAACTAAATTAATTTTAGAGTCGAGTTTATCAACTCTAGAGGACAGGGAGTGATTATCTCTAACCAAATGTAAGGTTTTCTCCAACTTATCAGATATGTGGTCGGTGCTAATAGGTAATTACTGCAATTAGATTTCACATCTGCAATCCATGCAGTTATAATCCCAAAAACTATTTTCAAGTTGCAAGTAATGCGCCGAAGATAGTCCGAAACATGCCTCGTGAAATCAATTTTTAAAAATTGCGCAGAAAATGCCAACTTTCACAGATCTCTTGCACCATTGAAGGCCTCAGATGGACGAACTAGAGAATACCATATCTGAATGTAAAAAATAATAAAATTAAATAAAATTTATTACTGGGAAAATTAGTGATAATCTTTTGAGAGAGATTATAAAAATGAATTAGTGTTTTAGTACAATACCCAAGCAAAACGCACAAAAACATAAAACAAAAACACTCAGAAACAGGTAATAAAACTGCATTAAAAATTATACACCCAAGTATACACAAAAATACATAAAAATACCTAAAATAACACAAAAATAACACAAAGACTAGCGGGTAACAATTAGTAACAATAAAAGCAGCAATTTTTGATCAGCACGTCACGCAAGCGTATCACACAAATTCAAAATTTCAGTTTATATAATGTATAAATTTAATTAAAAAAAAATATTTTTAATATATATTTTAATATAAACTTTAATGTATACTTTAATTTAAAAGTTTTTATTTAAAATGTGTTAATTAACATTTTTAATACTTTCAAATATCATCGTGTTTTACCGAATAACAAGCTAAATTGATCAGATCATATTGAGTATTTGTTTGCAAAATTTTGCTATATATTTGACGGTTAAAAACCTTTAAATTTGTTCACATATTATTAATTTATATTTTAAAGTTATATATATATATATAAACTATTTAAAAAAAATTAATATTCTTAAAATCTGCAAAATTAGAAAAACATATATTCAATGTTTATTTGATTAAAGTTTATTTATTTATACATAATTGGTGATAATTTAGTTAATATTTTAAAACTGGTAATTATGTTTAATTCTTTATATTTTGTTAACATAAAATTGTATTAGCATTTATATTATAATTTAAAAAATTATAATTTTACTTAGTTCTACGTATGTTTTATGTTAAAATAAAGAAAGTTTGTACTAACTATATAAATAAAAATAAAAATGTAAAAGAATAAATATTTTTTAGTGTTTTATTATTTTAATAATTCGTCAAAGGCATTTTGGTCAGTAACATTAAAACGCCTAATTTCTAAAATTACATTGTTCAGCGATAATGGCACGTGGCAAAAAAATAAATAATAATTTGATCATTTCACCTGAAATTAAGGTGTACAACGATTTAACTGCACCTCCATATGGTACTCCCATTGAAACAGTTGCTTTAATATATTTTTCTTTCCAGCGTTTAGTAGCACTATTTAAAAAACTAAGCATATGCAACC